>WEIU01011761.1:15955-84780 GCA_013389925.1 Aegithalos caudatus
GGCAGGCATGGGCTGGGGCAGGCAGGCAGGCAGGGCTGGGGCAGGCAGGCAGGCTGGGGCAGCAGGCAGTCAGTCAGGCAGTCAGTCAGTCCTGCTGCAGGAGCCGGGCACTGACTGGCCGCTCTCCACCTCAGGTCTATTTCTACAACGCACGGACACGGGAGTCGGCCTGGAGCAAGCCCGACGGGGTCAAGGTCATCCAGCAGTCAGAGCTGACGCCCATGCTGGCGGCCCAGGCACAGGCCGTGGGGGCCTCCACCCCCACCACCAGCAGCCCTGCCTCTGCAGCATCTCCATCCACCTCCTCCAGCACGCAGTCCTCCACCACCTCCACCACCACCACGGCCACCTCGGTGTCCCAGACCAACTCCAGTGAGTACCTGGGGGTGTCTCAGGCCTCGGTGGTGGGAGCAGCTGGTGGGGATGCTGCATGGGGAATTGTTGTGGCAAAGCCTGGGTATTCAGGACAACGTTGTTTCGGCGTGGAGTTTGAATTTAAAGTACCGTGTTTAGTCCAGAAGAACCTTGCATGCAAACTTTTTTTCTCCCCAGTCTCAAAGATTTCTTCAGGTCTTTGTGTATTTTTCTTCTGCTGTTATCACATCATCTCAGAGCTATTACACATCTATTTCCTTTTGACTACAGATAGAGCTAAATGGTTTTTAAAAATGTTTCATAAGAAACGTTGGTTGAAGGTAGGAGTTTAGCTGTAGCAGTTTCCTCATTTTCTCCATGGCATCTGTTTCTGTAGGTTGGGTCTCAGAGCTGCTGGCCTGTGAGCATTGGTTGATTACAGAATAGAGCTTCTTTGTTGTATTACTTTTATTACCGTTATTCTTTGGCCTAAGCCTTCTTGGTTCTTATTTTCTAGAGTTCCACAAAGAGGAAAAAGAAAGTCCTTGAATCCATTTTTGTTCATTTATGACCTTTGAATGATAGTCTGGAGATTACTGCTGCTTCCATAGACTGAGCTTTTGCTTATAGGGGATTTCCAAGGACAGGAGACTGAATTTATGCAGCATGCACATAAATGCATGGCTGTGCACACAGCAGCGTGGTGGCACTGCTCTTTGGCACGTGTGTGCTGCCCAGGTGCCTCAGTGCATGCAGACAGAGGTGTGTCCTAAGTACTGTGGGTCTGTCTGCTGTGTCAACAGCAGTGAGCCAGGCCAGTCCCTGTGCCCAAAGCCAGGTGTGCAGGGGAAGGAGCAGCTCAGAGAGCATCCTGTCTTGTGTGCAGGGCTACAGACAGCACTGGTGCTGAGCAGGAATCTGGCACTGGGACACTGGGCATGGTAGCTACACTGACTCAGATGTGTGTATTGAGCCAGGCCAGAGAGTGTGCAGCAGTGGACTGCTCCAGCTCCTGCTGTGGGGCAGAGTTGCATTCTCTGAAATTTATTTTTTTCCTGTAACAGGTGAGACAAGTCAAGCTTAACTCACCATTTAACCCAAACTTCAGAATGTGTGTGTGAAAGGGAGTCACATTTAGGTAACCATCCAATTTTGCTTTCATTACGGCTGCAGGGAGGACATGTCATTAAAGCAGCAAAGAACTGTTATTGCCCAAAGCATTTTAAGGCTTTTGTTTAATTTGAAGGGTAACTCAGTAATGGTGTTAATTTACTGTGTTGAGCTATGGTCTGCTCTGATTGTGCTGAGTAACAAGTCAGGTGGGAGGTAAATGTTAGCTCCTGACCCAGTGTCAGGCTGGGGAGAGCTAGTCATGCTTTGGGACCAGCACTTTATGCACCTTCTCTGAAGTTGAATTTCTTAATGTTGAATGCTGACAATCTGTTCCACTTCTACCTGTTCTATTTGCTAAACTTTGTCTTTGCTTTCAAGAACTGTTACTGTTGGTGTCTGTGCCTAGGTGATGAAATTTTATAATTTAAAATACTTTTATAACTCTTAGACTTGGCCTGTAAAAAAGCCCTGGGACTTCTGGCTGAGCTTCATTCTTGCCTTGTACTGATTTGACTTAGGTCTTACAAATCACATACTGACTGTCTGCTCTGTTTCCCTAAATGTTAGGCACTGCTAAGAACTTTCACCCTTTCTGAAATGCTTATTGAAAGATCAAAAATCCTTATTTAAATATGCTAATACTGGTATGTTGTTTGGAATGTTTCTGGTAGTAATAGAAAATGCAGAGTGTGCCCATTAGAATATGGCTGTAAATTGGTGTGGTTTCTTTATTTTGTTTTCTTCTTCCCTTCTCCTCTGCACCAAATCTTACAGAGTGAGTTTACAAGTTTAAGCAGACTTGTCTCAAGTTCCTGTTGGCTGTGCTGTGAGACTGTTTGCTCCCAATTAAAACAATTTGAAATTGAAACCAGTCATGCTGCAAGGATTATAGAACTGAATGCCAGTTATGTGTTTTCCTGCTGGGAGGCACTGAAGACCAAGAAAGTTCTTGCAGCTCTTGAAGAAAAGTATTTTCCTTTTCCTTGCTTATTTATGCATTTTTATTGACATTTTCCTGTTCTGGGGATGCAGCCCAGCACAGTTTAAGGCAAACTGCTGTCATGCATGTGCTGCTGCTGTTAAAAGCAGAACCTGTGTTCACGTAACACCAGGACAGCCTGTTGCCATTGGAAACTTGCTGTAATGTTCCCTTTCTGTTTCTCTGAACAGAATAGAAGAACATTTCAGCCTGTGCTTGTCCTTTGACACAGCCCCGCTACTGCTGTAGAGACATGATGTGTGTAAAGAATGGGACAAATTGAAATTGGAAATTGACTTTCTTTGTGAATAACTAATGTTCCAGAGAAGGCAAAGTATTTTTTGTCCAGGAGTGTCTTCCTGCTGGTTGTATCTGAGCATACCTGCTATGTACCGGGAAACAGAGCGCCAGTATGTTTGCAGCAATATATTGCAGTGTCTAAGATACAAGGTGTTCTTTGTGTTTTTTTATCAGCACCTACCACACAAGACCAGACCCCGAGTTCGGGTGTTTCAGTTGCCACACCATCAGTCAGTGTTTCAACCTCTGCTCCTTCTGCTACACCTGTGCAGACTGTACCCCAGCCAGTCCCACAGACATTGCCTCCTGCAGTTCCTCATGCAGTACCTCAACCAACTGCAGCAATTCCTGCTTTTCCACCAGTAATGGTACCTCCATTTCGTGTCCCCCTTCCTGGCATGCCTATTCCACTTCCAGGTAAATTGGCAAACTGTAATTGTCTTGTCTGCTACATGTCCATGTTGTCAGTTGTTTGCACTCATGTGTCCACTGTGTACAGAACTTGCCTGGATCCTCTCCTCAGAGTATCTCTGAAAGAATTCAGGGTTAGCAGACAGACTTTTTAATTAACAAGGAACATATATTTTGGACTTCTAGTTCTTTGCTATACTCGGCAGAAAACAGCTGCATTTAAACATGTACTCTTGGAGAATATTGAGCGCTATATTTTACTAATTGCAATATTGCTTTAATTTTTTTCTACTTACTTGATTTAAACCTTAAGTCTTGTGCATAAATATTCACTGGGATGTGGATGAGCAGGAAGAATTACCATAGAAATCATGACCCCAGTGAGATGAGGTGTTCCCAGCTCTCATAGGCTGCAGCCATTGGGTAGGATGCTGAGTGTTGAGGTGTGACCTCAGGACTACAATGAGGCATTTAGGGTGTCAGGGTGTTGGTGTTATTCACAGGCTTTAGGTTTAAAGAACATAGAGAAAGAATCTTAGATGACAACACACTTCTTCTGGATATATCATACTTTCTTACATTTCTATGAAATGTTTAGATACCTGAGGAAGGAATTTTAGGCTGGCAAAGTGTTGGACTCTGTCTGTAGTTGTTGCAGAGGGCCTCTCAGGGGATCACTAACGGTGCTTAGCACTCACACACCACATCTCATTTGCATGGAATCCGTTGAGTTCCTGTTCTGATACAAAACTGATGTGTTACAGTGCACAGTGGCACTACACATACACAGGAACTGCTGATTTGTGTTGCAGGGGGAGCTTGGAGACTGCAGTTGTATTGGATCCAAGTTAGTTTCAGATTCAAAAAGACAAAGAAGCAGCTCTGAGCAGCATCTTCATGTTCCTGACTCTTTGTACAAGCTGAGTGAGGTGACTTCCCTGCTGTCCTCCTAATGCAGCCACGCAGTGGATGTGGAGGGAGGCCTTCCCCTCCCCACTGAATTGGATGGATGAAAAGTAGCCCTTCAGAACACTCCTTTGAACAGAGAAAAAAAGCCTGAAAGCAGTTGAAGTGCAGACTAGGAGAGAGCACCAGCTTTTAGCTGCCTCTGCTTTTAGAATAGTCTTCTAAAATAACTGGGCAAAGTACTTTAATCTATTGGCCTGAAAAGAAAATTGCAGTGTAGTACTCATTGGTTTAAACCAGGAAACAAATACTGTTCTGAACGTGATATTCCAGGCTAAACAACAAATGAAGAAAGGCTCTGTTTATTGGTGATGTTTGAGGAATAATAAAAACAGTTAAGCCTTAAAGGTGATGAGCTGAATGCTCTCTACTGCCATTTCTAACCTTGCCAGCAAGAGATCATTATGGAATGAGGGGTCATTGCACACTGTGGGGGATATAATCCACACAAGTGTGACCTGTTGGGTAAAATGGGATGGTCAGAGCAGTGCAGAAGAGTGCTAGTGGAAATGGAGATTCTGGGTGTATGCCCAGGTTGGCTTTATTGTGAGTTCTCAATCAAAAAGTTTTGAGAGTAATATAGTACAGGAGCAAAGACAGAGTAGGAACATCAATCTTCTGAAACACATTTTTGAAAATTATTTTTTTCAGAACTTCCTTAGTAAGAAGTGTTGGCTCTGACCAGTTCTCCCTGTGAGCTGCAGGTGGAACCCATAGCATGTAGGAAGGACACCTGGCAGCAAAGTGCTGCTTCCACTACTGGAAGTGGAAAACTGATTTGTTAGTTTGCTTAGTTTACAGAATGAAATCTGTCAGCTTCTATCAGTTAACTCTGACTGGAGTTGGTTTTGATGGTTTCTAAACACTGTAAAAGAGAAGGAAAACTGTAAAATATTTACAATAACAAGAAACAGAAGAGAAATCAAACTACTTCAAGGCAGTATCAGGTGAAGTCAGAAGGTCTTAGGAAGGTTAGTCTGCAGATGTTGGGGCTTTCAGCACCAGGTATGATATCAGCCAGAGATTTAAAGTTAGAGTGACAGAGCTGCACAATACCACTGTAAAGTGATTTCAAAGTTAATCTCTGTGTTAAACTGTAGTGAGAAGGAGTCATGGAAGAGTTTGTTAGTGATATCTCATAATCTCAGATCTTAAAAAGTAAGTCTGCTTTCTCTCAATTCCTATGTTTTAAGTCAGTTTTACGTTTGGGAATGACCTTGGCAGCGGAAACAGCTTGGGTGTTTGCTCAGTCTAATCTGTGCTGCAGCATCCCTAACTCCAGCAATCCCCAGATAGTGTTATTTGTACTGACTCACATTGGAGACATGCTGTAACTTCCTTAACAAAACGAATTTTCAGATCCATTGTCAAGTACATAACATGACCACCCTTCCAGTTTAGACAAAAGCTTCAACCAGCGCTGTTTGAGTCAATGTTTTTATGTCTCAATTCAATACTTTAAAAAATAAAACTAGTTGCAATTCTCTAATTGAAATTATTTTTAGAAAACATTACAATTCTGTCTTCTCACAAATTTATTTTCAAATAAATTGACAATATTTATGTATGCTTTGCATACTGGATCTCTAATGACCAAATCCAGAAACTACTTTGGTTTTAAACAGGGGTTTAATTTCACTTTCCACTGGAGCATTTCCCACCTCACATGATGAATTTGATCTTTTGAAGGGAAGTGTTTCAGTTTCTGAGTATCCAGACTGGACCAGCCAGAGAGCACTTCTACAGTTGCCTTCTACACCCAAAATGGAGGTTTTGGAAATGCATTCCCCTCAGCCTTGTCTGATTTCCCACCGATTTTGATCTGATCCAAGAGGATGAGCTGCTCGCCTTTTTGTGCCTTTCTGTATCATTTCCTACTGAGCTGGAGAGCAGACCAATGCATGGTGCCACCTCTTTTAGGGCGAGTTTCAGCTTTTAAAGCATTTTCAGCTCATGCCATTCTTGATAATGAAAATTTAAAAAATGCCCCATACCTAGTGCAGCTTTGTGTACCTCTGTCTGCAGCTTCATTGCTCTGATTTCTTTTACCCCCTTTCTTTCACGTCCAGCCTTGCTGTAATGACCCTCGTAGCCTTAGCTTTCCCTCTGGGTTGCACTTGGCTGTCCACCCTGCCTTGCTTTGCTGCTCTGACTAGTTCAGACCTGTCTTTCTACCCTTACTCTGCTCTCTAAGTGCAGCAGCAGCCTGGGAACCTCAAAGCCCGTGAGTTTCATTGTGCTGCTGCTCCCCAGAGGTCTGTCCCAGCAGAGCCTGCCTGTGGAAGCAGCCCCAGTAGTGGGATATTTTCCTGTGGTGCTGCCCTACAAGGGGAGCTGCATTCCCCTTGGATGAACTTAAACCCCTGAGTCTTCGCTGAAATATATTTTTTCTTTTTAATGTCATCCCAATAACTTGCTAGGCAGCTGGTTTAACGTAGACAAAGACTGTTGCTGCAGCTTAAAATTAGTTTTATATTTCATCTGGCATAAAATGTTGGAGCAAAAGTAATTCACATTTTCTCGCTGGAAGGCTTCTTCTCTGCCAGCTGCAAATGGCATTCCAAATTGTGGCAGGAAGTCCGTAGCACCCCGTGGTAGCTGACATCCCATGGCAGCTTTCCAACATGCTTCCTATCCGTTTTGCAGGTGTAGCAATGATGCAAATAGTCAGCTGCCCGTATGTAAAGACAGTCGCTACCACCAAGACCGGTAATTTCCAAACCCATCCTAGTTCGTTTTGTCTGTAAGTTGGCATGGTAGTGAATGTGGTTGTTTCTTTTATTTCTTTATTTGCTTCCCCACTTGAATGATTACATATACTTTATTTTCAAAACCAGTATAAATGAAATATCATATTTGGTCAGGAGATAACTTCCCCAAATAACTGTTAGTGTCAGCTTATTCTGTACCCAAACTCCCATACAGTTTTCTGTAACCATTGAGTTCTGTAATGACTGTGACTCTCATGCCCATACTTAGTTCCTAGTTTCTTGTGTGGATTTTTGTTTTCCTGCTCCACATGTGCAGTGGCTGGCTGTGCTCGCATGTTGTATGCGTGTCTGTGTGTCTGAGTGTGAACTTTCATATTTCAATTTTGGATTTACAAATAGTCACTGGCTGAGAACTCGTTATGACAATGTGTAATGTGTGATTTCAATTATTTAAAATGAGACTTTTTCAATGTTAAAGGATCAAATTTATGATCTTCAAGTTCCAATCCTATCCAATTGCTTGTTCTAGAATTGTCATTCCAAATCTGTTCATTATACTCAGTTTATTGGGATGGGTAGATCAATAATAGGATACTGCAGCATTCTGCCTTTCTTATCTTTGATATTTACTTGCCTTTTTGCTTTAAGATTTCAATAAAATGGGTTTTTCTCAATCAGTTTGCAGTACTAAACAAACCCAACAATTTGGTACCGTTTCATTCTCATCAGGTTGTGAATTAATGCCAGTATTTAAGATTTATCAGACTTATGTTCTATGTTCTATGGCTCAAATTCAATCCACTCTGCCTTTTTAAAGAGCAGTAGGAATATCTACAATGACAGCAGAATTAAGCAGTGGAGTGGACTTAACCCCAATTATTTGCTGCAGGCATCTGATAAAGACTTTTCTAATAAATAGAGAACCTAATTTTAAAATAGTGGAATAAATGTCTAAAAGCTAACAAGCTTTGTGCTTTGCAGAATTACACAAATTAATTAAAACCCAATTTGCCTGGGAATGGGCATTACTGATTGCAGAACACAGGAAGGAAATTCGGTAACAATGCCTCGCTTTCCAATTCGACTTTGAAAACGATCCTTCTGTTTATTTCTATGGGTTGAACATTTGTGAGTTGTCAGTACTGTGCTAGGTGTTGGTGCTTAGGCCCTGCATTGTCACTTACTGTCTTTGTTTCCTTGTTCCTTTTTTCCCTGTGCCAGGAGTGCTGCCGGGCATGGCCCCCCCCATCGTGCCCATGATCCATCCCCAGGTGGCCATCGCCGCCTCCCCTGCCACGCTGGCCGGAGCTGCCGCCGTCTCCGAGTGGACAGAGTACAAAACAGCAGATGGAAAGACCTACTACTACAACAACAGGACTCTGGAGTCCACGTGGGAGAAACCCCAGGAGCTGAAGGAGAAAGGTACTTTGGGTTTTTTTCACCCTAGCTTTATTCTGGGAATGTGGCTCAGAACGTCAGCGGTTGCGTTTGAAAGTGCGAGGAGCGTTTCTAATCCCTGATCTCCCTTAAGAATATTTTGAAGTTCTGGTTATAAGGATCCACATGAGTTGGTGTTCAGCCTGAAAGTTACTGAAAGTTGGTGTTCAGCCTGAAAGTCAGCGTGTCTCCCTCCCACTGTACTGTTAAGAGTGTTTGGTTCTAGAGTTGCTTCCAAATCCTGTGCCTAGGGCAGCTGCATGTTCCTGTGCCCCTCCAAAGTGAGTACCTCCCCTGCACACGTGTTGGAGAATGTTCCAGTTGCAGACAGAAAGTGAGGGGGATTCAGGGGAAAAGTCAGTCATACTAAGGGCTGTAGACCAGGAAAAAAAGGAAGATAATTGTGCTGAATTTCAGATCTTGAAAAACTAAATGTATAAATAGATTTGGAGTATGAAGTAAAATCATGTCACCTCTCCCTGCCCACATCCCTACGTTGTGTTCATGTAAATGCACATTAGATCCATGGGTGGGTGGTGTTATATGGGAGAGAAATTGCTCTTGTATCATAAATAAGGAGGAAGGGGCAAAAGTCCTGTGGATCTTACTCAGTTCATAAAGTCTTTTAAGAAGCAAATCCAAACAGTTGTGCCTTTGGTTGTCTCCTGAATTTTTAATGACAAGAATTCTTTGTTTCGACAAATGCAGGACACTTACACTGTTGGTTCAATTAATGCCCATCTTCCTAATAAATCAGGTTAAATAATAGGTCTTTTTACTGAGGTAAAAGTATCAAAGACAGCAAATACCAATTTTGCTGAGAGAAAATGATATGTTTTATACTTTTTGTAATTGAGTGCAGAGAAATTCCCAAGTGGTTCAGGATTGTCTCTGATTTTTATTTTTCGTTGTTCACAGCATTTAAAATGTGAAAGTGGTCTTCAGTGTTGCACTGTCGGTCAAGAATTATTTTGGTTGAGCATTTCTGTTAGTACCCTTTAGTCAGCCTTTTAGTATAATAGCTGCCTCACAATATTTCATTTTCCAGTACCAAGTAGATCTTGGCACAGGAGATCACGACTTTATAAGCAGACACTGTAAAGCCCAAGAGAGACAACAAGTGTTGAGGATGTATCGAAAAAAGCTTTGGGTTGGTGTTGTATTTGGAAAACTATACTGATAAAAAGAAATTTGTTGTGGTTCTTTAGTGGTTTCTTAATACAACTCAAGAAGACTGTTATCTTTATTTAGAAAAAATGGAAGAGAAGGTCAAAGAGCCAATTAAAGAACCCTCAGAGGAGCCTTTACCAATGGAGACAGAAGAAGAAGAGTCTAAAGAAGAACCTATAAAAGAACTGATAAAGGAGGTAAAAGACCCTGAACCCAAAAGCCAGTCTGAAGTCTCACATCCCTTGGCTGTGGCTGCATCTTAGCCCAGGCAGGTTGGCAGGAGCCATGGTTACTAACCCAAGTTCTTAAATTTCTAAGGGAATTTGAAAGCATCCCTTTTTGGAGTCAGATCTTTCGTTCTTTTGTTAATTGTTTTACATCAGGAAAAAAGAACATTCAAAAGAAACATCCATAATATGTCAGTTAGAAAGTTAGTAAGAGCATGGGTCAGAGGTTAGCTTATTACACAGATGTGGTGTTCTCTCACTGATTTTATGGTACTCAGAAAATACAACTTGTCCTGAACATTTGAAATATATAATAGTTTTTTCTCCATTGCTTTGCTTTGTTATTTTGAACAGTTTGACACAAAGCTCAGCCCCTGTGCTGTAACTGCTAAGTTTAGGCTGTTAGGAACATGTGTCCTAGAAAGGGCTGTAGTGTTTTCAGGAAACAAAAGTAACTTTTCCTTTTGGAGCCATTTTGCTATGCTGAATAGCATAGTTTTTGAGGATGCTAAGGGGCATTTAAATAAAAATTAAAGCTTTTATCCTGATTTCTGTGCACTTCAATGTAGTTTAATAGGCAAAACCACGGAATTCAGTTGCTGGGTTTTGCCTCCACTCCACCCTGTTTATTTCTGAGGTGGTTACCAGTTTGCTGGTTTCTGCTACAGAGGTTATTTCAGGTTTTCACTGTTTCATATTGTGTGTTGTATTATCAAATAAACTAATTTTAAGAATAAATAAAAATCCCTTTGTCAGAAAATACACCTGTACACCTGTACCCATGCCCTCCTGGATTTCCAGGATTCATGGAGATCTAGGAAGGTATTTAAGTAAGGTTTTGCCAAAGTCAGAAGTTAATGAAATGCTTAGAGGTTTTGGAATTGAGATTTTGGAGTAGCAGCTGCTGTTGTAATTTCAGTGCTTCTGTTCTAGGCATGGATGAAGTGTCATTTTAAGTTCCTTGTCAGCATGGTTTCAGTAAAACAAATTGGTTACTGTGTAATAAATAATTAGCCTGATCGTTGCCTGATCCTCAAACTTGTTTTTTCCATGAGGAGCCAAAAGAGGAAGAAATGACAGAGGAAGAGAAGGCAGCTCAGAAGGCCAAGCCAGTGGCCACCACCCCTATTCCAGGCACCCCGTGGTAGGTAACTGCTGCTGTGGGACTGACACAGCTCTTGCTGGGGAGTTAGAGCAGGTGACAGTGCGTGGAGAGCGTGTTCTCAGTGTGCTGCATTTTCAGAATCTCAGTTTCAAATTTCAACTGCTGTATTTTCAAATCTGGCAGCAGAGAAAAGCGGCAATTCAGGGTCACAGAGCTGGGCAGTAGGAATGCCTGGCAGTTGTGCAGCCAGTGGAATCTGGGTCTGTGTGTGTGACCATCATGTCTCAGTGTGTGAAAACGTGCTAGTCCCCAGTGAGTAAAGGTAACCCTCGGCTCCCCTCACCTGTGCAGGTGTGTGGTGTGGACTGGTGACGAGCGGGTGTTCTTCTACAACCCCACCACCCGGCTGTCCATGTGGGACCGACCCGACGACCTCATCGGGAGAGCTGACGTGGACAAAATTATTCAAGAGCCTCCTCACAAAAAGGGAATGGAAGAAGGAAAAAAACTTAGTAAGAGCAACCTTACTGCCTTCTTAGGAAGCATAAATATAACTGACTACTTTGCTTTCCAAAGTTTGTAACGTTTAGATAAATGACAGAAATGTGAGGACATACTGAAAAGGTGTATAAATGTGGATCGCAGAGTACTTTGGGGAAAAGACAGCCCTTTGAAGAAAGTAGATACTAACAAGGTTAATTGTTTTGCTAAATACCAACAGGTTGAAAAACCCCACAGTTTTTACTGACCAAAAAAAAAGGGATTGTGTTTGTTTTATAAGAAAGAGACCAGAAAAAATCAATCATAATGTACGAACAAGATCTCACAGAAAAGAAGTTAACTTTGAGATCACTAATTGGAATAGAGTTTGGAAATAGCTGCCAAGAGAGAACGTTCAAAAGGCTGCTGAGATGAGATTTCTCTCTGGCCTGAGTTCTAGGAAATGGTCCTGGGATGACATGTTGGCTTTGTAGTTGGAGGAGAACGAAGTGCAGGTAATCAGGTAGATCCAGTTATGTTTCATTAGACTGTTTAGCCTGAGTTGTTTTCCCTTAAAAATAAGAGCTCAATGTTTGTCATTTTAAATTTCAAGTTGGCTAAAGTCCACCTGTCCTGTCCCCAAATTGCCATAGTGTTACTCTGAAAGTGGCTGAGAACCACATCTTCTCCCATTGTCAGAACACAATTGCTGCACGTGTTGTCCTTGGTTTGTGCATGAGGTTTCATGCATAAGTTTAAAAATTTTTATCAATATAGAATCTAAAATCTTATTGAAATCTGTTACAGTTAGAGAAGAGCATGAAGCTGCAGAGGAAGCAAACGAAGATGAGCCTATCAAAATAAAAAAGCGCAAGTAAGTTTTTGCTTTTTCGATACCAAGTGATCTGTGTTGGTAAAATAACTGAAGTTTGTTACTTGAGCCATGTATGTTGTGTCCAGCAGAGTAGAATGGGAATGGAGAGGCTTGGGGAAAAGAGTCATCAGCTTTCTGCTGCTCAGCAGCTCAGGTATTTGATATTTTCCCGAGATAGCTGAGACCCATCCGGAGGTAAAAATAGCACATGTTTTGGAAGTCATTGGAAATGGAAATAAACTGTGTAAGTTGGTGAATCCAAAGAATATTTTGAGTATAGTGTGTCTTAAATAGCTTGCTTCTGTTGTTTTTTTTTTGGCACAAGACTTCATTGTCAAAATAACCTGCCACCTAGATTTTCATAGTGGTTCCTTTATTTTCACTCTGTTACCAATGTTTACAAGTTTGGGTTAATGTCTTTTGGTCTGGTTTGCCTTTTGGAAGTGATCTATGAGATACACATGCTGTTTTAAAAGTGATTTTACCATGTTATTGGTGTCATCTTAGTGAGGATCATGGAGCTGTTAGCAGTAAGAGCTGGGGGTTTGTTTGAGATGAAGTGCACTTGCTCTTAGCAAACGTAAGAGCACACTTCTCCAGAAGCTTTTTGATGGGTGAGGTTTCACCTGAGTCTCAGCATTCTTGGTGTTGTGATTGTGAGGTGTTCCCAACCTGCACAAACTCCCTTAGTACTTCATGGCCCAGAACAGAAGGTTAGAAAATTAGTGCTGTTGATGTAAAATCTGCTGCGTGTGTGAAAGCATTCATGTCCACCTCTGAGAACGGCTTTAATGGATTGTAAGCCTGTTCCTCTGGTATGATCAGTGGTATCAACCCTGTCCTGGTGTGGTTCAGGTTCTGACCTCCAGGGCTGGCATTCTATTACTCAACTTACACTTTATGTTTGGGGTTTTTTTAGAAAAGATGATATCAAGGACATAGACTCTGAGAAGGAGGCTGCTATGGAGGCTGAGATTAAAGCTGCTCGAGAGAGAGCCATCGTCCCGCTGGAGGCTCGCATGAAGCAGTTCAAGGACATGCTGCTGGAAAGAGGGGTCAGAATCCTCTGTGTGTGTGTGTATGTGTGAGGAGGGAGAGAGGGAGGTTCAGATCAGAACTCTGTGTGTGTGAGAGAAGGAGAGAGGGAAATTTGGGCAGAGCTCTCAGTTTTTGGTGAATTCGAAACTTGCGACACTTTGTTACGGAAACAATCTCATCGTTCCACTGATCCATGAATGGTCTTGGTACAAGACTCCAGATTTCAAAGAAACTTAGAATTACAGCAAAGCTTTGATCTCTGCAGCTGAAATGACAGGTCAAGACAGATAATTTCCAATCCCCAAATTTTTTCCCCCAAATTAACTAATTACCTAAGTGGAAATTGCCATTGAAGATGAATAGGACACACAAACTGCGCATGTCCCTAACGTTTTTGGAAATGTTCCCACTGAGAAAAGTAGCAACTTCCACTCTAGCCTGTACAGTCTTATCCTTAGAGGGGAGACTTTTTGCTTTTAGTTAACTAAATCTGAAATCTACTTGCTGCCAATCAGTTTTGATAAATTAGACTAGTTGAATTTGGATAATAACTAAAAAACGGAAGTGGTTCCAGCTGCCTATGGAACACAGCTTCTCAAGGCTTTCTTTTGATGTTCATTTTATTTTTAATGTCACACAGCAGTAGTAAATAAGTGTGTATTATCCTTTAGAAGTTTGCAGAGGGAATTGATGTTGAAACTTTCTATTACAGCGTCTGTCATCCATTAGTGATGAAAACTCCAGGATGAATTTGACATTACATTTTAGTGTTTTCAAGGAAAACTGTAAAAGTCCTGTATAATTTGTATATTTGTCTTTGTTTAATTAAAGGTCTCTGCCTTTTCAACGTGGGAGAAAGAGCTACACAAGATTGTGTTTGATCCTCGTTACTTGCTGCTCAACCCAAAAGAAAGGAAACAGGTAAAAAGTTAAATTCACTTTCCATGCAGACACAGCTACTACAGGGTTATCTGAATCCTCAGTGTTTGTTTCTGCAAACCTTTCAGACTAATTAGTGCTGCAAGGGGTTTTTGTCATGATTATGGTTTGCCTGGAAGTAGAAGAAAGCAGCAAGGCAAAGTGTTGATAGTTGCTTTGTTTCCTGGGGTTGGAAGGTCTCATATTTTAACACAGCAGAAGTTCTGTGTCTACAGAGCACTGCTGAAACCTGAATGAAATAGTGAAAGTCATCAGTATCTTGTCAAAGTATTGGCATAATAAGTAATCTAGCTATTTTCTTTAAAAAGGTGTTTTGTGGGGAAAACTAAAGTACATTTTTATTGTTAAGCAAGTTCTCACTTCAGCAGCTTTTCTTCAAGTGAATGTAGGGAAATGGAAAGCTTCAAGAACATGGGAAGTGTCTGAAACATGGGACCCAGGAAAGTGTTAACTGGAATGTTTAAGGAACTTCTTCCTGGGTCTCAGATGGTGTGTTAGGTACAGCACCCTGCGTGTGCAGCAGCTTGGATCATTTCCATATTGAAATGCAAAGTGTCTCTAAGATTTCTGCCTTCTCTGTGTTGTTTCTGTGGTGAGAGAAAAGGAAACAAGAGAGAGGAAAAGAAGTGGGATTTCTCCTCCCTTATCCCTAGAGCTTCTGTGTGTCACTTGTGTGTTTGCTGTTGGTGACTGGTGTTTCTGTAGGTGTTTGATCAGTATGTGAAAACCCGAGCAGAGGAAGAGCGCAAGGAGAAGAAAAATAAAATAATGCAGGCCAAGGAGGATTTCAAGAAAATGATGGAAGAAGCAAAGATTAATCCAAGGTAGGAGTTTCTTTGTGGTTCATGTGCATAAGCTCTAGTAGGATGCAGCGTGTTGGATGGTATTGGGTTGGTTAACCTTGTTCAAAATGGGCAAAGAGGAGAAAAATCATGAGATATTGTTGAAACCTTCCTTTGTGTGCTTGTATTCACCTAATCCATGAAATAATAGAACTTACAGTTGACATATTTCAAGTTGAAGAAATCCCCAGCATGCCGCCTGGATTGTGAGAAAGGCTTCGGATCCACCTCAAGTTCTTTAATAACCCTGCTTCTTCTTAATAAATCTTTGAGAATTACTAGCAAGGTTTCTTTGGTTTGGAGGGGGCTGAAGGGATGTTTTTCTTGTTATAAACTCTGTCAATGATGGTATGATAAAATGTTCTGGTTGCTTTAATACAGCACTGATTACACTCCCCTCACATTCAGACCACTGGCAGCAGTAGGAGTGAGGGGATGACAGTGGATGTACGTTCAGGATTTCACTGCTGGCATTATTTGTTTCACAGCGTCTGACATAGAGGTCATGAGATACATGCTTCTGTCACCAGATAAGCTCCAAAGCATCCTCTTTCAGCATCTCTTGGCTCATCTGGCATTAATTCTTTCCCAGTGAAATAATAGATCATTTGTTTCACTTTAGCTCAGTTTTTTCCAGTGACTCATTTTGGAAGTTTGGTGACAGTGCTGTGGTAATTTTTAAATTGCTTCAGAGTTGACTAATAACTCAGTAGTAGGCTGGAAGACTGGAGACATGGAAATGCCTTAAGAAACAGTTGTGTTAGCTTTAGTATCCTCAGCTTTCAGCATATCTTCAGTATGTCGTGTTGGGACTGATTCTTTACCTGATTATGGGCTGGGGTGGGAAAGAGAATGCCAGCTGAAATACTGTCTTGTTTAATCTTATCCTTTGTCTTCTGGTTTCAGTGTTTGTCTAAAGATATTGCTGTACTTCTGTGAGTGCCAGACTGGTTTTTTTATCATCTCTCTCAGTCCAACATGCTCAAGAGTTTGTGTTCCACTTCACTTGAGCAGCTCTTGTTCTTCAATCTAGCTGTACATTCACTTTCTAATCCTTTTGAATAAGCTACCAAATTCTCTTCTTGTTTCAATTTACCCTACAGCAACAGTAGGCTGGATTTTCCAAGTCTAATTATTTCCATGCTGTGATGAAAACATTCGTATGATTATAAGTGTCTCACGTATTCTTGGGGCCAGATTTGCATCAGAGCTTGGAAAAAGCACAGTAGTGATTTTTTTCCGAGGTAAGTGGCAGTAATGTACCTACTGCACAGGTTGGAATCTGGCCCTGGAGGTGAGAGAACGGTCAGGGAAACGCTGTGGGATGAGGGGGTGAAAGCCCAGTGTTGCTGCCTCTGCCCAGAGTGTTTGAAGGGGTTTCAGCCCTGTGTTTCAGCTCAGGCTCTGCAATGTGCACTGTAGGGGGAAGAGCTGGTACAGCCAGTGTTCTGTGGGGACTCTGTCAAAGGCTGGCTTTCTTGGTGAACTCTTAGCATGGTTTGGCTGCAAGTGAATGCACCTGAGATTTTCAGTTTCACAGCAGTGAAATACCTGGACAGACTGGTGGCTGAACTGCTAACCCACAGAAAAGAAGAGTTTTGTAGACAACTGAGATTTTTTTTTTTCGTTTCTTCTCCTTGGTTGTTGCACTGTGGTCTCTCTCTACACCTGCCCCTTCCGCAGGTGGCTGTATCTGAACAAACCGACCCACCCCTGTAAGTCTCTGACAAACACCTCTTGTGTGAGTGCTGACTCCTTTTGTAGAGTTCATTGGTCGAGCAACTCTAGTGAGACCATAGGATTTGCCTTTTGGGTTTTTGTCACTTGTGCTCTGGCATATATTGCAGCAGAGGAAATGCCTCCCTGCTGAACCTGCCTCCCAGCCCAGACAGCTCTGCCAAATGAGTTCACTTGCCATTTTGTTGCAGAACTACTTTTAGTGAATTTGCAGCCAAGCATGCTAAAGACTCGAGGTTCAAGGCAATTGAAAAGATGAAAGATCGAGAAGCCTTGTTTAATGAGTTTATCACAGCGGCAAGAAAGAAGGAGAAGGAAGACTCGAAGACCAGGGGAGAGAAGGTAAGGGGACTCTTGAGTTCCAGCAGTGTGAGTGGTGTGAGTGAGATGGGACAGAGCCAGTGCTTGGCTTCCCTGAGCCTTCCCTAGGGCACGGGCCTGCACCTTTCCTAGAGCTGTTACAGGCAAACACTTCAGGGGGTCCCCCTCGTCCTTCTGAACCATTTCAAGTTTTCAGTTTACTGCCTTTTAGAGTATTTAGAACTGAATTGTGTTTACCTGTGAAGCTGAGTTTGCTTAAACAACAGCTATGTTTTTTTAATTTACCCAAGCAGTAACATTATCTTCTTAACTGAACTAATGCTTGATTTTTGGTGTTTTTTTTTTTGTTTGTTTTTTGTTTTTTTTAATTAAGTTCTTTTATCCTGATGCATGAAAGGGCAAAGGAGTCTTACCCTGTTTGGCCAGAACCCCAAACTGGTCATTACCTCTCTGTTCCCTCAGTGGGGGCAGGCACGACTTGCAATTCCCTGAGGATAGTATCTTTAAGTGTCAGACAGTTCCCTTTCCATCTCAAAGCAGGCACATAGGGAGGGACTTTTTAAGCTTTGAATAAGTAGATCTTATGTATAAACTGCTGCTTATTAGATTTAAAGTTCAGCTATTAGAAATTAATGAACTCCCAGTGTCACGTGCCTGCACTGCCAGTGGTGGGGAGGGAGCAGCTCTCCCCCCAGAGATGGAACATCAAATGGGGTTACCAAAACCTGGGGCCACTTACTGCCACGTCCCTGTGTGTGTGTGAATGGAGAAGGTCACCTCTGAAGGCAAATCATTTTGGACACGTGGAAGTCTGCAATTTTTAGTACATAGTGTGAAGTTACTGCAGATTTTCCTAACTGGAATGCTTGCGGGACAGAGAAATGCTGGGGGACAGGTCAGCCTGGGGGACAGTTTCATTCTTTAAGAAGCTTTGGGTATTTTTACAATCTGGGTGATCTGATATAATTTGATTCTGTACTTAATTTTCTCAAACATTGTCTTAGCCATGCTGTTTTCCATAAATGATTGTGCTTTCAGAGGGGAACTGATGTAGTTCAAGACTAGATTTTACATGCTGCAGTTTGACTGAATATAGAATTTTAAAGCAATTTTGCAGCTTAATAGTGCAGTTGAAGACTTTAAAGAATAAATACTAGTTTTGTTGTTGCATGATTGTTCTAAAGTTGAAAAGTTAAAAGAAAAGATTGTATTTGTTTGCTTTGAATAATGTTTTTTTTTTCTCCAAAAGCCTTTTGTAACCATTTTATGTATTCTGTTTTATAACAAGTGGATAGACTTTACAGTTATGTGCTGTGCGGCCTGTCAATCAGTTCAGTCTGACAGCTGTCAATCACTGACACGCAAATATTATGGGATTCCCTAGTGAGGAAAGCATTGGTATCTCTGTGTGGTGACTTTAGCCTCCCGCAGTTCCGGTACTTTACATTTTTTTAGTTTTTTTCCTTGTGAAGTGATGAGAGTTGTACCTGCAATGTGTTAACTGCCAAAAAAAAAAAAAAAAAAAGACTTCTAAATACACCTGAAATGTTTTCAGCCTTATTTTCCTTTGATTTTGAAAGTGCTTAAAACATAAAAGAAAATTTAAGGCATTTTAACCTGAAGCTTTCTCAGTCCGTCCAAAAACTTAACTTAGGGAGAATCAACTTTACAGAAATCTTTAACGTAAGGGTTTTAGATTATATATATAGTATTTGATTTCACCTTATGGCTTATGGGATGAGGATGGAGCCACCAGCTTTTCCAATGGCTGGTTTTATTCCTGTGCCTGATTTCAGTGAGTAAATCCCACGCCAGCACTTCTCAGATGGCAGAGAGGAGTAGCGGGGTGTAAGGATATCAGGGAAGGCACTGTGGGCAGGTGGTGGTGCCCAAGCTGCTCCTGTGCAGTCTGGGACGTGCTCTCTGCCATGTCTCTGGGATGAGCTGTGTGAGCTGAACCAGTTGACACAGAGTGGCTGCAATGTTGGGCTGCAGACACCCTGCACCTCGTGTGGTGGCTGTCCCCAGGCCAGGGCTCTGTGTGACACCTGGCTTGGTCGAGCGAGTCTTTGGAACAGGGACACACAGAACTCACTATCCACAGCTGGCATGGAAAGTGTTACTCCTTGGTGAGATGCTTTAGACTCAATTATTTGAGACATTTTCATCTTCTTTTTAAAATTTTAAAATCAGCTGGCAACACCTGTGCTGTGCACAGGGCACCCGGGAGGAGTGAAAACTGTGCTTTAGAGCACCGAGGCCTGAGGTGCCATTGTTTTTCCTGGGGAGGGAATTGGCTGTGCCCTTCTGTCTCCTGCCCTGTCGGAGCTGGCAAGGCTGCAGCTGGTCCCACTGGCAGCTGCACAGCTGGGCAGGGGCTCCAGAGGGATTCAGGGAGGGAGGGGTGCTGCTGGCAGCTCCTGCAGGAACATCTTCCTGCAGCCCGTAGTGGTGGCCTCTTGTGTGGCAGCTGGTGCCACGGTGCTCCTGGCAGTGTGGCACCTCATCCTGTGGAATACACACACAGGTGATTTGTGCAAGAACTCAGGGATACCCTTACCTTAGAGATTTCTGTGGTAACAGCTAGGAACTGTTTGGTTTCTAACAAATATTTCAAATGCCATGGCTTAGAAAGCTTCATATTTTGAAACTGCATGCATGTTTTATGATGTTCTGAAACAACATTCTTAATTTTACCATGAACAAACAGTTTGCTTAGCATTTTGTTGAGCACCTTTAAGATAAAGCAGTAGTGCTGTAGCACAACATCCCACTGGGACTAAGGGGCTGGTGCTGGTCACTGATCTCTGCTTTACTGTCTTAGTCTCCTTTGGTATAGTAAAGAACGCCTATAGAGCCTTTTATGTTTATATGTTAATAGTTTGAAGAATTAAAAGTATTGGTGGGCAAGGCTGCAGAATGTCGGTGCTGATCTTCATTCCGTTCCTGCATTCTGTAACTAAACATGTTTTAGATGAGGATGTGCCAGGTCTCTGGCAAGCTGGAGCCTGCGCTGTACATCTGCTCCCTTTTCTGAGGAACCTCAGTGTTCTGCAGCTAAACTGCTTCTGGTTTCCCTTTTTAAGGGATGGGGAAGGGAGATAAGTAACAGCCAGTCCTCCTCCTGGATTTTGGGTTTTTAATCTGTGTGCCATAAAGCTGTGTTGAGTTTGTGGCCTGCCAGGGTGTGGGGTGCTGTGGAGGCAGAACCCTTTGCCCTGGCCCCAGCGAGAGAGGCAGCCCAGCCCCTCGCCTCTGCTTTGGGAGGGGGAGGCTGAAAGGCCAACCAGGAATGGATGGTGAGCTAAGAGCTAAAGTGTAGCAGCAACAGGGAGATCATCTTCCCCAGAAATCAAGCTATCTAATAAAGGCACACTAGTTGCCCTTACAGCTGCTGGTTCTGGGATTAACAGATTTACCTCTGTTAATTGTACACCTGAAGGATGAATTCATAAACATCTGATTTCTCTAGAACCCTGTTTCAAGCTGCATGGCTTCTGGAGTACTGATACACAAAATGCTATCATGCAGCAACAGTAACATGTTAAATTTGACATATATAAAAGCTCAAAACCAAATTTAAATTGCAGTAAAATAATAAAGAGTGTATTGAGGGATCATTCTTGAGAGTTCATCTTAGATGTAGCAGATCGCCTAAACGTATCTGCTTTGGCAAAATTGTCTCAAGGAACAGCGAATTTGGGCTGCAGTTATGACTAAATTCAGAGTTTTAGTGATTGCTCTAAATTGCAATGGTATGTAATGTTAATGTGATCCCTCTGCTTGAAGGTAAGTCAACTCCTTTTTTCATAAGAGCAAACTCTGGGATATTAAAGTGTGTTTCTCAAGTGTTGTCTTTCTGTTTCCGTCTGTATAACAGATCAAAATGGACTTCTTTGAGCTGCTGGCAAACCACCACCTGGATAGTCAGTCTCGCTGGAGCAAAGTGAAGGACAAAGTGGAGACTGACCCACGGTACAAGGCGGTGGACAGCTCCTCACAGAGGGAGGACCTGTTCAAGCAGTACATCGAGAAAATAGCCAAGGTCGGCGGGAGCACTGCGGGTGTGGCTGCGGGTGCGCTGTGGGCAGGCTGGTCTGTGCTGAGGAGAATTCCATACCAGAGCTGCTGCAGGAGTACCCCACAATGGCAGCTTGGAACTTAGACATCCTGGCCCTGGTGGGGGGTTTGTGGGACCCGTGTGCATGCACGTGCACCATATCTGGGAGAAGTTATGTCTCAAAGATTCCTATAAAATCGCTGGTGGTAAAAATGGCTGCAGCAGCTACAGACACGACACTGATTACTTCCTCCTAGGATAGGCTGCATTTCCTTTGCTGTGATTTTCCCTATCAGCTGAGCTTCCTTCAGGGATGTGTGTTCATACCCAGTTCCTTCACTGCTGCTTCTCTCTTAATCCAATATTCCTACCTTTCTCTTCCAGGCAGTTAATGGTTGAGAATGTAAAACTGGGCCAGCAAGCAGTGATCCCCTTGACCTCCCTTATTTGGAGTCTGTCACTGGACACAGCTCCTGGGAATAGTTGATCTGTGACCAAACCTGTCTCTTACACCATGTAAACCTTGTAATGCTTTAGTATGACTCTTGAAGCAAAATTTCATAATCCGTAGATCCCAAATCCCTTTCAGGTGTTCTGTTCTGAGCCGCCTTTAGTTTGACAGCCCTTTAATTCTCCTTCTACTGAAAAGCGTTGCTTTTGTTGTTGAATTTCAGAATTTAGACTCTGAGAAGGAGAAGGAGCTGGAGCGGCAGGCGCGCATCGAGGCGAGCCTGCGGGAGCGCGAGCGGGAGGTGCAGAAGGCGCGCTCGGAGCAGACCAAGGAGATCGACCGGGAGCGGGAGCAGCACAAGCGGGAGGAGGCCATACAGAACTTCAAAGCACTGCTGTCGGACATGGTGAGGCACCACAGGCAGGCCTTAGCTGCTGGTGCTCCCTGTGAAAGCCTCAAAAGGCTTTTGGAGTTCAGCTCTAAAGAGGTGGAGGGTTTTGCCTTGGTTGGAAGAGAAGGCTGTGCATTTTTAGGGCTCTCATCCAGAGGGTGCTCTCCAGGCTGGAAACAGGGCTCTGGAAACACTGCAGAGCTCCTGGTGTCTCTGAATGATCTCCAAGGCTGCCTTTCCAAGCGCTCTGGCGAACACAGGGTGTTATGCACAGAGCAGGGAGGAAAGGAGGGCGCTTGGATTTTCTGGTTTTGGGAATGCACAGCTGGGTCAGAGGGACATCTCTGTCTGTTCCAAACTACTGCAGAGGGAATCCTTCCTGCCACTGCCTGTTCGGTGTTTGTGGGGAACCTTCAAAGCTGAGGGTTTATCTTTTACTTTAACCTTAACTTCAGACAAGACAAAAAAATAAGCATGTAATAACTGTCTGTGAACTGTGGAAAAACTGGTTTAAAAAGAATCATCTTTGGCTCAGGTGCGTTCTTCAGATGTGTCCTGGTCTGACACCAGGAGGACTCTGCGCAAAGATCACCGCTGGGAGTCGGGGTCCCTGCTCGAGAGAGAGGAGAAAGAGAAGCTCTTTAATGAACACATTGAGGCACTTACCAAAAAGAAGAGGGAACATTTCAGGCAACTTCTGGATGAAACTTCAGCGGTGAGAGCTGTTGATGTTCAAATTGTCAATCTTTGCAGCCCACTGGGATTTCTCTTTTTCTGTTTTTCTGTCCAAAGAACTGATTGGTTTGGTTTTATTTCTAGGGCCTCTTTGCTTCATCGCTCTCTTTTCCTCCTTCATAACAAAATTTGTGCATTATGTTTCTTTATCTGTTTATCTGGAATTTTACTTTGATTGAACATACAGTTAATTTACATATAAATTTCTAATCAATGATCTTTTCACCTCCTTTTTATTTCTTCAGTACTGAGTTATTTGATACTCTTCACTGTCTGGCTCCTTCATATATTGAGTGTTTGCCTTAATGGCCATCAGTATGGTCCTACCCACTTCACCTGTTCTGATGTTCTCCTGCTGAACCTGAACTTTTCCTCTGCTCATGCTGTGGAATGCATCCCTGATTCTGTGCATTGGGGGTTTAATGAGGTTTCCTCTTTTTTAGTTCTGTGCCAGCTTCAGGCAGCTTTTATTTAACCTGGAGGTTTTTACATGATTTTTAATGCATTAGTTATTTTAGTTTAAAGGCAAGTTTTCTGCAGGTAATTTTGAACATGAAATACATAATTGTACTAAAAAGAGACTTGGAAAGTAAATGGTATTTGGAGGACCTTGATCTGAAAGTGCCATCTCAAAATATGAAAGAAGAATCACTAAATAAAATCAATTAATTTTAAAAATACAACTGTAATAGTATAAGTAATCAAAACCCACCACTTAACAGTTCGTCAGTGGACTTGGCATATATTTAAAGGCTTCAGAGGTTAGTAGTGTTTGCATTCCATATTCTTAGAATCTAATTTAATGTAACTATTTTTGCCTCTTTTGAAAGATAACTTTAACATCAACATGGAAGGAAGTGAAAAAAATCATTAAAGAAGATCCAAGGTGCATTAAATTCTCTTCGAGTGACAGGGTGAGTGGTTTGCATTGCTCTTGCCAGCATCCAGTCTGGTGCAGGGTACAGAGAAGTGAGTTGGTGGCTGCTGCAGTGGGTTCAGCTCTGTGTGGGCACAGGTGTTAGTGGTTAAATACGATTTTTTAAAAATTAAAAATGTAGAAGGTAAGGAAAAGTATAATTAACATGTAATTACTGCTGGTGTTCAGTGTGTTCAGTTGCAGGAAGTACTGGAGCTGCATTCAGTGGTTCATGTTTATCTTCCATCTTTCAGAAGAAGCAGAGGGAGTTTGAGGAATACATCCGAGACAAATACATCACTGCCAAAGCCGACTTCCGGACGCTGCTCAAAGAGACCAAATTCATCACTTACAGGTGGGGAATGCCACGCTGGTGCATTTTATTCTGCTTTGCCATACAAACAGCAGCAAACCGATGTCTGTTTTTTCCTAGTTGATGTCTGTTACTCAAGTCTTTCATGGTGTTTAATTAACACAGCACAAACTTAGGCAAGGAGCCTGTGCCCAGAGCACCGTTCTGTGCCCGGTGCCAGGCTCAGGTGACATCTTTCTAGCTCAGAAGATGGCCAGGTCCCTGCACCCTTCCCTGGCTGGCCTGTCCGCCGGCTCCCCGTGCTTCCTTGCGCTGGGGCGGCTTCCCCGGGGCTCCCTGCCTGCACCACGCTCCAGTGCTATTCTCACCCTCGCTTTCAGATCCAAAAAGCTGATCCAGGAGTCCGACCAGCACCTGAAGGACGTGGAGAAGATCCTGCAGAACGACAAGCGGTACCTGGTGCTGGACTGCGTGCCCGAGGAGCGGCGCAAGCTCATCGTGTCCTACGTGGATGACCTGGACCGGCGTGGGCCGCCCCCGCCGCCCACCGCCTCCGAGCCCACGCGCAGGACAACGAAATAGCCACGGAACGCTCCCGATCCGAGGGTCTGTCAAATCCAAACGCTTGCATGAGCCATCTGTCAGGTTACACACATCCATTGCCGTGAATATACTCAAACATCTGAGGAGCAGAGGCAGAAGCAGCATTAGTGAAAAAAAAAATGATCTCTGGGGGGGAAAACCAACAAAGGCAAAAACTCACATTAAAGATATTTATGAGTTAATTGGAGCACGTCTGACAAATCCCAAGGTGTGGGCTGTCTGGTAACTGTGGGTCTTGGGACGGTGTGTGTGAGGTGTGGGTGTCTGGTACCCGGGGCTTTCCTCTCAGCAGTGTCCTACAAGTGAGTCCCAGGGGTGATGATGTTGTGGTTGGAGCGTGTCCTACATGTGTGCCACCTGTGCCTCCTGGTGCCGCAGTCCCCGCAGCAGGAGGGGACACGCTCTGGTGGCTTAAATTACTGATCACTGACAGCCCGCTCTGGACACACCAGTCCCAGTTCTCTGCTTCCACTCTTGGGAATGGAACTAAATCTGTTAGAGCTGAGCGGAGAACAGGGACTTGGAGACCAAACCAGGTTTATTCACAGGCTGCTCTGTTCCTGCCCCCAGCCATTGATTTGCAGCAGTCAGGTTGCTCTGCCCAAGTGAAGTTCTGTCTAATGAGGTTTGCTCGAAGCTGGAAATCCCAGAGGTGACCGAGCAGGCCAGGACGGTTGTATAAACACATTTTTATTTACGATAAAGTGATCTTTACATACTTCTGGATTAGACTGTGCATAATACCCCCTCTGGGCAATTCTTGTAAACTATACTCCTGTTTTGAATGTTAAACTTGTGTTTCTAAAGTTTAATTTTGAAATGTTGGGATTGTTCAGTTTATGTATTTGAACTACAATAAACCAACCCTTTTTATATATGGATTGTACAGGCCTAATCCCGATTTCTCTTGGATTTTGCTGGATTTGTGAATTTATGAGTAAAGCAAACGGCTGAAGTGGTACTGCCTACATTCTTGGCTGTGCAAGGCAGAACAGGGCCTGTGGCACTGAGCAGTATGGGGTCAGGGGGTGAGCAGAACGATTTTCCAGTTTAGCTCTTAGCTCTGTTGCTTAAACATTAGCTGGCAGTGCTTGCAGAGCCATTTTCTTTCTGCTGCTTGTGTTTACATGTGTCTCTTGCTCTTAAGAGGAGGGCTGGGGAAGGAGTCCCTTCTTACCTCATCCTGACAAGTGATGTTAGCAGTTGGCGTTGGTGGCCAGTGCCAGGACTTGGAGGCTGAGCATTGAGAGAGAGGGGTTGTTTGACAAAGATTGGGACAGTCTGGGGAGACTTGTGCTGCTGACGGTGGAACGTGGAGCTCTGTGGTGCTCCTAGTGAGAGAGTACACCTAAACTCAGGGGGAGTGTCCCTTCCCTCTTGGTGTCTGCCCCTTCCATGGGTGTGGGGGTGCCCAAACCATCTGAAACCAGGGTCAGTCCATGCCTGCTGGGGCTGGAGTAATGAGGAGTGCAGCTGGCTAACACCAGAAGTGTGGGACCCTGTGGGACGTGTAGCTCCCACGAGAAAGTGCAACCACAACTGGCTGGGGGAGCCCTGGCTGGGCTGTGGGACAATCTCCCTGTGTGATAGCCAGGGCTCAGCTGCCTGTACAGCACCCCCTGATTCTCCAGCACAGGGGGACCCCACTGCCCTCCCCACATCTGACATGGCCCCTGCCAGCCAGCAGGGTCCCCTCGTGTGTGGCCGTGGTTGTGTCTGGGACACGGGTGGTGCCCAGAGCAGGATGCTGTGCTGGAAGCCATGTCCCTGTGCCCACTCCCTGCCTCTGCCAGTAACTGGATTTCCTCTTGCTCAACACAGCCCAGTGGGAAGCTGTGTGTTATGGCTGGTTTAGAATATTGTGAGCTTGTTCATTAAATAAGATGGCTACTAATTTTAATTGATCTGGTTTATGGAGACCAGATGTTCATAAAGACTTATTTGCTCATTCTGTGGATAAAGCAATCATGCCCCGTGTGCAGGGTTCCTGGCTGGGGGTGCTGCTGGTGGACCATGGAGCTGGTCCCCCCTGGCAGCCCCTTAGGCAGTGTCCCCAGTTTCCCTGGAGGTAGGGGGACAGCCCCTGGAATCCTCATCCAGAGAGAAGGTCAGGTTTAAGGGATGCTGACAACTTCACTAGCACCATTCCTATGGCAGCCCAGGAGGTCCCCTGGCTGGCCCTGCCCTCTCTGGCCAAGCACTCGTAGCAAGGCAGAGGTTAAATCCAAGCAAGCTTAAGAAAGAAAAAGAAACTCTGCTTTTGAAAAAAGCTGAACTAAATTCTGCCTTGTGGAGCAACCAGATCCAGCAACACAGAACGTGCTGCACCCGATGGAGCAGAGCCAGGGCTGGGTTCCTGCTGTTTCATTTGATTAAGGACCTGTAGCTAATGTTAGGTAAATGAGTGTCTGAGGAACATCTCCCTGACCGCACAGTCCGTGCCCTGCAGCTGCTAATTAAGGGCTGCTGTCTGAATTCATCACCAGGGGCAGCCCAGAATTAGGGCAGGCACTGGGGAGGGGCCGGCAGCTCCTTCCAGGCCGTATCAAGTGCCGAGGTTCCTGTGCAGTGGGTGACCTGTGAGTGCCCCACTGTCCCACGCCCTCAGAGGGCCCCAGAATCCCCGTGGCCTTGGGGATCCTCTGGTCACCCCTCATCAGCAGGGCCCCGCAGCCACCCTCAGCCCAGGGCCTTCAGACGCTGCGGAGCCGCGACGCGCGAGGCACAACAGGCACGGACTCCACACGGACACGTTTGGGACAACTTTACTTCTGACACCGCAGCGCAGGCTTTCCTTACAGAACCAAAAAGGAGCATTTTCTTATAAAATGGTTCGTTTACTCTTGCTATTTTATTTTACCATTTCATTAAAAAAAAGTTACTCCTGAAAGCCATCCCTTGGAATAAATCCGTAAGCCAGTGCACTTTGTTCTTCCCTTGGAATGGCTCTGAAGGTGGCGCGGGGGGCCCCTGCCTCCAACCAGCTCCTGGTTTTCCGCGCAGTCCGTGGGCTCTGTGGGTGTGCAGCAGTTCCTTCCCTGCTGGGGACGTGCCATGATCCTCACGGTGCCTGCAGAGAGGCTGTCCCTGGGGGACACCCGGCCCTCGGTGACTCGTGTCCGATCCCTGAAGGCCTCGGGTGCTGGGGGTGCCCCCTCGGGAGGGATGGCAACAGGGTCACCCTTGTGGAGCCACTGCTGAAGTGATGGTGTTGAATTTTGTGATTGACTTCATTTGCTTCTTGCTGCAGGAGCAGTTTTCCGATTTACAGAAAATCCAGTCAATCTTTTTTTATTGAACAGTTGCTCAAGTAAAGAGGGATCTGACCAGTCTGTAGAGTAGAAAGAGGCAGCCTCGCCATGCAAAGAAAAGAGTTACTGGTTTTATTATTATTATCATTGTTATTATAATGTAGGACTGCAGACAGCCTGTCTCTGACACAGTCAGGGGCTAACAGCAATATACAGTTGAATTCTTTTTTAGGTCATAAATTAGCAACTTACACATTATCTTTAAAAAAATTGAATAAATAAATAAATTAATTTAAAAAGAGAGAAAGAGAGAGAGAGAGAGAGAGAGACAGTCAGTCACGACATGCAAGAGCTCACAACAGAACAAGAAAAATGACCAAAGCAAAGCCCAGAACTGCAGCAGAGCCCAGGGTTGGTTTGGTTTGCGATCAATGCAGGTTGGAAGCATCGTTTATAAAGGTATTTCATATACCAAAGAAGGCACCACAGTATCTACAAAGCCAAATCCTCAGGAAGGTTCTGGGGGCTGGGGGGGCAACCTGGCTGGAGCAGATACATCAGGAGGTGCAGCACATACCCCCCTCCCCTTAAGCTTGTCCATTGCAAAACAACTTTTCCATTTTACGTTTGGTTTTGCTGTCTCTGTTGGTAAAACACAAAATAATTGTAATAAAAAGACAAATGTGGAAAATGGCAAAGGGAGGCGACATTCCAATCTTCAACACGACAGATGGAATATTTCTGGGATCAGGTTTAAAGCAATTGGAGTGGGACCACTGCCACCAGAGCTGGCCAGAGCCCACAGTGTGTTACCCCATCAATCCCTTCCCCAGCTGACAGCCACATCACCTCCTCAGCCATCGGCAGAGGGCCACTGCCACCCCAGCACTGCCTGGGGACATGCCTGGGGACACAGACAGCCAGGCCTGACATCCTCACACTGCCCTGTAAGAGGTCTCAGCTCTCCCTGTGTAAATCTGGTGTCTGGGGGCTGCCCCCAGTGGCCCCTGGGCCGGGGTGCCCCAGTGCTCCTCTGCACAACCGCAATCTGCAGAGCAGGGACTGAACAAAGAATAGGAAGGAAAAGAACACAAAGAAAGAAAGAAAGAAAGAAAGAAAGAAAGAAAAAAAGAAAGAAGGAACAGTTGAAACCTTGTGTTTACTGGTATCAGTACATGAGACTCCTAAAGAACACCTGGTCCTCCTAGTTAACCTTGTCCTGGAATATGTACAGGTTGTTCGTGGCTGCCACAGCAATGATGTTCTCGGAGGGGTGCCAAGCTGTGTGCAGGATCTTTTTGCTAAAGTCCAGACTGTCCACGCTGATCTCGTCTTTCCTGCGCTTTCCACCCACGCAGACCTTGCGGGGTTTGAGGATGGCACGGGGTTTGCTGTTCTCCCGCGACGCCTCCAGCGTCACGTCGCGCTTGGTGTTGCGGTCGAACATGCGGAAGAAGTTGTTGTAGGAGCCAGTCATGATGACACTGCAACGGGGGAGGACAGATGATTTTCACACTTTTTCAGAGGCAAACTGCTGGTGACCAGAGGCAGACTGAACATTCAGAGGCGTAATGAGATTTGGATAAATGTTGGAATTTGTCTCAGGCCCAGTTGTGCCTTGTCAGCTCACTCTGATGGCTCACACAAAAACCATGACAGGCCTGCCAGGGGCTCACACACTTCCTGCCACCCAGCTCGGTGTAAGTCACACTCCGATACTCATTACTCCCAGATTCTGGCAATCTGGAGCTAAACCCATCACCCCTTTCCCCCAGCCGTGGGTGACAGAGAGGTGGAACTGATTCTGTCCAGGAGAGTCACACATCCCCACCTGTGCACAGGCTGCAGGTGTAGGTGGTCCCTGCTGCCCCTCTCCAGACCCCACACCCAACCAAAGGCCAGGGAAGGGGCTGCCCACGGCCACACCACCACATGCTCACCTGTCAGACCCATTCCAGACGCACTCAAACTTGTCAAAGATGCAGTCGTTCTCGTAGAGCGAGCAGAGCTTGCTCCGCAGGTAGTCGTGGACCTGCCAGTGGGAGGGACAGGATGAGGCCCCCACAGTGACCAGCACAGCCCAGGGACTGGCAGCCTCAGCCTGGCTCACAGGGGCTGACAGAGCCCCTCAGCCTGGCTCACAGGGGCTGACAGAGCCCCTCAGCCTGGCTCACAGGGGCTGACAGAGCCCCTCAGCCTGGCTCACAGGGGCTGACAGAGCCCCTCAGCCTGGCTCACAGGGGCTGACAGAGCCCCTCAGCCTGGCTCACAGGGGGCTGACAGGACCCTCAGCCTGGCTCACAGGGCTCACAGCCCCACGCTGGCCACAGCTGAGCTGGCAGCGTTGGGCACTGCCTGGCATCCTGTGCCCTCCCACAGCTGCCATTCTTTAAGCACCTCCAGCCACATCCTGCACATGGCTTGGGCACCACCAGGCAGTGCCAGGGGACATCCCCTGGCAAAGGGTGGCAGTGACAGGGCTACTGCTCTGCACAAAGGCCTCCCACCTGGCTCTCCCAGCTGCCAGCACCTGAGCTTTCTCTCCTCACCCACCCCCAGCCTGGGGACATGGTGGCAACTCACCAGACCACTTGAGTCCCCATTTAACAACTCTGCTTTCCACCATCTACATGCATAAAGCTCCCACACAACAGGTATGTACCTGCTGCTCCTGCCACTGGCCCAGAGTTTGGCTCAGGAAGGAGCTCAGTGGGTGCCCCACTGCTGCATGCACCTGGCTGTGCCATACTCACCTGGTAGGTCTCAATGGGCCGGTTCTCCATGTTCAAGTCCCACACTTTGACAGTGAGGTAGTCTCGGGTCATGATGTACCTTCCACTGTGACTGAATTTGACATCAGAGATTGAAGAGATGATCTCAGAAAAAAATGACCGGTTACTTGGGTCTTCAGGCTCTTCAAAAACTGTGCAAGAGGAAGGAACAAGACCCAGCATTAGCTGAGGTGGGAGCTCCCTGATCTCAGGCCAGGGAGCTGCCACCCTGTCCTGCACCACAGGAAGCTTCTGGAAGAGAGCACGTGCATGATGCCGTACCCAGCACCACATGTGCTCAGGCTTATCACCCCCTCACCAAGTCATGGAGCTCCAGTATTGTGGGAAAAATGTCTGAAGTGCCCAAATAAATGATCTCTACAATGCAGAAAAGGCACTGCCCACAGCAGGACCCAGAGCTGCGGCCTTTCACCATCAGTAGAAACCTGGAGGCTTTTTCCATATACAAAGCAACAAGAAAAAAATTAAGATCTCAGGCAGCCAGAAAGCAGCTGAACCCAGGATGTGTCTCTGTTGCTCACAGCAGGTCAGTCACGAGGCACTGGTCCCCCTGTGAGGGCTTTTGCCACTGGGTGCCTCTGGAATGGGCAGTAGGGCCTGGGCACCTGCTCTGCTGTGGGACGTGTGGACCCTCCTCAGTCCCTGCACTGGTAGCAGCAGGGGCTCTGCTGGCACGGGGGTCCCAGCACACTAGTAGTGCCATGGCCAGGCTCCCAGCACACACACACACACAAGAGATGCCAGCATGGGGGTCCCAGCACACAGCTGGTGCTGCTCAGTCCCTGAGCGTGTCTGTGAACCAAAGCCAGTGGCCAGGCAGGGCAGGGGCTTGGGGCAGCTATTTTTACTTTTGCCTGAAGGCTTTTGTGTGGCTTTGCTCCTGCTGCAGAAGCAGATCTGGGCTGCTGAGCTCATGGAAAGGATTTCTGAGCACTAATTCTCTCTTACACAACAAACCTACTTTCTCTGGCACTGAGCGGGCGCTGCCCTGCCCGCAGCAGCTCCCTCTGCCAGCTCCCTCCTCCCCAGCTCCCTCTCCATGGGGAGCCAACTGAACCCCGAGAGGGTCCTGAACCCCGAGAGGCTCCTGAACCCCGAGAGGCTCCTGAACCCTGAGAGGGTCCTGAACCCTGAGAGGGTCCACGAGGATGACACACCAGGGGAGAAGGGAAGGAGGCTGTGGGGCAGCCCCAAGCCCAGGTGGGTGTCAGTGCTCCCTGGTGCTGCCCCAGGCCGAGGGGCACACTCACACTTGGCGTGGCGGTCGCAGAGGGCGGCGGTGCGCATGTCGCACAGGCGGATGGTGCCCTTGCTGCTGCTGTACACAAAGGTGTTGCAGTGGTGCGGGTGGAACTCGGCCGCCGTGATCACCTCTGTCAGCTCCTCCATGTTGGCCGGCTTGATGTCCACGATGTCTGGCAGGGCTTGTCAAGGAGCCTACGCAGCCCAGCCGGGCTCCTGCCCGTGTCCCCGGGCACCAGGACTTCCCCTCAGCCCGTGCAAACCGTGTGCTCCGGGCAGGCACCACCAGCACGGCAAAACTGCAGCATGGGGTGGGACCGGCCCACACTGGCCAAGACCCAGCATGTCTTCTGCTAAGCTGGGAACCTGAGTTCTGGTTCCACGGCTGGAAGACCCTCTGTGGGGCATGAAACCAGATCTGCCCACCCACCCCGGGCCTCAGTAAATGTCTTTTAGTGCCACATTGTGGTTCGGTGAGTAACCATACTGAAAACAGCAATGGCAGCAAAGCCCAGGGCACAACAACCAACAGAGAACCCCTAAGTCCCTCGGGCCATGTGAACTCCCTGAGGTTTGACACAGATTCAGTACTCCTCCGCCTCATCCTTGCAAACAAGCAGGCACCACAACCCTGCTCTCCTGCAGCCACTCAGAGCTCCCACAGCCACACGCCTGTGACTGCTGAAATCCTCTCCATCTGTCTAAATCATGCCCCAGGGATTTCTCAGCAGGAAACACCACATAAACACCACCAATGATTCGTGCCCTGTTTATTATTTCCGATGTGGCTGATACAAGTGTGGCTGTCACAACCTCATTTGTAGAGCGGTGACTGGCAGCCTGTCACTCGCTGCAGGGAGTGACAGGGACTTCACTGTCAGTGCTTCCATCCTCCCCAAGGCATCTGTCTCCTCCATCACCTGCAGACCCCCTCTCCTGCCCCACCAGACCCTGCAGGCAAATTCAGAAATGCGTCACCCACGCTTTGGGTGACAGCAGTGGTAGCAACAGCAGCTGAGCCCTGTGCTGTGGAGGCAGTGCTGGATGCCTCGTCTGGACACAGCCTGGCACAGGCAGAGATGAAAGGGCAGTGCCTGGAGAATGACACACGGGCCTGGGGACCGTCAGTGCTCTGCAGTCAGGTGCACAGCAGGCAGCACTATTTCATACTCCTGAACTCCTGCCAGCCTTGCCAGAGGGTGAAGCTCCTGTAGTGCGGCACCACAACCGGGTGTGGGGCCAAGCACTGCCCACTGTCCCCATCCCCACAGGTGTGGGCACAGCCCGGCTGCTTCCCTTGGGGCTGCACCTCACTGGCACCCAGGGCCCTCCCCAGAGCCACACACACCAAAGGATACTAAAACTTTGATTTGTGATTTCAAAATTCCACAGGTTTATCCTCAGGTCATCTGCTGACATGTAGGTCTCATAGTCGCTGTTGACGGAGATGGAGTTGATGTGGTAGGTGTGTGCATTGGCAAACACCCTCCGGGGAGTGGCCTCCACCATCAGGTCCATGGGCCGAAGCACGGGGACCTGCAGGATGAGGAGAGAGTGTCAGCACCCAGGGACAGGGTCCAGACAGTTGCCCCGACCCCTGCCAGCACCTGGCACAGGGGGATGCCCTCATGGAGTCCCACAGAGCTCTGGATGCTAGTCCTAACAGGCTCTCTCCAGGGAAACCTACTGCCTTCCCAAGTGTTTGACAGAAAGACAAGCAGACCCAAAAGCCATCTAATTTTGACAGAGGCTCCAGGATGGTTAGAGCACAGTGAAGCAGTGAGAGCCCAGTAAACCAGGCTCTTATCTTGCTGCAGCAACAGTTCCAGCTTTGAAACAAACAAACAAACAAACAAACAAAAAACAACCAAAGAACCTCTTCTGCCTCATTTTGTCACTGTTAGCTGGGATCTGAAATACCTGGAGCATTTCTGACAGAACTACATTTCTTGAGAAAGCCAGGTCAGCACATTTTTTCCTTAAACTTTTTGTCTCACAGTGAAGTGACCGAGGTAAGAGATGAGAAGGGGAAGAGCGAGGGACACAGGCAGGGACAGAGGGAAGGACCAGGAACAGAGCTGTGCATGTTTGCCATTAGATAAATCAGCATAACCCATGAGGAGTGGGGTCAGTAATAACTTTGGACACAGCGCTCTGAAGGCAACTCAATACACCAGGAATGTGTCAGGCCCTGCTCCTGCTCGCCAGTGAGCTGTTTCCTCCAGTTACTTCATTACTTGTATGATCTGTGTGCTGCCTGGAGAGATTTCCCTTGGCTGCAGAGGTGGGGACGGGAGTGACGGCCAGCTCCAGCGACACGAGAGCACTGGTGCTGGCAGCTCAGAGCCTGAGCCTAATGTGACGAGGCTGTGTGCTAATTGCAGCTGACACGGGCAGTGATGCATCGTTTGCACTGACAGATCCCACCCAGCCAGCTGGGGCCGGGGACAGCCCGCACGCCTCGCCCCGGGACCGCGGCCACCGGCTGCCTGCAGCCACAGGAGCAGGGGCTGTGCAGAGGGAAGGGCTTCAGGGACTGCACTGGGCCTGGCTGGGGATGAAAACGAGCACAGCAAGGGCCTGGGCAGCAGATTCTGCTCAGCAAGAAGACTCTGTGGGCTGGCACAGCTCAGGCAGACCCTGGGCGAGTTCCTGTCCCCAGTCTGGGCAATCCGGGGCTGACAGCAGCTCCATGGCACCTGCAGCTCCCTGTGCCCCAGCACAATTCCCTGCTCATTCCTTCATGGCAGTCACTCATAACCACAGAGCTATGATAAATTCTTAAGCCAAGAACATTCTCCACACATTACTTCAGAGCCAAGTCCTGGGGAGACTGTTTTTAAGTCTGGGACTCGGCCCATCTCCAGGTAAAACCCCACAAGGGGGACGAACCTGGTTATCCATGAGTGGTTTGCTAAAGCAGGGATTTTTATCTACTACAGTGGCAAGAATCTGCACTGAAATATGGAAACCAGTGTGCCCACATGCTGCAAGCTCCTGCTTAAAGGTATCAGCAATGAGGATTTAACCCTGAATGCACTGAAACTTTGAGGCAGGAGCAGTCAGGAATTTGCTGGGAGCAGACAGTGAGCTCATTCCCCAACAGCAGCACAGGGATCCTGCAGCTCAGGGGACCCTGGCTCAGGACAGCCAAGGGGAGCAGCTGCCCAGCCAGGTCTCAGCCACAGTGGAGACCACAAATGGAACAATGTGACAGCAACTGGAACTGGTTCTTGTGGTTTTTTGAAGCAGGCACAGGCCAAGTCAGCTTCTGCCCAACCCACCCAGATCAATCAGCAGTGTCAGAACAATCCTGAACAGCAGAGACCACCTTGTGCATCCCTGCTCCAGTTCCAGAGCCCACCTCAGGGCAGGCGCTGCTGTCACACACACACACATTATTAAATAGTAATTCAGTGTAATAAAGTGCATCAAGTACACAGAAAGACTGTGTCAAAGAAAATAAAATACTAATAAATTCAATTACTTTCTGTTTTCAGAAAGGGGGGCAATGCCAGTCACTTTGAATTTAAAACAAAGGAAGTCTTAATTTTGATTCCTGCTTTTAGCAGGTACCCCCTGCAGAAGGCGCCCCACTCACTGTGAGCACACATGACACTTGATTCCTCTCCCTGTGTCTGCTGGAGGCTTCCACTGTCCTGAGTTAATGAGACACTAACCCTTTCTTGAGCTGTGAAACTCATTTTCTTGATGGCTGGAGTGGAGAGAGCTGGCATGTGCTGGCCCCTTCCTACCACTGCTACTGCTCATCCTCCTGCCACCTGCAGTGCTGAGAGAAGGGCCAGAGCACAGGGACGTGGTAATTGCCCCTGTCCCCACCAGACCTGCCCTGTCACTGCCTGTCACACTGACTGTCACCAAAGGCTCCCTGCAGAAAAGCTCTGCATGGCTGAGCTCTCTGTGTCCTGTGCAGTGCCATGATGGATGTGGCCTGTGGAGTCGCAGAGATTCAGCATTTCTCAGGAATGCCTCATCCTCTGCCCAGAAGTGCCACATGGCAGCAGCATGAGCAAAACACAGGTCAATATCCTGGGGAAAGAATCAAGGACCTGGGATGGCACGCTCACAAACCTTCCAAAGCCCATGGCCCACGTATGCCAGGTTTGAGCTGCCCCTTCCTGGGGATCAGGTGGGGACATGGAACTTCCATACAGCCCTGCAGTGGCATGGGACACAACCACCTGCACCCAAGGTGAAAGCAATGCTGGGAATCCTCATAGGACACACCAGAATCCAGAAATTTCCAAAGGGTGTGAATATGACAGGGCTGACTGCACTGGGACCACTCACACATTTATCTGCAGTTGCTGCCAGCTACCTCCATGGAAACCCTCTGGGCACAACGGATTGCACTGGACTTATGCTGAAATCCCAACCTGAGCCAGAGCAGCGGTCATAAAAAAATCCCAATAAATAATCTATTAGGTGTCTACCCAATCCCAGCTGCAGCCATAGCTCTGTGGTTACCTGACAGGTGTGGTGGAACTGGCTGCAAGCAGCTTACCCTGCCAACCTGTTGATGGGTGTGCTCACCTTGAGCAGCCAGGCTCTGAACTGGCAGGTGGGGAGGGCTTTTCTTGCTCCTGCATCTACAGCAGGACACACATCCCCCTCTGGTGACAGCTGAGCAGTGGCAGTGCCAGGCCAGCACAGCACAGCAGCAGTGCCAGGCCAGCTCCCCCAGCCCACCCCTGCTCCACACCAGCCTGGCCAGAGCTCAGCGTGCTCCATAGGATTTGCTCCAGTGGGATTAGTCCAGCTGAAGCTCGGATTGACCCCAGGCTTGAGTCTCCGAGAAGGAAACTGTAATCCGGTCCCTGGCAAATCAGGGAGCAGAGCAAGTGCTCAGGCATAAATCCAGTGAGTTTTCCACCTGCCCCAGCTGCTGAGCTCCTCAGGAACACTCCCCAGCAATCCTTTCCTACCTACATTAGTTACATTCTGTGAATGCTCACTGCCACCTCAAGCATTTTTTATATGAAATGAGCATCAAATACTACTTTCATGGCAGACTGACAACTTCACACTGCCCAGAATTTTGTCACATTTGACCTGTCCTGTGACAGGCAGAAAGAACCTTCCTGCAGGAGGACAAACCTGCTGCCTCACTGCTTGTCCACGCAGCTGATGGAGCTGCTGCTTCCATCTCTTGTTCCTGCCTTGTCACTGAAATGCTCTGCAGAAGGTATACAGGGAAAAGAGGCAAATCTCTTTTCTGAGGCAGAAAGGCAGCAGCAGCACAGCAGACTCCCTCCAAGGAATCTCCCATCACAGCATCACTGGGATTGCTGTCAGGGGAATCAGATCCAGTGGGGCAGAGCACAGCCTCCCTGGGAAACTGTGCACAGGGTCCAAGAAATCTGAGTGCTTCAGCAAAATGGGAGACACAAACCAGGATCTATGATAGAATTTGCTGGAACTGAGGGAGTGAAGTGGCAGCTCTTAGGGGAGGGCTCTGTGACAGCTACAAACACGAGGACATAGGCACACCATGGCCCTGTCCTCTGCCAGCAGCACAGCCTGCAGCAAGCACCCACAGCCCCCAGTGCCCACAGGTGCACCTGGGTGTCACCCCAGACTGCCCTGCTGTGAGGGACCAAAGCCAACACATCCTCTCTTTGAAAAGGTTTAAGCCCTGGACATCACTTGTGTTAATTATCTCCTGCTACGTCCCAGCTACAGCGAGTACTACTCGCAGCACACCGAGGCAGTCACACAAGATCAAAGGGCTTGCAGCTATTAGACTGGGGGCAATTCAAATCAACAGAGCTCTTCTAGTAACAGTAAACACCTCACTACACAGCCTGAGCAGAGTTAAACATTCTTTTTGCACTATGTGGGTTAGAAATTCCTCAGAGGATGATGCTCATCAAGTGCATTTAAACCATTAAGCCAAACGGGTGAGAAATTATGGCAGCAAGGTGCATTTAAAACCCTTTTTCACTTGTCTGTGGTTGAAAATTAAATCATGGATGGATGTGGCTTTAATTCAAAGCATACCCATCACAGGACAATTACATGTCAGATTTACAGAAAGCTGCAGCAAAACACTTACATCTATGTAAATATCTGTCTAAGCAAAATGATCAAAACATTAGATCAAATGGGGCTGGTGGAAAACTCCTCAATCTTCTGTCCTCAGGGACCACAGGCACTGCACAGCAGATACCAATAAGCATCACACCAAGCTCTTAGAAGGTGTTTGACCTCCCAGTGCCCTGTGCCTCTGCTGGCTGCTCAGCAGGAGCAGGAACCTGCATGGGGGAGCAGTGGCAGACACCAAAGAGCAGCTCCTCCAGCCTCACAGCACCAAGCACTCCATACACCAGGAGTGCATGGGCTGGGAGTAAAACCAAGGATGAAACTTTCAAGGCAGTGAGTGGACTCCAACCCTGTTTGGTTCTCTGATATTTCAGTATGACTTTCTACAGGGGAGAAAGAAATCCCAGGGCCTTCCCAGTGTGTTTGACCAGAGAAGGAAGCACCACCTGGGATAACACCCTTAACACTGCTGCCTTTCCAAATCCTGCCTCCCAACCTGCCGAGGGCTGACAGCCCCAGCTCCGACAGGCAGACACCGAGCAAACCTCTCCAACAGGCTGTCAGGTATCAGCCTGTCAGGCTGGAAATGCTGCCTGAAACAGAACAGCAGATACACATCTACATGAAATAAATGCTCTCTTGCTCTGTAAAGAAAAATGCTGCCAGTCACCAGGAGCAACCCTGTACAGAGACAAGAATTAACTGCCTGCCCAGGTTTTTCAATGGCTTCATGCACAATGGAACTGGTACCCACAAAGTGAGGCAAGCACAATCATAGTAAGAATTTTATATGTATAAATATAAAACCCATAAGTACTCAAAATGCAAATTCTGACAGGGTGTTAATAAATTACAAGCTGGTCCCATATGATTAATGTCATGACCAGGAGGAAAACTCATTAGGAGGAAGTACTTCTGCTCCTACAGCAGCAGCTACATTTGGGAATGCTCCAAGCTCGGAGAGCTTCTGCCCTGCCTCCTCACTGGGATGGGCCCAGCCCGTGGGGCAGCACAGCACAGCACAGCACAGCACAGCACAGCACAGCACAGCACAGCACAGCACAGCACACTGTGGCACCAGGGTACCAGACACAGGACACACTGTGGCACTGGCAGCATGTGTGCCCAGCACCAGCACAGCTCCCTCAGGCACTGCCACGCCCGTGCTCCAGTCACATCACCTGCCTCGGTGCAGGGACGCCCTTCAGCACCAAGTGACCACGGCAGGGTGGCGGTGCAGGTCCCAGGGCACACAGGTGACACCAGCAGTAATTTTCATCCCAGGCCCTGCAGGGAAGGGCCCCTAGCCACCACAGGCCCCCCACACTCACCCGGAGCACGGTGATCATGGAGGGGTCTCGGAGACGGCCATCCTCATCCTTGAGGTTGTATCCCTCCGGTCTCTTGTCCCGCTCGCTGACCTTCCATAGCTTCACAGTCTTATCTGGGGGAGGACAGGGGAGAGCATCGTGGTGGCCGCTCCCTGAGCCGCCCACTGACGGACACACCGAGGCCACACCGGCTGGAAAAGCCTCCTGTGTCCCCCAGGGCCACATGCTGGAAGTGGTGATGGATGTTCCCATGCCCACAGCAAGCTGCTGGGGCACAGCCCTGCAGAGGAGCAAGGAGCACAGGGCACGCTGGCCCTGAGACACGACAGGGTGTCTGCAGCTCACCCCGAGTCATGCTGGCATTCCCAATCCAGAACTGTGCAGAGCCCAGCACACACCAGGACTGAAGGCAGCCCCGTCTCCTCCCACCATCCCACCCCCTGTGCCAAGAGCCCCCGCAGAAAGAACACCAGGAACACGTGGGGTTATTGTGAGTAATGGTGGTTTTTTCACTCCCTCCTGGCAGGGACTCCATCCATAGTTTATCATCACTTCCACCAGGTTTCGTACAAAACCCCATCATCCATCTTCATTTTCTCTCTCACACAGCAACTCCAAAGCAGTGCCAATTAATTTCGCTTTTATTAACATGATCCGTTTTGGGGGGTTCACTATAAAATGTTAGTGTAACAGTAAGAACAAAAAGAAACAGCATAACGCAGGAGTATTTCCAAACTAACTGTTTTGATAACCTGCCTGCATATGGAACACCACCCTAATGGAAAGGTAATACCTCTGTTAATCAAAAAACTATTTAAAAACTCAATTAACAGAACATTATGCTGTACAATTAATCTTCATTGCATTTCAATGATTCTCCCCCAAACAGGTTTAATAAGTCTTTGAATTTTATTACAATGATCAATAGAGTCAATTCTATAACACAAAGTAAGTTGGTTATGGAAGGTAATTAGACCCCTCCTTTTCCCCTGAAGTAATTAAGTCACATCCATCTTAAGGTCCCATTCATCCCAAGTAATATTCCTAGATCCTCATGATATTTATCAGAACATAACATGGAACTGCTGAGCCAAACACAACTGCAAATTGAAATAAAACACCTGCAGTTTGTCTTTAAAAGTAAAAAAAAAATTCCCAGGATCTGGAGAATAAAAAATATAAGTTGTCAGCAGGTCAGAAGCCACCCTCTCTCCCTCAAAGGGAAGGGCTGCCACAAAATACACCCGGTGCACAGGGACTGAGCTCTGCCAGACCCATTTGCCCAAGACACCTGTGTTACCCTGCAAGGAGGGGTTTTAACAAATGTTTCCCCAAAGAAACAGGAGAGGGAAGACAATGCCTGGTGGTGGGAGCCAGGGGCCCGAGGCCAGCACGGCCACGTACCGTTGGTGGAGAGCAGGAAATAGGCCGCGTTCTGCTGGGGCAGCCATCGGATCTTATTGATCTTCTCCTCGATCTCCAGGCTCTTCAGGTAATCGAACTCTGGCTCGTGGCTCTGGAAGGTGCTGTAGACATTGTACTCTCCCCTGCGGTGGGGCTGGTTCTTGCTCTGCAAGGGACAGGGGAGCTGAAGGTGTTGGCAGCTGGCTCGGGGCACTCTGGGCTCGGTGGCAGCGAGTGCGGGGCTGAATGCCCGGGCACGGCCTCTGCCGACACCGCGGCTCCCGGTGTGCTCGGTGGGAAGGGACGGGAACGGAGGAGAAATGGACTGGGAACGGAGTGGGAGCAGAGGGGGACTGGAGAGGGAAGGTAGCAGGAACAGATCTCACCCCACCATCTGTCCCTGGTGAATGGCTGGGACCCAGTGCCAGCTCCTGCCAGGTGCTGAACCCAGCCACACAGGAGCTGCTGGCAGCAACTACAGGTACAGGATGGGCACCCTTGGTTTGGGTGGGTGGGTGAAAACCCACATGTCCCCTTGAGCAGGAGCTGAGTGGATTCATTTAGAGCGATGCTGGAGGCTTAAAGTTCAGGAAAAGCAGTAGAATAATGAAATGAGAGGAAAAGGAGAAATTAAATAGTGCTGGAAAGGCTGATGAAGTATCTACACGTGTGACGGTTAACCACTGAGTTCTCTTCAGTGTATGTAGAAATAATTTCCAGGCTTTTACTCTGAGAAAAATTTAAAACCATCATCAGACCATGACATGTCTTGTGCCTGGGTCTGATGCATTCCTTCCAGCACAGCTGAGGACAGGTCCCACTGGCTCAGGCCAGAGCAGCTAACTGGGACAGCTTGGAAATGGTGGGGACTGTCCCGGGTAGCAGGAGCTGGCACAGCTCCCCCAGCCAGGCTGGCCAGGTGCCCACCAGTGCAAGGCTGTGCCAAGGGCTGAGGACTGAACACACACTTCTCTGGCAGGCACAACCTCCAGCTACCAACAAAGCATTTACTAACACTTCCTGGGCAAAGTTTTGGAGGGGAAACATAATTGTTGCATCCATTTACACTTTCCAGAACTTTGGTGGCATGAGGGGTTCTTGAGGTGGTGCCCAAGATGGGCACTCGTCACACACTCAGATGGGCTGCCTGATCCCACCTGGAGCAGAAGAATGCAGGCAATGCGATATTTGGAAGGTGTTTGGCAGGAGGAAATCTGGCCCTGCTGATATTAATAGCTGCTTTTCAGCTCATAGTATGCCAGGAGAGCCCTGAGCTTAGGAGTGACACAGGCGGATTAGGGAACAGCAGGACGCTTCACTTAAAAGGATAAAATGGGCATTTTGCATTCACTGGCACTTACCTCCTGCTCACGCTGAAATATTACAACCCGGCCCCCCTTGTCCCCTGTTGCCAGTAACTCTCCAGTGTGGTTGAACTCAACTGTGGAGATGATGTCAGCTGGTAAAGAGAAGACAAAGACAATTTAAGTAACTGCAGCCTGACTTCCACAGGCATCCAGAAAGTGCTGTGCCCTATAGAGCTACATGCCTCGTCGGTGCTCTGTTCCCTGTGGCATCTCCAGAAATCTCTGGTTTTCCATTGTCTCTGACACTAAACGGGCTCAGCATTTCAGAGCTATGCTGTCATGAGCCCAGACCTGCCTGATGCTCCTGCCCCCCTGCCCTGGTCCATGCCCCAGCACCAGTTCCAGTGGGATTTCCAGTTACTGTGCCTGTGCTAAATGCAGCCTGAGGACCACTGTCAGCAGCAGGGGCACAGGGCTGGGCAGTACAGTGTGGCACAACATAGCATGGCACAGCATGGCACAGCATGGCACAGCATGCTCCCTTCATGCCTTGGGGAGCTGCTGCACCACTTGGGGTGACATGACCAATTCCTGGGCCCTGGGGAGGGCTTGGTGCCAAAGGTGCCCCCAGCATCTCATCTCAGCACCTGGCTGAGGGGCAGATCTTGCCCACATGGCCCTTGTACCACCCTCTGCCTGGGGTGGTGGTTTGCCTTCACCCTCAGAGGAGAGGGAGCAAACAAATTAAGACACCTTTGTCCTCTCTCCCTGAGCTCCCCAGGTAGAACAGCTCAGGTGACCACATCTACATTGCTGCTTTCCTCTCCCCATTGCTGAATCTACCATCGCCTACCAAGGTAAATTAAAGTGGTGCCTTTCAGCCCTCCATCAGCTGCAAAGCCACTGTACTCACACCACTCCCCTTCCCCACAAACCAAGGTACCATCTCCAGGGTTCTGGGCTCAGTGGCAGGAGAAGCCAGGGGACAGAGACCTGTAACTGCAAATGCTTTAATCTGCAGTGTTTACCCTTGAGGCAACGCAGTCGGGAGCTGCTAATGATTGGATTTATGTGGCCTATTTTTAGAAGAATGTCAGAGGTTAATTCTACGGCAATTAATGCCCAACTGGTGCTCATCCACTGCCTGGGGAGCCACACTCAACCAACACGAAGCTGGGGAACTGGAAGAATGACTGCAGCCTTGGAGCCTCAGCACGGGGTGCAGGACAGTTCTGAGATGAACAGCACTCGGCCACACAGCTGCCAGCTCACTCCTGCCCTTTGCTTTACCTGTCCTTCTCACTTCTGCAGCACCAGGACTGCCAGGGGTGCAGCCCAGGCTCTGGGCAGGGCCCAGTCTGGCCACAGCTGCAAACACTGGCAGTGCTCACAGGCCATGGCACTGCCTGGGCTGCAGCCAGGGGCACTCAGAGCCCTCTGAGCACTGCTGTGGTTCCTCCTGTGTCTTAGCTCTGGTGTGTGCCAGCAGAGCAAGCCTCAGACACATATAACCTGAGCTGTCCCCTCTCCCTCCCCATCACTTTTATCCCAGATACAGACTAGAAAGCTACCTCAGCAAATGAGGAAAGACAAAAGCAAGTGGCCCAAGCTCCTGGTGCAGCCTAGAACACCACTGAGGGTCTGTCTTCCAGGACTCCAGCCCAGACATCATCCACCAAACACACAGCCCATGCTGTGGCATCACCCAGACAAGGCACCTCAGAGCTCCTGCACACAGCCACAGGCTCCCCCAAAACAACACCTCTGTGACCCGGGCAGCATCCCAACTGAGCAAGACACCCCAGGCAGATTGGAGAGGCAGAACAGACAACCCATCCTGGCAGTGTGGGGCACTCACCAAAACACACCAGTGCTCACCAGTGCTCACCAGTACTCACCAGACAGGGCAAATTCTAAGCAGGGCTAGCCTGGCTGGCACTGACCTAGAGATCTCCAAAGCAAAACACTTGATTCCTTTACATGGAAGCCATGTGCCTTGTGGCCAGTACACAATGCCAGGAAGGGTTTAACCATCTGCTGCCAACATTCAGGAAGGCTGAGGAGTGCTGCAGAGGGGCTGAGCTCCACTGGGGCTCACACCAGTGGGGTGGAGCCAGCTGTGGGCAGCACCTGGCAGAGACCTGAGTCTTTTGGAGTTAAGGTTATGGAATGGATTCTGAACTTCTTCAGATCACCTGCTCTTTTCTCTTGTTTGCATCTGAACTATTGGTTAAATATCATTCCCATTTAGCAAGGTTGCACAAGCACCACATTCGAAAATAACTCCCAAAGAGAAGGACAGGCATTTTTAACACCTGTTAGAGGCTGGGGAGGGACACTGGGACAGGGCAAATTCTATCTGTGCTGCTGGAACCTGTCCACCTTACTAAAGCCTGTGACAGTCCTGCAAAACCAGAACCCAACCTGCAATTTCATGGGATAGCCATTGTCTCACACACAAAAGAACAAACACATCCCTGGGAAGTTAACTCAAAGCAGTCTCCCATTCCCACAGGTAACTGCAACCTGTGCAGGAGCCAGAGCAAAATCAGACACCTTCAAGCACTGAAATTCTATGTTTGGCACCAAATCTGGCTCAGCAGCTCCAGCTCAACCCTGGCTGACACAGAGGTTTTCATTCCTGCAGCAGGTGACCCCCACCCCGGAGAGCACTGCTGCCATGTCACAGCATTGCTGAGCCTGGTGTCACTGAGGTGTCACGTGGATGGCACTGGGAACAGGCTGGGAACTGCTCCAGCAGCAGCCAGGGGACTCAGTGGCTATGGCTGGGCAGTGCTAACGTGCACCTCATAATGAGACATGCTGCTGCCTTTCAAAATTACTCAGTTGAAAATGTACCTGTTTTGCTCTATTTAATCCTCTCCATTACCAGCTGCCAGTTTTAGGTCATTCCCTTTTCAATGAATTAAAAATAACTTTGTGTGATGCAGTGAGGCATTTTTCAGACATGATCTAATGCACCAGCCTGTGAGCAGGGCTGTGGGCTGACACACCAGGCCCAGGCACCACAGACACCCTTGTGCCACCCCAGCCCAGCCATCCCCTTACACTGCACCCACAGAGAAAGGGGGTTTCAGGGGCACAGACCCTCCCAGACCTGCTGTTTACTCATGCCCATCATCAGGACTTCAGACAAGGATACCACTAGAGCCTGGCTAACAACACCTTTCATATGTTAAAAAAACACCCTAAATCTTAAAAAAAGAGAAGTCTTCTGAGTACAAGTATCCAACCCAAGCCCAAATCTACCACAGCTGGCAGAAGCATCATTCCCCCAGCACCCGTGGTCTGGGCACTGGCTCTTTTCCCTGGTGTGTCCAGGCAGTAACAGCAGCCTGGCACAGCAGAACATCCAGAGGGCACATGGGGGAGTCCCACGGAGGGAACAGCTCCTTTCCAATGGTGTCTGAACAAACCAGGGGTCAGTCACAGCTGCTGCACACCCCACCTGCTGCCCTCGAGAGACATGACAGGCTGGTTCCTAATGAAAATGCACATGTATTCGTGTTGAGGTGATCAATAATTTATGCCCATTTCTCCGAAGGTTCCTTCGGCAGTTTTGTGACAACAGAAAGGAAAAAAACCTTGCCTCTTTTTTGCTTTTTCATTTCCTTCATCACCTCCTACACACCCAGTGCCCCAATGAGGGAATTTAAAGCAAACAGTTTCCATGGAGACCCAGCCCGCCGTCCTCCCTCCTCTCCCATCCTCCCTTCCCTCAGCATCTCTGTGCCTTCACGCTCTCATGCTAAAAATATCCAAGATGGGATTTGATTTCCGCCGTAGCGATACAGTTTTATCAGAAAAATGGGAAATTTACAACACACCCCCCTCCCCCTCTCCCAGCGTGGAGGAAGGCATGCTCTCTGCCAGGAACAGGGAATGAATCTGTTACTAAAAAGAAAGAAGATAAACTAAGGAAGCTGCAGTCGGTGCTGATCCTGGATCCCTGGAGCAGCCTGATCTGCAGCAGGGAGCTGCCCACACAGCCACCCCTCTCCCTGTGCCCACCAGGGCAGGGGCTGGGTGTCACATCCCTGCTCCTGGAGCCTCCCAGGCACATCGTCCCTGCTCCTAGAGCATCCCAAGCATCTTGTCCTCGCTCCCAGAGCATTCCAGGCACATCATCCCTGCTCCTGGCACATCCCATCTGCTCCATCTGCAGCAGCAGCTCCATGCAAAAGGGCCCTGGTACCACCTTGTCCTGGTGGGGAGGCCACAGGACACCACACGTGTCCCAGCGCTGTGCCAGGAGCACGTGGCCCTGAGCAGCACGGGATGGCACCCCTGACCCAGCCTGTGAGGCCCAGGGCACAGCAGTACAGCCACTCCGTGATGGCACAGACATCCCTGGACTCAAACCCACTGGGCAGAGGGTGCCCCCTCCCAGGGGATCTGCCTACTGCCTGCTTTCCCAGTGGAACATGCCTCCTTTGGGTAAGAGAGGCAGGTCTGTGACCACATGCAATCATGGAATCATTTAGGTTAGAAAACCCCTGAAATCAAATCCAACCATTCCCCCAGCCCTGTCAAGGTCACCACTAACCCATGTCCCCAAGTACCACACTACACATCTGTTACATCCCTCTAAGCATGATGACCCCACCACTGCAGCCTGTGCCAGGGCTGGTCAGTCCTTTCGGGGACGGGATTTTTCCTAATATCCAACCTAAACTTCCCTTGGTGCAACCTGAGGTCGTTCCTTCTCCTCCTGTCCCTGCTCCCTGGGAACAGAGCCCAACCCCCCTGGCTGTCCCCTCCTGTCAGGGAATTTTGCAGAGCCACAAGGGCCCCCCTGAGCCTCCTTTTCTCCAGGCTGAGCCCCTCCAGCTGTTCCTCATCAGATTCCTGCTCCAAACCCTTCCACAGCTCTGCTGCTCTCCCACACCCACACCCAGGCCCACGAGCTGTCCTGATGACACCATTGAGACAACTCCTTCCCCAGATAGAACCCTGTGTTTCTTGGGCAGCCCCTGCCCTCCCCCTGCCCTTGAGTGGCTGCTCAGCTCTGCCCACCGGGGCTGGGGACAGGGGGGCTGTGAGGGGTGGGGACAGCTCTGCATGCCCTGCTCTCTCCACTGTCTGTGTAAATCACTCAGTGGACAGCACCACACACAAAGCTTCCAGCTGCAGATGATCATGAATTGGGAAGCACCATAAATAACAGCAAACCAGGCTGCCAAAGGAAGGATTTGGATCATTCAAATCCCAGGCTATGAGTTGCTAAATCGAGTTTAATACTGGTAAGTGTAGTATAATAACTCACCACATCCCTCATCCCCCCCACTGGACCCCTCAAGAGAGTGATGGCAGCAGGGGTTTGCCAAGGAGACAGAGATGTGGCTCCTGACTGGGAGCACAACCAAGCCACAACAGCCACCCCCTGACTGCTGCTTGCCCATGACGGAGAAAGCAAGTGATATTAACAGGACCAATGGGTCCTGTTAATTGAGAACAAAACCCACACCTGAAACCTCTCAGCTGGATGAAGAAAGCATAAAGAGGTAATGAAAAATTAAGAGGCTTATGGAGGGAAAGTCTGGTAATGGCAAAGCCAGAGCTCAAGTCCACCCACAGATCCCCTGTGGAGGTGTCACTGCATCCCACCCTCTCTGCATCCCACCACCCCATGGCAGGAGATGGACCCCGAGCTCAGAAAGGGGTTTTCAGAAGGACACAGACCTTAGAATTACAACTGAATAATGCAGTACAACCCCCAGCCTCTCAAGGAGGACTCCCACGTGACAGGCTTTGCTCAGGAAATGGCAACACTACATTTCACTGTTTAAAAGAGACCTCTTTGGTCTGCCTCTCTTAAAACAAACAAAAAAAGAGCTAGCAAAGTGTTTACTCCAAAGGCATGCACTATCAGTGATGAGGAATTCACGTGCATGGCAGGGCTTTTCGTGCAGTTTGATGGGAGCTGTGGACCTGCCAATGCTCTCAATGGACACTGCAAGGCACCCTGAAGGAACCAGGACCTTCTGTGCCCTCTGCCAGGTCAGATTTAGCCCGGCACAGCTGGCAGACCTGGACCCCCAGCCCCAACCCCAACCAGCAGAGCAAGAGGCTCACTCAAAGACTGGAATGCAACTCTCTCCCCTGCCCATGACAAAGTGTCAGAGAGGAACTAAAACGGGGTGGGGAGGGTAACTTCAGGGCTCCTCAGGTACACAAACTGCAGGCTAAAGAGGAAGAAAGCTGGGCAAGGCCGTGGAGCTGAAGGGGACAAGGAAGTGGCATCCAAGTCCCACCAGAACAGGGCTAGGTACAATGTGCAGGGTAGTGTGGGGAGCCTGGGCCATCAGTCCTGCCCCAAACTGTGTGGTCCACAGCAGGGGGGCAGAGGACAGCAGAGGATGAACTGCAATCTAATGGCATGCAAAATCACGTGTGATTGATCAGCATCGATTATTCCCTGCTGAGGTGAATGATAGCCTGAGAAACAGAAATCAATTCCACTGCATTAAACCCAGTAAGGATCGGGAGCATCAGAAAAATGCCCTGAAACACCAGATCTTGCTGACACCACAAAGTGAAGCACAGCATGGCACAGCATGGCACAGCATGGCACAGCATGGCATGACACCTGCCTGACCCCTTCATCCCAGTCAGGCCAGGGCTGTGGTGAAGGAGGGAGGACAGGCTTAGTGGGAAAGCACCATGCCTGAACACCTCCCAGCCCGGGGGCAGGCCCATCCCTCTGCCCATCATGAGTCCCTTTTCCTGCAGGGATCAGGCTGGAGTCACAGCTTGTGTGGGACCTTGCAGCAGCCTGGGCAGGGCTGGACACACTGCTGAGCTCTGCTGTCTAGGTACAGCTCCTTGTCACCATGACATGATGCTGCAGAGCAAGCAGCAGCTGCTCCTCTTCCCCAAATGGAATAACTCTCCTAGATTAAAGAGCTAAAAATACTGGCACATTCCAAATTTCTCTGCCCTTGTTACAGCAAAGAGTAATTTCGTGCTACCCAACCTAGACGAAAGAAACTCCCATCTGGCAGAAACCCTGTGTCACTCAGCTTTCCCCACCAAAGCACCCATTGCAGAATGCCAACGAGCAAGGATGTGAATTTACATCCCTCCACCACCCTGGTCAGGTGTAATTTACTGGAACTGCTGGAAGAAGAGTTCAGGAGGAAATAACATAATGGAAGGGTTCGGCACAGAGACTCAAGGGGAGCAGAGGCTCTCACAGCCCCAGGTGCCCAAGGCAAGGACATGAGGAGAGCAGGGCAAGCGCTGCTCCAGAGCCCAGCACACCAGCAGAGACCACGCAGCCTTGGGAGGTGATGGACTGGGTCATCAACAGGAGCAAAATAATGAAGCAGAAAAGAAAGTGAAGGGCAGCTTTCAGGCAGAACCACAACTCAGCCCACCTGAGGAGGTGAATGGAGGGAAGCAGAGCAGCAGAGCTGCCTTTGGCCCAGCTGCCCTGGCCCCTGCTCACACCCAGCAGTCACGCCTGCCCACCAGTCCTGGTGGGGCCTGAGTATGCACACAACACAAAACTCTTCTGTCTGCATCAAGATGCACAAGTCATTAGCTCTTGGATTAATGGCAATTTTAAATTGGTCAGGCTATGAACACCTTATTAAGCTGTTACATATCACACCTGGGATGGCAGAACAGCATGTAAATCCAGACAGCCTGGGACCCAACAATCTCTCTACCAGTGCAAATAACCCTCACTTTGTGAGGAAAATCAACAGCTGCTCTAGGGTGCCCCAGAACACCCTGCTGCCAGGAGACCCAGAGCCCCACCAGTCAGCCCCAACACAGCCCCAGCTCTGGGTGGGGTGGGAGAGGTCCACAGGTGCTACCTCAGTTAACAGCCCAGACCCTCTGCACATACAACTGAGATAACCACAAAGCACAGTCTACAGAGCACAGTAACTTCTTTTAAGAAATCACAGAATATTCTGAGTTGGAAGGCATCTGCAAGGATCACTGAGTCCATCACTTAAGTGACTGTCCCATATGGAGACTGAACTCACAACTTTGGCATTATTTGCACCATGTTCTAACCAACAGAGATAATCTTAGGGGCTTAAAAGCAAACTGATTGAGACTTGAGCAATTACTGAAACCCACAGTTTCCTGAATTATTTTTTCTCTATTTACTATTCTTTCCTACATTATTCATCTTGCATGCACACAGGCGAACATCAGGGCAGCCCCCGGTGACTCCGTGGTGTTCCCAGTGCTGGTCAGAGGCCAATGCTGGGGCAGTGACTCAGGCTGGCAGCAGCCTGTCCTCCTGCAATCCCTGCCCTCCTGCATCCCCTGCACTCCCTTGATCTCCTGCAATCCCTGCCCTCCTGCATCCCCTGCACTCCCTTGATCTCCTGCAATCCCTGTCCTCCTGCATCCCCTGCGCTCCCTTCATCTCCTGCAATCCCTGCCCTCCCTGCCTTCCTGCACTCCCTGCACTCCTGCATCCCCTGCACTCCCCTTGAATCTCCTGCAATCCCTGTCCTCCCACAATCCCTGCACTCCCTGCTCTCCTGCAGCCCCTGCCCTTGCCTCCCTAGCTCTGCACTCCGCCTGATTCCCCCACCTCACTGCCTGGGCTGGGCTGGGCTGGGCTGGGCTGGGCTGCGGAGCTGGCTCACTCTGCCAGAGCATTCCAGGCAACTCAGCCGACTGCTCCATCCCTTGGCTCAGTGCAGGATTTACTCTGCCATCCCTGTGCCAAGAGGCTTAGCGGCACAGCAGACACAACCTCCTCAAAATGGCTGATTTGGGCTTAGGAACAGTGATGGAAAATCCAAGTCCATCTGCAAAATATATCCTTAAAAAAAATTAGACTTTGTAAAAAGCAGCTGAGCATTGATCAAATCCTCCACCCTTTCCACATTAAAACCTTTAAAAGCTCCAATGATTTCTGCCACAGAACTGTCTGGGCACTTCTCATGCATGGGCATAAAGGTATAAGCAACCCAAAAAGTGGCCTGGTTCCAAAATACCTTATGAAAACCTGTGATTTCCAGGGACTGAAAACCTGAACATCTGACACAGGAAGCAGGAACTCACAGATGGTAACAATACTGAGCTCTTTGTATTTGCAAGATCTTTATCTGCAGCAGGAACACAAAAGCTGCTTTTCTCAAAAGGCAACACTGTGGTGAGCACTGTAGCCCCAGGTCTGAGTATCTGTGTCCTGGGGATGTTGCCTTGCAAATGCAGGAAACTCAGATGTGCCCCCCACATTAGACTGTTCCTACAGACGAAGGGTCGCTGTGCAGACACTGGGATGGATGCTTTCCAACACACTTCGTGTGCCATGCAGTCTGTCTTTCTGGTCATCTTGCTGCAGCCATCTGTTAGCTGATCAGCAAAAACTATTGACTGTTTAAAATTTTTAATTAGAAGTACCCAAATGTCAGCTAAGCGAGTAAAATTCAGAAGCAGCAAGCTTTGCTCTCATGCAGAGCAGCTATTTTCAGCTTACAATCCAATTTTGTTACCATCTTGCTCTGATGTCATTCTCTGTCACATTATTCCAGTTTGGTGCCCCTGGAACAAGCTCCTCCTGAACATGGGAGGTACAACATGCACCTACTGTGACAGGAGCTTCTCACAGAAACCTGGCACTGAGTGCTCCTGGGGGGCACAGCCTGCAGAGACCCATTCCACAAAGGATCACAAAACACTGCACACGTGGAGACTCAAGTGATGGGTGCCCAGGGGCAAACCTGGGCACAGGGTGGCTCAAGGAGCTGTCTGCAGGTGGGTCAGCCTGGGAGGCAGCACCCAGACAGGAACACGGTGGGTCAGCAGTGAGACAGATGGGCCTGGCACACGATGGGGAATGGGGGGAGGCAAATAGGGAGTGCAGCTGATGGAATATGAACACCTTCTGCATGGGGAAACTGACCCTTCTCTGCCATCACCCACCTCTCTGCAGCAAGCACCCACAGAAGCTGCGCCTGTCAGAGTGGTGGCATTTGAAAAAATGTTCTTAACGCTCCAATTCCAATTCTATGGGAAAGTAAACACACCAATACTGTGCAGACAGTCCCTGGCATTTGTTGCACAGATTTGAATTTAATTAGCTAGAGGTGGCTTAATCCAGCATTTGGGGCTGTAGGGAGTAAGATGGCAGCACAGTGGCACTGGGCAGGCAGTGCCCCCCAAAGCACTGGGCCGTGCCACCCCCAGCTCAGTACCCATGTCTGGGCAGACAGGGTATTTCAAACTGACATCAGCCACCACGGTGCTCTGCCAGAAGCATTTCCCCAGCCTCTGTCCCAGTCAGGTGTCACTGCCCACAGACCCCTCTCTGGGAGGTGGCATGGCCTATTAGCACCCCACTGCCCTCCTGGTGCCTTCAGGAACCGGTGCCACCCAGGGTCCTCCCCATGGGATGCTCCCCGTTCCCAGAGTGCCAAAGGCTCAGTGACACCCGTGGCAGGTGGCCACTGTCAGGTTCTGCCTCCACATATGGCTCACTGCCACAGCCTGCCACAGCCCCCTCACTCCTTGCTGGGGCACAAACCCTCCCCAAGGCTGTGCAAGAGCCCACAGTAACCCAGAACCCCTGCATGCAGCCAGACCACAACATATGCGTTATCTGCTCCCTCTAAAACTCATCACAAACTATATTTTCTGCCTATTTTAATATTTCTTCCCATGGAAGATGGATGTCTGTGCCATCATTTTCAATCTGCTCCTGGAAGAGCTTGTCCCAAGACATTTTCCTTGCAGTATTTTAATTAAACTTATCTTTCTCTCAATTTAGTGTTGGGTTCATTAAGTGGTGTCCTGAGCCACTGAAATGAATTGCTTAAAAGTGATTTGTGCAGCAGCTTGAAGCAGCTATAAATGAGCCTGTCTTTGAACTTTACAAGTTTTTCCACTTGGGGTGCAGAAAGCACCCAAATGCCACAAGTCCCTGGGGAAGGCCCAAGGTCCCTGTGGGCAAGGCAGCATTCCTGCCTCCTGCTGGTAAGTTACAGAGAGTGAAAACCAGTTGTTTATAAACTACAAGTGTAAATAACAAATATTTCTGCTTGAAAAATAACAGATTTTATATATATATCTATGTTTAGTGGAAACAAAACCCTTGTTTGTTACAGGGAATAAACTCCAGGATGTTAGAGGCCGAGGCTTTCAAATGGAAGCGTGGACATTCACTATATCCAGTGAAAACCCTCTTCCAGTCAGATGTGATTTAATTAAGTTCATTCTGACAGGGAATTAAAAGTCTTTGCTGGAAGCTCTTTTTCTGGTGTCAGGGCTGTATCATTGAAGCTAAACATGGTGCTTCCCCAGGCAGGATCAGTGGAAAGTATTTTTGACAAAACTGTTGGGCTGAGATAATCTTGACATTGTTCATCCACCACAGTGCAGGAACCAGAGTCAGAGCTGAACCTGGCTGTTCCCAGGTATCAGCAACACAGCAACACACCAAAATCAGTTACAGTGCACGGGAAAGTGATTATTCTAAACCAGTGCAAACGTGAAGACAAGTGCAGAGGCACACAGGAGGCCAGACAGGGGCAGGAAGCCATCACTTGCCCACGCACACAGCTGCTGTGCAGCAGCTCTGGTTAGTGCTGAAGATTGTGACTGCACTTTAATCACAGGGAGTGGTGAGACACCAAGGCACAACAGGCCTCAATACAAGGCCATTACTGACATGTCAGTGAGGAAGCAGGTTACTGGATGTTACCTGTCATTAGGCAAAACTGCTTCTATCCGCTGTCCATGGTCAGCCTGATGCTTATCCAAAGACAAGGCACTGGGCTTCCCTCTCTCACGCTCCTGCCTGCTGAGGTTCACCAGGAATGAATCACATTGTTTGAGCAGATCTCAGCTGCCTCAGTCACACACAGCTTCAGCTCACAGCTCCCCACCCAAAGGCAGCATCACTGACTTCCAGTAACTCTGGATGTCACTGCCAGCCCAGCCAGGCCTTTGCAAGTCTGCTGGTGTCCTGGAATGCTGAAGGCTTTGAGACAACCTCTGCCACAAAGCGGGGTCAGTACCATGAACACTTGCCCACACCCACCTCGGGTGGCACGAGGCAGCTTCCAAACACGGCATCTAACGCTGGCTCAGGCCAGGCAGGCGGGGCAGCAGTTCCATGACAAGTGACAAGTGACATGCCACCCCTGCACATCCTCCCAACACAGGTCCAGCCGGCATCAGCCACGTTTGTGTGGCCTCCCCCACAGCAGGTAGAAGCCATCCTCATACAGCAGAGCAAGCCCTGGGGCAGGTCCACTGCACCTGAGGGGACAGCTCCTCATCCCAGGGGTGGGAACACTGTCTGGGGCACACGGAGCAGCAGAGCTTCCCCAGAGCAGCCGTCGCTGCATGAGAAACTGCAGAACACTCAACACGTGCAGTCCCTGCCCATAAGCCCAGGTGTATGCTGGGGTAAGGGTGTGGATTTTACAGTTCTGCTGGGAAGCTGCTTCCCATTCTGATAGAAATCTAGGCATTATTTAATTCAAAACAGAAAACAAACTGCACCGTGGGCTGTGAGCACGTTTGGGCTTCGTTCAGAAGGGGAAAAAGTGAAAATACTAATTAACCCCAGTTGTTGGAAGAATGCCCTGCAGAAACATGATTCAGAATGGGTCACAAATCATAAAATAATAATAATAAAAAAGCCACAATACTCTGGGGACATTAAGCGATTACAGAGAGTTGTTATTTGGCTGATTTTCACACTTCATTAGCATGTGCATAATTTAACAAGTGAACGTGCTGAGGGCTGGCAACACATAAGAGCCACTTTCTTGAAACACGAACTGTAAATTGGGACACCACAGTTAGGGGGCTTGTTTTAAATCATGATGGAAAAGCACCAGACATCAATTCCAGGCCTTCAGGAGGAGAAATGGATATTCAGGAAGCAGAGGCCAAGCAGAGAAGTGCCATGGGAAGGTAGCTGCCCCTTTGGACACGGCCCAGAGAGCCCAGCTTCACATGGCTGGGAGCCACCTCAAAGCCATTTAACAGAGAATTAGGTAAATCTGGATAAAAACAACACAGTGAATCTGTGACTTTCTACTGCTCCCACTTGTCTGGCACTCACCACAGAGCAGTGGGGACAGCACTGAAGCAGAGGGCAGACAGACTTTGGAAGTACCATCAGAGCAGGCAACCTTCCAGCACACTCATTCCCCTTCCAGCAGGGAGAAACGAGGGCAGGACACAAAGGCAATTTACCAGTACCACGATGGCCACTTCACATGGAAGGGGCAATGCCAAGAGGAGCCAGGCTGCCTGGGGCCCCAGGCTGCTGCCAGGCCCCGTCCCCACTGTGGTGGCTGCCAGCCCACAGACATCCCACTGCAGTGCTGTGACACTGGGGCACTGAAGGTTCCACAGCCACCAGCCATGGACAGGGACCAGCAGCCCAGGGCACATGCTGTCCATCACAGGGCAACTGCAGCACCTAACAAGGCTGGGCAGACATGGCAAGCACAGGGGTCCAGCACAAGGAGACCTGTGAGCTGAAGGCAAAGGGATGGTTCAGATGGGAGAGAGACAAGACTTTTGTAAGAAAAACAAAATCTCTTGCTCCTTTTGCCCCACAGTATGTGGGAGCCACATCTCTAACCACTAATCCAGATTGTAATTTCCCCACATTGAACAGAGGTTCTGTTTATGAAACTGCAAGTGGATTTAGTACTCATGAATAATGCCATGAGGTCTGGGAGATGTTTCTTTATATGATTAACTGACCACAGGCCATTTGTTTTACAATAAAGAGGCTCAATGATCCGTGCACACTGATGTATTCAGCCCCTGTCTAATGCAGGGGCTGACATATTCCTGGTACCCGTATCTGCACAATGAAGGGAAGAATGCACACCATGAGAGCCTGTACTCAGTGCTCCACAGGACAGTCCATCAGCTGGGGCAGAACTGATGGGCAGGAACTCCAGATCATGGCAGGAGAACCCACCTGGCACACCAGGTTTCACAGTGAAGCAGGCCAGGGTTCTGCTTTCAAGTTCTCCCCAGCATTCGGTTCACTGGGGCATTGCTGCACATTTCACCCACATTTCTGATTTCAGATACACTATTTTCTGCAAAGATAATAGGTATTAGAAAATAAACTGGGGGAATTGATAACAGCCCAGTCCTATCAATGAAATACTGCTGCACTGAAACAGTGTGTGAGAACTGGCAAGTGGACTTCACTCTGAATAAAAGTGGAACTGACAAATGTACTGTAATTGTCCAAATTAAACAGCTGATGACAAGTACCTGGCATCTTCCAGGTACCACATACTTTCTCTCCATAAGCATTTGATTTTGATCAGTCTGTGTTCCAGGAAAGGATGCTGGGAAGGTTACCTTTCTTCTGAATTTGGCTCTTCATAATTGAACAAGAAATGATATGCCTACAGAAGAAGTCTGAGTTTCTCCATCCAATGAAACACAGAAATGCCTGGATTGGCACTTTATGTTGTTTTGTTTTGCTGCACATAATTAATGAGGAGTGAGGATACAGTACTTTGAAGTTGAACTTTGGAGTATGAGCAAAGCTACAGCGAGAGTAATAAATTATGCAAAACTATTTGCGCTTGGAATGTTAATGTTTCAACATGATGCAAATAGGCACTTTTTAAACCTCTCCTAAAAACCCAAAGAAGCCTTGGGACCAAACCATATGGTTTAAGTCAGCGGCCCATAGCAAGCTTAATGCTTCTGCCAGCCAGCAAGGATTTGGGCAATTAGTTTATTAATGTGTTTATGTAAACAAAGAGAAAAAAAGTTGGGGAAAGTCTCATCCATTTCTCTCCGTCAAACTTATTGTGCATCATCAAACAGAAAAAGTGCAAATCTAAAAAACTTTAAGACCCAACAAAGCCCCAGCCAGCCCCAGCAAGCTGACAAGCAGAATTGGTGATCCCATCACATATACAGAATGAGCAGAGTGGTGTCTTACCAGAGTCATGAGGAATGGGCAAAATGGTCCCTTCCAACCTCAAGAATCTATGGAACCTCAAGCACAAAACTACCATATCACTTATATATAGTTTATTATTATATATCCCTGATTCAGGACAAGGAAAATCTAATTAACCTAATTGCTTCTGCTTTGGGAATGGGCCCTTTACACTTGGATAAAGGTGCCTATAAACAGCAGCATTTCTGCCTGCTCAGGCTGTGGGTCAGGTTTTATATGCTCTGAGAAGATTAACTTTATTCTTAGTGAAGAATTTAATTACAGGAAGTGATTAGCCAAGTGCTCCAGTCAATACAGACGCAGTACGAGCTGTGCAGGATTGGGCACCTTTGCTCCTGCACAGGAAGTCCAGGAACACTGACATTATTGCAAAGCCATTTGGGTTTTAAGTGACACCAGCCAGACCTGGATCTCCACAGGCCAGTTTACAACATGCTGACTTAAGCAACATTTCAGCAGGGCTGGGAAGGGGGAAACCGATAAAAAGACAGCAGGAGACTGAAAGTCTATTTTACAACGCAGGAATACATCACTTTAAAGGCTTGTTTTCTAATTGCAACACTGCAAAAATCAATGGCTTTTGAAAAGTAAAAGAAACACAGTAAACTGCTTGCAAATTCTGCTAGTCAGAAAACAGCACTTGGTGGTAAATGTACCATTTTCTCTGTCATTTGGAGGACAGGACAAAAGAATGCCTTGAATACTTCCCATCTCCTGTAACCCTTTCAACTGCATGTTAATAACTGCAGCTAGTCACTAAGCAAGAAAAAACTGTAACTAAATATAGCTGAAACAGCCTTCCAACCTCCAAATAGCACTGCCAAGGACTAACAAAGGCTAAATCCGACCAGCCAGCCAAGCTGCCTGTTAGCAGGCTCGCTCGGGAGGGCGATGGTGGGAGCACACTGCAGTGTACACTGAGCACCCAGTGGGGAGAACTCCCTCCCATGGTATCCTGGAGTATTTTTCTACTGCTAATTACCACCCACAGCTCTTCCCAGGCCTGCATGCACATTGAGAAGGTACTGGCTGGACCCACTAGTCATAAGACCAGCAGCCCAGCCGCTGCTGCCTTGAGCCTGACACACAGGTTTTCCAGGGGGTTGGTTTCATTTGAAGGCCTGAGTCTGCATATGCAGAAGAAAAAAGCCGTTTTCTGGCAAACCCTAGGCCTCTGATTTCACCACCTCATCAATAACTTTGCACATTGTCAGAAACAGATGGCAAGGCAAGAAAGAGGTTTGGTGTGGCAGCAGCTATCAGGAGATGGAGAACAAAGTGCCTCCCAAGTCTGGAATGCAGCTGTATAGCAGTACCTCAAACCAGGGCACGGCTCCTCCCTGGAGCCAGGAAAACCATTCCCAGCCAGGGAAGTGAAAACCACATATTCCTGAGCCTGGCTGCACCATCACTGCGGGACAATGTGCTGCAAAGCAGACCTGGGGCTGCGGTGCCCCTGTCAGCAGAGGAGGGCTGGCACTGGACACGCTCACTGCTGTGGTCATGCCCCGAGGTCAAGCCACAGTCTATAGACACAGGGAAGAAGTTGGGAAAGATGCTTTGCCCATCCCCAACAAATGCTGAGACAGGGCAAGACACCTGGCTGGATGCAGACAGACACTTCCAGCACGTGGGAACGTGAGCATTCCTGCGGAGATGCGTCCCTCCAGAACACGCAAAGAGCCGTAAAATGATTCTAAAAACAGCCTCACAGGTTCTTCTCTCAAGAGAAAGAAGAGCTCTCTTAATTAAAGAAACAAAGCCTTTAAGAATAGTACTCCAAAGCCCCTCTGGTTCCTCAAGCTGCGTGGGTCCCTGGCAAAGGGAAACACACCAGACATGAGCACAATTTGGAGCAATTTCTGGCAGTTCTGTGCAGTCCTTCTGCCTCTGAAGGAGGGCTCTGGCTCACCCTGCACTCTCTGCTGCTCTCACATCAGCAGGTCCATGGCTGGACCCACCCACCTGCCCCACGAGAAGCTGGGGAGCTTGGAAGGGGTAGGGGCAAGTGAAAGGAAAAGGCAAGAGTCATGACCCCAAGCCCAGCAAGCAGAAGGTTGTGTCACAAGTATGTGAGAGTGTGTGTGTGTGTGTGTGTGTGCATGTGTGTGTGTGCGTGTGTGTGTGTGTGTGTGTGTGCAGCCAAGCACACGGACATGCACAGCAGCAAGTGGAGACACAACTGCCCACAGCTATATGGGCTTTTCCATTCACAACTGCTCATCCCTGAGAAATGGGACCCCCAAAATGCTTGTGAACATTCTTCTACCCTTCTGCCTCCTTCCACAGGTAGAATACCCCCTCAGAAAGGGGGAGATGGCTTCTGCCTGCCTGAGAGAGATCCTTGGTGCAAAGAGGACACCTTGCACTGTGGCTGGACTTGGCTGTTCAAGAAGATGGTAGGATAGGTGTTAAGTTAAAGGCCTCAAAAGACAGCATCCTTCTGCAACACAGACATGCACAACCACAGTCCTCCCATCCTGGTCCTGTAAACCACAGGGGACATTGGGATCACACAGCCAGAGATGTCAGGGATGGGATCTCACACCAGTGAGACAAATTCAACAGACAAAGCACTGTGGCTGCATCCATAATCAGCCAGGGCAAGGGAGCACGTAGGTTGGGATCTACAGGGCACAACACTCCTGGGCAACCTTCACAGGGAAACTGACAGCAGCATTTGGCCCCGAGAGCCTAACTTAGAGCAAGGCTAATTGTATTAAGGACCACACAGTGTATTGCTTTATTTGTAAAGAGTTTTAGGCTTCAGAAGCTGAGAATCCCATCTGCAAGAACAGACTGTTGCAGGATTCATCTATTAATAGCCACTGGTACACACTTCCAGCTGAGGGACACAAGGAGGGAGGAGACTACCAGATGGAGATAATGCATTAGGGTGACACAAAGCCAAAAAAAGGATGATCCACTTCCCCACATCCTCACACACATCTCAGGCTTGCAGCAGGGAGAAAATGAAGTGTCACATGTGATTAACACATAAACATCCTAATTAGAAAGTTCTTACATTCGATCAAATGTCCAAATATGACAAGACTTTGGTGTCCTCCCCAGAGCCCCATCCAAACGAGGTAACACTGCAGACTTTAGCTCCAGCTTCAAAGCAAGAGCCATGCCCAGCCTGGCACTGTACTAATGGGCAGGAATCAACAAAAACATCTGTAAGATTTATGAAGTGCTTTGTGACCTGTTAGTGAAGGTGTGCCAGGCGAGAACCAAGGGCTGCTGTTCTCCCTTCAATGCTACACCCAGATCGAATTCTCAAGTGCCTGATGCCGGATGGCTCCAAACCAGCCTGTCAGCAGAAACTGTTGCCATTAATAGGCACTACAATGATGAGGAACTCTGACCATTTCAAGATCCATGGGAGACATGGATCTGGCCTGTCACCAGAAACAGCCTCAGCTACACAGTAATCTCTGTACAGCATCATCTTCACAATCTTGGGTGCTCTCGACCATTTAGTGCCACAGGTACTGATCTCTGCCTTTTTTTTTATGCCCAATGTTTTTCTGTCTGATGACTTCCACTGCTGAAAACAGCTGAATACCTTGTCACAGCTGGAGTTGCTCCATCAGTAACACCTTGCTGCTGCACTTTGCAGGGCTCCTGATGAAACACGTCACATCAAGTTCCATATCAGAGTCTGAAATAGGAATCATAGCCAGATCTCTGCTGCAGGGGAACTTGTATTGAGCTCTAAATGGGCAGAGGGGATTCCCTCAGATACCTCCAGGATGCCAGCAGCATGACAGCCCACCAGCACTGGGTTTTCTCCATCACCACAACACATTTGCTAGCAACAGTCCAGAGGCTCCCCACAGCGACTGTGCCTCCAGCCCCTCTGCCCATCCCCCTGGATTGCTTTCCACTCAACACAAAGAGCACAGCAGAAGCACAGCTCAGCTCAGAGCACTGCTGAGCAAAGCCAGCAAAGCCCCTGGGACCCACAGGCATCACTAGGGGCAGGCAGGGTCCCACTACTGCAGGACTCCAGCCATGACCTACAGACAGAGATGATGCTGGGTCTGGTGGCTGCATGAACCCCCAGACCAGAGCCCTCACCTAAGGCCAGGCTGGAGAAACACCATCACCAAAACTCAGCCAAAACTCAACAGTTTGTCACTGCTGAGAGAGGTGCAGGTCCCTGTTTGCTCTGGTGCTTTCAAACAGCATTTCTCTAGAAGGAAACTGCTGCAGAGACACTTGCAAACATTCTGATGGGGCTCTGGCTTCTGCCAAGAAATCAGGCAAACAACCAGAGTACCCCTGGATCCTTGTATCCTCCAGCTGAGAGTGTTACCCGAACAGATCTTCCCAAGCAGAGGCAATCACAGGCAGACATCTGGCACACCATTCCTGCTAGCCAGAAATTTTCAATGGGGAACCAGTTACAAAGCAACACTGCTCACGCTGTTATTATAATTAAGAATCTGTCAGCCTGCTGAAACAAAGGCCAAGTTTATTTAGGGATTGTGAGGGAGGGCTCTCCAAAACAGCCTCTCTAATTCTCTTCCATTCCCCAGATCCCACAGAGGCACATGTTTCCATGGACAACTTGCCAGCTGAGGTTGGAGCAACCTCCACCTCTGCTGACATCTAACCTCCAGCAGCAGACCCCATCTCCTGCTCCAAAACAGCAAGTGCAAGGTGCCCCTAATCATTACAGAGGTTTCCAGCAGAACTAGGACAGCAGGCATGTGTCCCATCTGCAGGCAGGTGTAGGTGGGTGAGCTTTCACTGGTGCTCCTCCTGCCTCAAGAGGCAATGCCATGCCCCCACCTTCAGGACAGTACCTCAGGAATCTACAGAACAGGACCCCGTGCAAGCAAAGCTTGTTTTCTTGTGGCCAACTTCATCCTGGCTGAACAGCCTCATACCTGCACATCTGGACACTGCAGGTCTCCAGGTACCTTTCATAGGGCTCCAGTGCCTCTGGAATGCCACACATGAGATGGGCACTCTTCCCAGCAATGGGTTTGTGCAGGAGATGCACCACAAACAAGGGAGAACAAACACCTGGTGATGTGCACTGTGTGCCTGTGCAAGTTTAAAGGGTAGAAATCGAGTGTTAAACAAGCTACAGCCCCACAACACTGGTCAGCATCTGGCAGCATCAGTCTGAGCTCTGTGGTGAGACAGACTCAAGGGCTGGTGCCCCTGCACTGCCTGACCTCGCTCAGTAAAACTGACCCAGCCTGCAAGGGAAGTGATCTGTCAGCCCTGCTCACCAGCTCTGAGGCTGGTGCAGGAACAGGCAGCCAGGCACTGGCACGTGGTGTTTGGTCAATGTCTGCGCTCCTCAGGGAAGCTGCTGTTCATCAGGGTCCAACCACCTTGCCTTTACTCACAGAGGGAGCAAAGGGAATGCAAGGAAATGCCACATAACTCGGCACCAAGGCTGCACTGTTCATTTCAGGGCAACCTGGTGACACACCAACACATGGGCAGGAGCCCCAGTGCTGTCCCCAGCTCTGCCAAGGCAGCCAGGGGCAGCACTGGTGGTGCAGGTGACCAGGAGACAACCAGAACACCCAGCAGTGGGCACAGGACACTGGTCTGGAGCTGGCTGGCTGTCACTGGGCACTGCTGTGGCACAGCATTGCTCCATCCCCAACAGCAGTCAGGGTGCCAGGGCAGGGTGAGGGCAGGGCAGGACCCCAGGGGCACTGACTGTGGAGACACACCAGCTCAGGTCACACATCAAATCACAACTGAGACATGTCTCTCTTGCTATCAGCTTGCTATCAGCTGTGAGGACCCAGATATCAAGAACGAAAACACCAAGAAGAAACTTTAAAAATCCACTAGTCTTCAAAAGTCTGCAAAACCTTGAGAAAGTGAGCACATTTAGGGAACCCTGCCTTGTGGCTGAGTTGGGCTGGGTTCACTGAAGCCACAGCTGATCCAGAAGCCATTTCAGGGTCCAGGGCTTCTTCCACTGTTGGACGTCTCAGCGAGCTCATTATCAGCATTTGGAGAGGTTTGGCTTTGATACCCCTTGCACTAAAATGAGTTGCAGATCAAACCAGGCAGTCAACAGAATTTTTAAATTAAACTACAAAATTATTTAAAATCCCCTTTGAGGATGTTATCACAGGGTTAACACCCACTCTTGGCTTCAGATAATACAGCAGCAATAAATGGTAATGTGCTCTATGAAACATGATTTATTTTTGCTGAGCAGGCTTGGTATTATAAATCTCAGCACTCTTAACATTTAAAGTTGTTATTCCAATGACAAAATAGACATGAGGGAGATAACAGTCTTTATCTCCATTAATGTTTTATTGTTGTTCAGAGAATATGGATATGGACTGATCCAAGCATAGGAATATCACAGCAATTTGTTTGCACATTGGGGAAGCTGAGATAATGGTTGTGTTTTATGACCACACCAGGGAATCAGCTGAAATGCAAGACAGAGCAGATCAAAATGTGGGATTAATCAGCTACTTTGGTTTCTGGTTTCTATTCTGGTTACATTTCCATTCCCAGGACCTGCCTTAGCATAACAGTAGAAGGGACAGTCCCTGTGCGTGGCCGAGCAGCTGACTTGTGGCACCCGAGGAAGCGAGGAAACAGGCTTTAAAGGAAACAGAAAAGCTGCACAACAGTTCTGTGCAATGCAGACAAACAGCACTGCCATGGAGGCAGGATCCTTCTGGATACTCAGCTGCCTGGAAGTCACTCTCTGCTCTCCCCGAGCCCCATTGTCAGGGCCCCTGCAGTTTCCTGTGGTGTCACAACACAGAGCTCCTGACCTGTCTGGCATTTTACCTCCTTCCCAAGGTACACACCCCACCTCAGAGTACCACAACACCCTCTAAGCTGAACCTGAAACAATGAGCTGGAGCTGCAATGAGGGCTGTGCTGCTGGAGGCTTACACAGATAAAGGCTGAAAAGCCAACCAACAGAAACCCCAGCCAAACCACACAGCCACCTGCCCCATCCCTGGGCCAGAGAGGGTGACCATTTCCCCTCCAGAAATCAGGTGCATAAGGCATCAGGGAAAAACAACCATCCCTGCTGCTCTCAATGAAGATATTGACTCCAACAGCTCAATCACGCCTTTACTGGGAGGATGGCAGGGAGGTGACCTGGGGACAGCACTCCTGACAGCATACAAACAACACGGTAACATCCACACATCTGGCCTCCAGTGCCCAAGCACTGGGGCAGGTGGGCAAGGTGGCATCTCACCCTTTCCCAGAGCGCTGGAGCCAGGCCCAGGCCAGCTCTGGGTTTGCTGTGCCTCAACTGCCCCTGTCCAGGGCACAGCAATCACCAGCTCCCCAACGCATGGGGATTTGGGGAATGCTGCAAAGAGCTTGGATGCCACTGCCCAGGGCTACCAGACACCCGGCAGTCAGAGCAGCTCTATACAGGGATGCTGACAGGAGAAGTCTGTGGGTTTTTGGTCAGATCGCACCCCTGGTAGGTGCCCGCACTCCCCAGAGTGCCCAGCCCCGCGGGCGCTCACACGGCACCGCCCGGGCGCGCCCCGTGCCAGCCCTGCCCGCAGCTGGGGCTTTGTGCCTGCTCAGCACATGGGCCGCAGCCACACAGCCGCCACGGGGAGCAGCAGGGAGGGAACAGCCGCTGTTTTTAAGCTGCCTGATCAGCATCCCGCCAGGTCAACATGCCTCGGCTCCGCTGCGTGTGCCGGCTGAGCGGGCCTCACCTCCGCACCCGCCGGACACACCTCTCACAGCGGTCACGGGAGGCACCCGCTCACACAGCGGCATTCCCAAGCGATCCAGCAGCTGGCACGTATATCCTCAAAGGATTTATTCCCCAGCCAGTCGCTAACAAGCAAGTCTGGACTCAATGATCTTGGAGGTCTTTTTCAACCTCAATGATTCTATGATTCTAAAATTCTAAGCCTGCTGGCAGGTGTACACCTCTGCTTCAGCTTGCAGAGCTAGGGAAGCTGATGATTACCTAGTCTGCCACGGCATTAAGCTCTTCCAACTTCTGAGCTTCCAGGCACCAGATCTCACCAGCTCTTTTGGGAGGAGGCGTCAGGGGTTTGGCACAGCCCTGCAGACTCCTGTTCCCACAAGCAGCCACAGGGGCAATCTGCTGGGTCAGATTAGGAGCACATCCAGCCCAGTGTCCTGTCTCCAGCAGACAACAGGCGATACACAAACAGAGCAACCCTGCAATGTTTCCACTAATAATATTCTACCCTCTGCAATGTTCTGCTCAGGAGACTCATGAACCAGACATGGTCTCTTTACATTTGTAAACCTGGACCACCTCAGCAAGTCCCTCAATTCCATTTTGAAACCTGGTGACAGGGCTGTTCCAGCTGGCACCCCAAGGATCACCCTGCGAGCACCCACAGCATAGCCCAGGGTCCTGGGCTTGAGGGCCTGACCAGTGCTGGGTTCTACCTGCTGCAGCTGGTCCCCAGAACACGGGCACCCCACAGCAACAGGGACTGGGGTGACTCCAGGCTGTAAGGCCAGACCCCTCCACGTTGCTGGTGGTGCCCGCTGGGAGTGACCCAGCTTTCCCCAGCACTGGAGAGAGCAGCTTGGTTCTTGCACAGAATTGAGGAGACAGAGACAGATGCAAGCCACCACCAGTGACCAGCACCCTCCTCACAGTCCATCTGCAGTGGGTCAGTCACATCATTACCTGCTCCCAGTCCTCTCAGTAATCTCTAGATTACAGAGTCCCTAGGCACATCTATTCTCTCATTAATCTGTAGATTAAAGCATCCCCAAATCAGCTTTGACGTAGAGCACTGCAAACAGTTGAGTGATGCTGTGCTTCTGCAGCAATCCCGTGTTAGGCAGAAGGAGACATGTCTGTGGATCATTCCCACCCGGGGGGAGCACAGGCTCAGGAAGAGGAATAGACATCTAAACACAGTACATGTGTATAAATAAAAAACAGAAAGGATGGGACTGTGTTTCGTAACCAAAGTACTCTTGTGATAAAACAACTTCACAGAGGTTCCCGGATTAATTAAATCTCAATCCAGATGATCTCCAAACAACTTGCATCGTTTGCAACAACAGAAGTACCCAAGAGCTCTTGCCCTAACCCAGCACTGGGAAATGCTTCACTTGGTGCTTTCCTGGAGAATACATGCAGATTTTTAAAAAATCAACCACCGTACCACAGAGAGTTTGTGGCAAACTTCCTTGGCATCAGGGCAGAGAGGCACTGGCATCAGGGCCCCTTCCTGCAGCAGGATAGCAGGGCAGGGATACAGGCGTGATGGGAATGACTGAGAGGCTGACAGAGGGTTACAGAGGGAGTAACAAGATTAAATCAGGAAAAGGAAATAAAGGCTTAGTGATAGATTTCTCAACAGCAAAACCTATTCGGTTTGGGAAACACTCCCTCAGGAGATTAAAGACTTGCAGGGGCATTAGCCAGACCCGGGGAAGGCACCCACCACGTCCTGGAAGAGTTCCTGTCAGTTGCAACATGCCGGCGGGAAGCACATCTAGAAGTGGAAGCTGCTCCAATGGTTGTTTGTATTCAAATGTCTCAATTTGTCCTACTTTTGGCCGGGCACTCGGCAGAATTGCCAATGAAGATAGATTCGTGCAAAACAAGAAAAAAATCAAACACATTTTCTGGACATTTTTCACGTGAGATCTGCCGTTGTGCAGCAGTGCTCTGAGATGTGAGATGGCATTGCCCTGGAAGCCGCTGGCCCTGCTCCCTGTGCCCGGCAGACCTTGTGACACGGATGGGGACGTGGGCTGCACCCCAGCACCTCCCTGGCAACCCGAGTCGAATTAGCACAAGGGCCCCGTTTCTTCTCTGCAATATTCCGAGCTGCACAAGAACAAGGCATTCAAATGTGCACTTGTGAAATACCATCCTCACCCCACATTTGCATGAAAATACCAGACCTATTTAAGTGACAACGACACTTCACTAAAGCAAATTACATAACCCAGCTATTTCCCTCAGCTGACACACCAGAGACACCTTCGTTTCCAAAGCAAGTCTGCACTTGCTGCAAAGCATTTGGAAGGATTTTCGTCTTTTTTAGCTAGATACCACAGCGTTTTAGGCATATGCTGTTTTCACATGTAGAAAAAATAAATCTGAATTATCTAATTTTTTTTCATCTTAGCAGAATCTAGCATTTCAAAGTGCAGTCAGCCTCCCTATCTAGCAGAACCACTGCATGGTCAGGAGTTCTATACAGCACGAAGTGAAGAAAACCTCCCAGCTGATACACAGCCATTAAATCCCCTCCTGTGCTTCCCTCTGCCCTGCCACCGCAGCAGGGATCACACTGGCTGATTTGGTCGTCTACTGCACAAATACCTCTGTCTGTTTCATTTCTACCGAGAGGATTGCTATGGTTCCCTAGTACGACGCACAAGGTTCATCTGAAAATGCCAGCATACAGCCACAGATTACAGACAGACCGGATTTTACCACTGAAAATCCCCAGCCTTCCCGGGAGAAATCACTGTGGGCTCTTCTCAACACTCCACCCATCCCCACCATGAAGCCCGAGTTCTCAGCAGGTCACAGCGAGGTACCTATAGCCCCATTTTACATTTGCTGGCTGTTGCAGCTGCCTTTTAGAATGCAGCAACAGCAAATTCATCCTTCAGAGAGCACAGCACGTGGTGATGTGAGCCAGACAGCCGGGAGGTATGGGAGCTCAGTCCCCTCCTGGCCACAGCACCCTCCTGGAAGCACTGCCTCGCACCGCCCCTCCCAGCAGAAACGTCCCGTCAGTGTGGTGTGGCCTCCACAGGTCCATCACTCAGCCCCACAGCTCACTCCCCAGCCCCACAGTGCACCCAGCAGCTGGCCCCACAGCAAGTCCTGCTGTGTGAAACACCCAAGGAGAGCAGCAGAGCCAGGGGTGCTCCAGGACAAGCCTCCCTAGCATCTGGGGGCTGTCACTCTGAGCTCTCGTGTTCCAGCTACACACAAGCAGCACCAACAACCATTTCTTTGGCTCACCAGGCATCCAAAGCTTTCCATTATTATATCAAGCTAAAGATTTCCCACTAGATAAACCCTCCTTTAGCCATGTCACAAAATTCCCAAAGTCGGGCTTCCTCTAAGTCTCATGAGGATGACACAATAAGGGAAAGACTCTTTGGCTACTAATTAAGCTATAAATAAGCCTGCTCAGACTCTAGTATGGAGTCTGGTTTTTGAAGCCTCATTGAAGGTGTCAGTGCTACCAGAAAGGGTGGGGGGTTCCGTTTTGTTTTACATCAGCTGCACTTTCCTCCTGAAGCGAGAGAGCAAAGGGAGGTTGTGACAGAGCTGATGTGAAGTTGACAGCTCTTCAGCTACCAGGGAGGATAGCAGAGGCAACAGCAGCTCCATCCCCATCCCTCCTTCACCCCTTTCTGGTGGAGCTGCCTTTGTGGTGGCTGCAGTATCATGTGCAGGCTGAGCTCATGCTCTGATGCCTGAAGCGAACATGGCCACACCATCTTCTCTGCTCTTAAGCCATTATGGAAAACCACTTTCAAATGCACCACGAGCCTCACCAGGGCTGTGACATTATCCATGTCCAGCAGCCTTGGCATCTCCTTTCATCTGCAACGCACCAGTCAGGATTCATACACCTTCCTGAAGCGGCTTGTAGAGAAAACAGTCCCGAGACAGCTGTTCCATTGACGAGACCTGCACCAGCGTTTGCCGTATTCCCGCACCACACAGCGCGGCTTCAGCCACCTGCAGCACCGCGAACGCCCTCAGGGGCTGAGGAAGCCGATCTCGAACCGCGGCCACCGCCCGCATCCCTCTGGCTCCGGCGAGCTCCGCATCCCTCCGGCCCCGCGGGCTCCGCTCCAGTGGGGAAGGGTTTGCGGAGGGCTCGGGACTCCCCTTTCTCCCGGAGCCGGAGGAGCGAAGGCGCAGGGGGCTCCCAGAGGGGCCCGGCGGGGCTCGGGGTTCCGCAAAAGGGCGGGAACGCGAGGCTCCGGGGCGGGAGATGGGGGCGGCTGCGTCCCGGGCGCTGCTGCGGGCGG
>WEIU01011761.1:85105-96132 GCA_013389925.1 Aegithalos caudatus
TGCCCGGTGGCTCCTCCCATACGGCACCGACCGGCACCGCGCGGGCGGGCGGAGCGCGGAGCAGCCCCAACCCCGGCCCCAAGACCGTCCTGCTCGGAGACCCACCTGCCCCGGGAACCCTCCCGCCCGGGGATGCTCCCACCGTGGGGGAGGCTCCTGCCCGGGGGATGCTCCCGCCACACGGGGATGCTCCCGCCCTGGACGCGTCTCCTGCCTGGGGATGTTGCTGCCCGGGAACGCTCCCTCCTGCCCCGGGACGCTCCTGCCGCGGGATGCTGTCAGACCCGGCGACGCTCGTGTCCCGGGACGCTCCTGCCCGGGGATTGCTCCTTCCTGCCTGGGGCGTCACTAGCCCTGGTGGACACCCCTGGCCCTGGGGAACCTCTTGCAGCCCTCAGGACTGCTGCTCCCTGACCTGCCTGCCCCAAACACAAGATCGCAGCCGAGGGCTGACGACAGACGCTTTTTTGTCAGAATCAGAGCAAATGAACGCTGGGTGTCCCGGGACAGAGGATGAAGTAAGGGCTGTGGAGGTGGCCATGCCGGCAGGGCTAAGGAGGTGTGTGCCCAATCGGGCCAGGCTCACCCTGTCTCGGCTTTGGAAGGGGGTAGGAATGTTCAGTGACTTACAGCCACTGTGAAAAGGTCGATGTGAATGGGGGGATTGGTGGCATCCAGAGGAGAGAATGAACACAAGGGCTTTGGGGGAAGGGAGGGCTTTCCTGTTCAGGCCACATCTCTGAAAGGTCAGTCTGTATTCTGGACTCATCATCTGGTGCACACCAAAGGGAAACAATTGCCCAAAACAATTGCCCACTGGAAGTGTTTTGTGTCTTGGCAGAGTCCAGGAAGAAGCCTTGGCACTGGCTGAGCCACTGGCAAACACAGGGAAGAAAGTCACAGGGGGAAAGTTCCCTCAGCTCCAGGACCTGAAGTTGGAAGTAACACCCAACAGCAGGATCAGAGCACAAGAAATCCCCAGACAGGCAGCAGTGTGCACACGGAGCAGCAGTGAGAGGACAGCCACTACTCCCCAGTCTCATATCTGACCCACAGCATCCTCTCTGCCCCCACACTCCAGTACTCAGCAGCTGCTGGAGGGAAACAGGTGCATGGACACAGCCTGGGGTCTGACCCGGGCCTGCACCCCACTGCACCCCACTGCTGTCAAGAGCCACCTTAGCACTGTCCTGGCTCACTCTGCACAAGAACATCCCCAGCACAGCTGGCTCAGGCTGGCACACGCCCCTCAGTACTGCCATGCTCTGTGCCCACCCACCCTCGAGACCCCCGCACCATGGGGGAACTGCAGAGCTCGGCCTGCCATGGCACAGGAGCTGCTTGACAGTCCAGGGCCACATCAGCAGGGACTGTCATTGTTACTGGAACAGGAGGATGCAGAGGGAATGGACAAAGATGGTGGATAACATTGTAAATACACTGCAGTTTGATTTCCTCTCCCAACTGTAGTATCATAATTAAAATCTCATTGGGAAGGTTCAAGATTTTACAGCCTGTATTATTATTCTTCTGAGGTTCCCTGCCTGCTTGGGGGCTGCTTATTCCAGGCGAAGCACAGGAGAGAGCACTTCTGAACAAGAGGACTCAAGGATTCCAGTACATCCAGTATGTACATCTTCTGCACAGCTTGTTCCACACCTGTGCTGCACAGCCACACCAGCACACAGCACACCCACCACAGTCCCCAAACCAGCACACCCAGCACACCTCCCAGACCAGCACACCACTGCACAAGCACCACACGCCTTTTGGAGGAGTGTGTGGATCCTCTCAGACAAGAGGCAAGAGAGGGAAAGCTTGTTCTACCCATTGTGACCTTACGAGGAAAGGTGAATTCCCAGGCCCACAGCTGCCTGCCTCCCCAGAATGTTTTCTGACACGCTGTCACATAGAGGCTGATACAAGACATTGTAAAACTGCACCTTGGAGAACTCCGGCACTTACTCATGTGCATATATAACTTCAGGATTTGTCAGTCAACCACATCATGTCACAGGCCACTCATTAATACAGGGATTACTAATGTGACAAGCCAGAAGCATTCATCACACGGGCATAAGCCTGAAGTCTCCATGCCTAAGCCTTCATTGAATTATCCTGGAATGTGAGTTACTTGCTATAATCACCAGGCACATGTTTAAGTCAAGAAAACACATTGTATTTGAGGCTGAGGTTGCTCTTGACTGCAGTGGGTGAGAGCCACAGGTCAGTCTGAATTCACTCCCTGTGAAAAGGAACAGAACCTGCCCATGGCTTCGTGGCACAGCACAGATATGCTGACCAAAGCTCTCTTGCAGGCCAAAAAGAGCCACAGCATAACATCACGCTTTAGAAATAATTTTTGTGTTGCTGGCAGCACCTCATGCATGCAACAGCACAGGGGACCAGACCCCAACACATCACAGGACTTGGAACTGCTGCTGGCTCTGGGCAAGCCAGCTGACACCTCTGTCTGTGGTGTCCTGTCTCCCAAGGGAAGGACATGGACCTCCCACAGGAAAAGAGAGATGGAAAAGAAAGATTAAACTGCACCACAACACTATCCCCAGGAACTGGGTTCCCTCTGTCTACAAGCTACACTCACCTGCAGGTGTCCTGTAGGAGGCAAGAGCAGCTTCAGACAAGAAAAATAAGGACAGATTTTGAATAAGCAGTTGTTACCATATCACCTCCTCCCATCAGACCCCAAATGCCAAACCCCAGGCCAAAGGCAATTCCCAGCTGAGTAACGAGTCCCTGCAATGCCTGCAATGAATACCATAAACATAACCAGTGATGTCCTTCCCTTCCTTTTCAGTAGACACCATCTTCAGTGTATTTTCATTTTAACAAGTGCCAAGTCCCTTCTCCTTTACTGAGTAGCAAAAATCATTCCCCTGTTGTGCATGAATTATACTTATGTATTCATAAGTTCTGCAAAGTTTTTCAATATAGTGTATCACTTAAACAGATTCAGAAGCCACTTGTTTGTTATGCAACACACATAAGAGCTGCATCATGAAATCCATTTATTCTCAGCTTTTTAAAATCCAGGAACAAGCCTTTACAATAACTAAAAGCATTAGCTGTCCTAAGCAGGAATCCATTTGCAGATTAAATTTGCCAAAGGTCAGCTTGTAGCTGTCACAGTTTACCAAACCCCCAGGTGTCCACTATGTTCTGTTCTTTGACATCTCCTGAAGAGCCAGGACACTTTCCACTCCAGTGATTTTTGCTTCAATTAGAGAGGCTGAAGAGTTCAATGCTCAGCTTTCTGTGGGATCTAAACAGTGTGTGAAGAATAATTGAATCAAACTTCCAATTTTATGCTCAATGCAGAACTTCTTCACAGCACTTATTTTATGCTCCCATCCATGAGCACTGAATCTATTTTCCTAATTACTGGTTTGAGTTAGAACAATAACCTCATGGTTTTTTACCATTTGATATAGATAACAAAATTTCTTTTAAACTTGTGAGAATTATTTTTGTTGGTTAACTGATGGTTAGCTCAGTGCCCTCAGTGGGGCACAGCTCACTGGATGGTGCCAGAGTCAGCCTGCGAGGAGAAGCACTGGCGACAGCACATGCCCATGGCACAGGGGACAGGGCTGGCAGTGAGAGCTCCAGGGTCCTGTGCTCTGCCAGCCACAGGTCTGTGAGCAGCACAGCGACCTGAAGCTGTGAGTAGACACTGCTGCCCCTCTCTGTCCCTTCCCGTGGGTGAACATCCCCCTCTTCCAGGGTGGGACAGGGAAATTCTCCCTGGAAGCAGGACATACTCTCACTCTACAGCATCTCAGCCTTGTAGACAGATCAAACTATGGACCAATGCAGGTGGTGGCCACTTCCACCTGCACTGACCAGGTCTGAGATGCTTTAACTGAAAGCCCATCTCTGGTAAGGAAGGGAAAAGAGAGCTTTCATTATGAGAGCTTCAGCATCTCATATGAGAGCCAGCACCTGGTCTTTGATCTGGGTGAATCAGGGTGAATTGTGTGTGGCACACAATTAGTATTCTGAGAAAGAGAGCACTTAAAGCCCTTGCACAATTTCTCTTATCGTGTCCAGTGCTCCAAGTCCTTCAGCTCACAGATTCCAGTAGAGAGAGCATTTTAGCTTCACAAATCTGAAGAGCTAATTATGCAGCAAAAATGGGGTAATTATACTCCTATTCTCCACATATAATTGGTGTCAGCCACCTGGGCTGGTGGCTGGCTGGCCCATCTTTAAGGGACAACTCCAAAGGGAAAAGGCTGTCTCAGGGCAGAGCCCCCCCATGCTGCACACCCTGCAGGAACCCAGAGCTTCTCACCATCCCCAGTGCTGAAGGCATCCAGTGCCACAGGCACAGATTCCCTGGGATGGCCAGAGACATGGATCATCAGAGACCCCAGGTCAGGAACTTGGTCTCCAGGGGACCACAGACAGCTGAGTCCTTCACAGGCAGTTTATAAATATTGTTCCAGCTGAGCCCCCAGAGAGGTTGCTGCTCCTCTCTTCCAGCCGAGGAAGCCTGGGCAAGGCTCAGGAAGGGCAGCAGCTTGCACCAGCCAACAAAGACTGTTCCCATCCAGCCACGAAGGGACATGCACGGATGGTGAACCCTCTCTGGATCGACACTCTCATGGCCAACACCTCATGCAGGACCATCCCCTGTCCCTGCAGACAGTGTGCTGGGCTGCTTCCTGGTCCCCAGGGAATGCCTACAACCCCCACCACATGTTAACATCCTCACTGTGCTCTGGAGCCCTACCTTTGTACTCCTGCAGCACAGCAAGAGCTGACTATGATTTCACTGCACTAGTCAATTTGCTTTTCATGTTTTCTCCTGTAAGTCACATAAGCGAGCTGGGGAAGCCATAACCCACATCTGTGATGAAATCCCAATCATATGAGCCTTAATTAGCATAACTTGAGGAAGGCCAATAATTTATCAGACTAAACCAAGATCAAGAAAATTGGGAAGCTAGGTTGCATGCAGAGGACAAGCTGCAGCCCTCTTCCCAAATGATGGAGAAAAAGTGTTGGGACCTTGGGGCAGAAAAGGGAAGAATCAGTTCATTGAATGCAGAGTAGGTGAAGACTTCTGCCTCCCAAAGGTCAAATGATAAATTGATCTACTTGGCCTTGACCCCTGGTGTGCCATTACAGGTGCTGGTACAAGCTGTACATGATTAACAGCACGCCAGTAATGAGTACTGCCACACACCCAGCCTTGCTCTGGGAACAGCTGCTCCCCAAGGGCTTTCCCTCCTGCCTTCAGTTACACCAGCCAGTTTCTGCTGCATTTTAGCAGCCCTTTCTTCTGATGTAGTCTTTCCCTACAAAGCATTTTATGCCAGGCTTTAGAAAAGCCCAGACATCTTCCTGTTCCTCAGATTTCTCCTGTAATTCAACAGCCACAGAGCAACAATATAATGCGCCTGTACAACAGCAACATAAACATGGTACTTCCAGGAAAAACTTGCTATGAATTATTTCTTATTGTATTCCACAGATGATCTTGGCATAACATACTTATTTCCTCTATATTATTATTAAGTTATACTATTGCTAAATACACTGCAGAACACATACATTACTCCAATGGAATGAGACACAGACTATTTCATGAGGGTCTGAGACATCAATGTCTTTTAAAGGATACACTGTGAACAGTTAGTCACATGTTCCTCACATCAGAGATATAATTAGCTTAAATACTTACACAGTAAATAGGATTTGCTACTTCTGAAGATTAAGGCCACATGCTTCAGTACTGGAGCATCTGAACCAGTGTAGCACAGTCTACTAAGGAATAAGTTTTTACTTGAGAACAGCTACTCTAAGCCTCGCTGCAGTTGAGGCCTGTCCATGTTGGTGCTTTGTCCGCTCCTCTGGGATTGGGTTTTACCTGGAGTAACAAACTCCACCACAGGTGACAGTGGGAGGCCAAAACTGACAGGCATTGATCGGGTATCTGGAGTGAAACACATGGCAGGGCACGAGTGCAGGTGTCCTGGGAGCCCTGGACACAGAACACAGCCCAGGTACAGGCACCGGGCCACACACACGGGGGCTCGCTGCCCTCAGGGGCTCACAGCCTTTAGCCCCCATGTGATATGTGTTCGAAGCTCATAAGCAGTGACAGAGGGTCAGGGAGATCTGATCCTGTTCGATGTTTCTCATGTGCACATGGTCCTAAATCCACTCATTTGCTCTACTCCTCCGTGACTCAGAGCCAAAAACAGAGAGTGGCCAACAACAGCAACCGGAGCAGCTCCAGCCTGGGCCCCGGCTCTGCCCTGCCCAGCCCTGCCCTCCACCTCACCCCAGGTCAAGCATTCATTCTCTGGGATCACCTGAAATTCAGCCTTCCAGTGTGACCCATCATTCCTGGGGCCGTGCCTCCTCCCCCATGGGTCCTCCGGGTGCCTCCAGCAAAACACGGCAGCTAGGGAAAGGTGGCACTGGGGCTGGCCAGGGTCCCCATCCCTGGGAGCGCCCTGGGACCTGCTGGCCCCCTCCCAGGCAGCAGAAGGGGCTGCTTCCTCACAAAACAAAAATATACCTCCTTTTTGAAGTCCTGGTGCAGGGGCTGGGTGCGACTTTGGGGAGCCCTGCCTGGCACTGCCAGCCTCCCACAGCTTCCCAGGAGAACTGACCTCCTTTCTCCAGGCTCCTCTTCAGCCACGGAGCAGGGAGAGCTCCTAGGAACAGCTGTGGCTGCAGTGAGAGAAACTTTCTCTTCTGTGTGGTGTACAGCCTTCATACTTGTTTATGCTGATTCCCACTTTTGGAGATCTGCAGCAGGGAAGATGGGATGACAGCATCACAGGAGGACAGGAGCGGTCTGGAAGAATACTGCACTGGCAGGATAAATATAGAGGATGGCCCAGGACATGGGCCCTGTCCAGGTTTTCCTTACACTAAGGGGAGACCAGCCCTTAACAAAACATAAACCCATTCTTTGGTACCAAAGACTCTTCATGAAGCACAGTTTAGGAGAGGGGAAAAAGAAAAACAAGAGACACCATGGGGAGCCTTAAAAGTTTGCCTGACTTCTCAGAATGCCAATGCTGTAAAACTAATATTTGTATGTCACTAATATTTACATATAATCTACCTCATGTCATTTGGAAAAATAAACCTGGAAAACTGTTAATTAATAAAAGATATCACGTCTTATTAATGTTCATATAGTAATTATGAACATCACATATCCATCTGTTAAGCAGTCAGCAAACAAGACAAACGACTGTGTTATGTTAAACAGATTATAAAATGCCTCGGGGAAGGAAATCTAATAGCCCCGACCTAGCCATGAATCAAGCAGCAGCACATGGGCTCCAGCACAGAGGAACACACACACGTGCCTTTCTCAAGACTTTTTCCTGAATTACATATAACAACATCAGCAATGAGGTCAGTATGACATTAGGCATGGAAGCCTACATTGAAATGTGATGATGTGATCATTAAGATTTTATTGTCCTTTAACAAAAATTACTTCCTAAAACAGACAACTCCTCCCACAAATATGAGAGTGGAACAATATGCAAAGTAACATTAAATCCAATTGCCCTCGTAAACATGGGAATACAGCTACTTTAATCCAATTGAATAAACAAAACTGATTTAATTCCTGTTATGTTTGTGAACTGATTTATGAACATTCAAAGGGAGAAACATCCGTGCACAGAGAGTAATTGATTCATTACCATGAACACTGTCAATCCAGCTGTGTGTTCTGTGGACACAGCCATGGCATGCTGCACACCCATCCTTCACACCCTCTACCTGCAGCTCCTGGGTGCCAGCTTGTAGCAGTCTTACCTTGTTTGCTGACATGGAACAAGTACTTGTGCTCATTGCAGAGGCTGAACAGTGTATTTCTCATGAGGTCACACATACTAGCCACTCCCTGTGCCACTGGGCAGCAACACACATGGCACTGCTGCAGAAGGATGTCCTGGACAGAAGGCTGAGCACCCTGCTCCCCACACGAGCCACAGGCTTGGTTCCCCAGCTCATCCCCAGCACTTCCCACACTTAGCTTGCTTAGCCCTTCCACTCCAACCTGCCAGATCCTACCAGAAAGAGTCACTTTTGATCCTGCTGACTGCAGAGCCTATTTTAGACCTATCTATCACCATCATACACATCTTTTGCCAACGGGCTTTGACAAAGAGGCTTGGGTGCTTCATTTTCCTGAGAACCAAATTTATGGGAACGGAATGTCAAAGATGTAACAGCAAGGTTCCCTTAATTTCTGCCCTCCAAAAATGGGTGTCAGAAAAATATGGGCACGCCAGTCCATCAGAAACATTCTCCATGGCCTTCATAGACTCACACATGAAAATTCATCAGTGTGAATTTTACGGCTTTTAAGTTTCAGCAACATGGGGAGTGACATCAAGCACAGCAAACCTGCAATATCTTTCGTCTCAAGGACAACTACCCTTGAGAAATTACAAAGCCAGCACAAAAAGGACAAGAAGATTTCAGGGCAGCCCAAGCAGCAGGGGACTGTAATTCTGCAGGCAATGGCTTTGCTGTGCAGCTGTGCATGTGCTCACAGTCAGGGCACAGAACCCTCAGAGCAACACTGGGAACTGTTTGCCTTCAGAGAAGGCACAGGACACCCATGGGGGCACACAACAGCCCTGGGCAGCCCCTGCTCACCCCACATAGGGCCAAGCCCTGCTTCTTGATCTGCACCAGGTGTCCTCGGGCCAGGGCCTGCTTATGGCACCAGGAATTGTCACTGCCATCCTTCATCTTGTGAAAACGAGCACCTCCTAGCAACTCTTGACTGTCTCCTCCCACGAGCTGCAGAGGTCCAGATCTTCAGGCTGGCAGCTCTCCTGAAGTCCCCCCAGGGCCCCATCCTGGGGACACAGGCTGGCCCACAGGGGAAGCAGCAGTGCACCCCACTGCTTGCAGCTACACAAGTTCTCATGCTCTCTGCTAAACCCATCACAGCCATGATGGGGACTGGATGTGCCCTGGCCAGGTGCTGAGCACACCTGCCTGCCTGCTGACCCTGCTCAGCAGCACCAGGGACCTGGTGCCCAGCATCTCTGACACTGGCTCTGGGCACAGAGGCCCCTCCCTTGGGATGAGACCACCCCCCACCCCAATGAGCACAAGGAGGATGTCCCCTGTCCACGTTGCCGCAGAGCTGGTGCCTCTGAGACCCCCAAGGCCAGAGCTGGAGCTGGCCAAGCAAGTGCATGAGCAGAGAGTGGCTCTGACAGCCACTCAGACACTTTCCATGCAGGGTCTTGCAGCCCTATTGCCAGAAGAAACCAAGCCAAAAGTTGCACTGTTGTGCAACACTGCACAGAAAGGAAAATAGCAGCCAGCAGCACTGGAAATGAGCAGGGACAAAAACTGCTGATGAAGTCCACAGGAGCTGGTAAGAACTCACTAATGTAAGTGCTTAATTAAACTGCTGACTGTGCATTGCTGAGACAAGAGGTGGCCATGGCTGCAACCAGCTGACTGCTCCCAGATCACACGCTGCAAGAGGAAACAGAGAAAACAGAGTGCTGAGCTGTATACTGGAAAATGTATTACTAAATGACATGAACTTGCATTTGAAAGGAACTGCTGATTGTGAATAAATCCACCATATGGCTTTACAAAGCTGAGAGTGTGTTTATTTCCCAAATATAGCCAAATCAGCCTCTGACAGCCTGGTTTTCTTTTATAATCCATGTCAGAAAATTATTTGGAGTGTAGTATCAAACACAGCTTGTTGGGTGACTGGTGTAGCACGAGGAGTTCACAGTAAGAGCAGCATCTCATGTGCAGCAAGTACACCTGCACGGCTCCACCAAAACAACAGCTTTAAGGAATTGTGGAGACCTTTTTGGTGACCTTGTTTTGCAAAGCTGCCTGCAGAGAAAAAAAGGGGTTAAATCCCAAACTACTGAGTTTTTAAAATGTTTTCATTGAGCCCCCTGTGTGGCCCTGTGACCCTTCATGTGACCTGTGACATTCCTGGGTGGACTTGGTAGAGATGGCACCCAAAACCCAAGGAGCTGCAGGCTCCTGCTGTCGCTGGGTATTTCCCATCTGGTCTACTGAGCCAGTACAGCAGCTAAACACATCTCTGGGTCTGATCAGAGACACTGAGCTGTGCCTGTGGCTGTGTCAAATGCAGCCCATGACGCTGGGGAAAATAGGCAGCCTTGGCTCTGGCCCTGGGCAGGAGAACGGTTTCAGCAATTCCACCGATATACAAAGCCACCTGTTGCAGGGATGACAGAGACAATTTCCCTGTTTCTTCTTATTGGTCACACCACACACACCATCCTGCCTTCCCCACAAGTGCATTAAAATAACCCCATTTAAAGGCAGTCGCAGCCCGAGATCTTCTCTGAAGCTCAGCCCCCGCCAGCTGCTCTTCCCTCTCACTCTGAAGCATTTCCCTGCAACCTCCATCAGGTCCCTTCCGAGTGGGAGGGAATGACAGAAGGCACCTTTGTGCTGATTTAAGCACTGGCTAAATATAGACAACAGGGGAACGCTGGGAAGCTACAGCTGAACCCATCTGTAGTGAGGAAAATACAGCCACAGAATGGAAATGTCTCTTGGAAATGTGCATATAATTCGGCTTATGCTTTTGTTGGAGCCGTTCGACATGGAAAATTGCAGGAAGTCTGAGCTCCAGGAAGCCTGTAGAGGCCGATGGTCACACAGGAATGGGATCAGAGGGGAAAGTATGGGGAGCAGCATCCCGGCATAGGCTGGGGGACAAGAAAAATAATTTTCAAAATCCTCCAACGCCACTATGGAGCATTCACAACTAAAAGTATTTTTGATTAAAAAATCCCTCAGCGACGTTTTGTGTCAATAAAGACACAGCTCGCATCTCAGCGCCGGTCGGGGCGGGCCGCGGCGGGGCCACTCCGAGCATCCCCGCAGCGATGTCAGATGCGGAGGGGAGAGGCGAAAGGACGGAGCCAGAGCGGCCGGTGCTCCCAGCTGCCGGCGTGCACCGGGACGCGCCGCTGCCGCCTCCGGCTGTGGGGGCC
>WEIU01011761.1:99672-109954 GCA_013389925.1 Aegithalos caudatus
CGTCGGGGCCGCGCAGGGCGCATCGCACCCGGAGCGCATCCCGGGAGCAGCAAGGCCGGAGGGACGGACGCGTGTCCCGACACTGCCGCACGCCCGGAGCTGGGCGAGCCCGCCCCGCAGCAGCCTCGAGGAGATTTCACCTCTCACGTTAGCGCTAATCCGTTTTCTACAGCAGACTCCTAATAATCATTATGTTAGAATAAGGCAAGATCTGTAAAACCTGTTTCTTTTTGGCAGTACTGAAATGTAGTTCAAAGCACTGTGATATGACAATGGCAGTCAGCAACATCATGTACTTTACATTTAACACTGAAATCGGTGTTTGAGCAGCTGAAAGATGTCCCAGGCCTCCCATCTATGCACAAGGGAGCTCATTCATCCCCACAGTTGCTTTCGTTAAAGGATCCATTACACCTCTGGTCATCGGGACAAGTACCACGGACTGTGACACCATTCTCCAAGTTAAAGCAACGAACAGGGAAAGAACAAAATTAGGTGATTTATGTAGATTTGTTTGTGCAGCTTCTGTGTGGATAAGAGCATACAATTATCACAAAATTATTGCAGAATTATTGTCAGCAACATTTGAAGTATTATTTGAAAGCCAGAATGACAGTCCATTCTGCTGAAGGAGGTAGGCTCTACTACATTCAAAGATGCAGAGCATTGCAATAATACTAACATCTCTTCTCACTTGACCATACACAACTGCATGCTTCCTTATCACTAAAGAAATCACATTGTGCAAGTCCAGGATGCTTGGATGTTACCAAGACTTCTGAAAGTCAAAAATGTGCTGAAAATACTAGCATAATAGTAACAAGTTATGGATAAACTTCTGGTAAAGGTGAGACATCTGTAATACCACATTTATGACTGAATTCATGTGTATGTACACACATTAATACCTATACACATGTGCATTCACATACCAATGCAAACTAGCACAAGAACCAAAGCTGATCCCGCATGTAACAGTCATGTGAGCTTCCTCCTCAGTCATGGTCATGCTGTTTGTGCTTGTTCAGGTTGAATGCACCAGTGGTATCACCTTTTCATTGCTAATTTTACTGAATACAGCTTTTAAGTATTATTCATCAGCTTTTACTATTCTGTGAGCCCAGATTACCCCAAGGAAAAAAATCACAGGGGTCCTTTCCTTCTATCATGCCTCTGGATTCATCCACTAAGTCTCCAGGTGTAGGAAGAAAACAAAACCAAAACAAAACAAACCCAAACAAACAAACAAACAAAAAAAACCAAAACCAAACAAAAAAACCCCAAACAAAAACAAAAAAAACCCAACCAAACAAACAAAAAAAAACCAACAAAAAAACCAAAACAAAACAAAACCCAACCAAACTTATAGCCCTCATCTAATAAATGGTTACATTAAGAATAGAGAGCAAGACAAGCAACCTAACATTTCATTAATCCTAAAGTAGCAAGCAGGTACTCCTGACCACTTACAGTGATCTGCAAACTCTACAGTAAAAGCTCAAAACTCTTGTAAACAATTTTGGAAAAAAATCCCAACAAAAATCCTCAGTTGTTGCCCTCGGGGGGGTAGTGGCGACCTGGTTCAGGAACAACACGGCAGCCAAACCCCAGGCTGCTCGGACCACCTGCTCACAGACACCAATGTGGTGGATGGCAAATGGAGTTTATTGGTGTGTGATACAGCATTATATAGTGTGGGTGTATAACATTACCTCCACCTGCTTGTGTCATAGACTGAACACTATTGGCTGCCAGGAGAGGGGGGCCCCTATGTTTCCATACAGCGCAATATCTTCTGGCCACCAGACCCTGACCACCTACATTTCTGCCCTCCCTATGCACAACTAATTTAGCTAAAATGTAACAATCTTTAAAAATATATGTATCATAAGTTCGAGTAAAAACATAAGGTACGGTACGCCTAACAAAAGAGGCTAAAAGTATAAAAAAATTATAAAAATTATAAAAAATAGATGCCACAACTTTACAGTAACAAACATAAGGCACACTGGGCAAGTGGTAACCGGGTGGTGACTAGGGATAATTGGGGAAGAACTGGGGAAATACTGACCAGATTTCATGGTTAACTAAAAAAGTACAAAGTGTAAGACCTACATAATAAGTTGTAAAAGGTGATATAACGCGTGTGTAACAAGCACACTTCAAAGTAATTGTTGGCGGTCAATGAGTAAGATGTTAACCTTTTCCAAATGGCTTTTAACAAACAACATTAATTTGTTCAATATGCAAGGCCCNTTTGTGGAGCCAGATAAAAGGTGGTACATTTCTTCTTCCTGGTGATACAGGACCCTAGGAACAATTAAGACTTGGACACAAAAGTCAACAGCAGCACTGAAATTACTAAGGAACACACAGGGGCTTACTCCCGATTGCTGGCAGACCCACATTCCTGATGTGGATGGGATAGCCCACTTATTGGCTGTTCTGTTAAGCTTGATGACTTCTGTGCAGATATTACCCTTTTGTCCTGCTAAGGTTGCATTTGCAAAGCACTTGCCTCGGCCTGTGACTTGACTCAGAAATTCCTCTCTGGGGGGTGTCCCACCTACACTGGTTTGGATTTTCTGCCGCTGAGTAGTTGAAAGAAACATTGAGGGCAACGCCCTCATAAAAAGGGGGTTTTGTATCATAACACAGCCAGCATGAGCTTGTAAGATTTGGGTTTGATCGGTTCAACGACAGAAAGGTAGCGTTTAACATGCTAAGAAATGGATTGTAATGAGCTGGTTTAGGTATTCGGTAAGTAGCTACAAGGCCAGAGAAGGTGGAGGTGGGATTCAATTTATGTGCCTTAGATGTGAAATTGGGCATAGTTGAAGTCTCCTTATAGGGTTTGCTTACTGTAAGAACCAAATTAGGTCACACTGATTGGGATACTGGTGGTAGGAGTGTGATAATTTGTATGTTTACCCGAATGTTATGATAGATGAGAGCAACCACCATCCACACCTTACCCACGGCCTAATTTGTATGGGTCGGCTGCAAAATTGCCATTATGTAGTTCGTACAAGTGTGTCTCCTCCCATCTTGGGGCGTGTATATTTGCTTGTCAATTCCAAATTTAGGTTCACAACAGGCATGGGGTGCATACTTGACTTGCAAGAACTTGTCAGGTTGCTGTGGTCACCATCTCTTGCTCGTCATGATAGTTTCACACCCCCAATATCCACAGTATCCATACCCTGGATAGTTACAGTAAGCTTTACCTGGCTTGGAGGCAGGGCACCAATAGGTTTGATAGAGTGATAAATCACCAAAATTAGGGAATTCTAGGTGTGTAGGAAATATGTCTTTCAGCTTGAACTCAAAAGATGGGCTGTTTGGTGTGATGGTTTCTTTGATCACCTTGTCACTCGAAAGATGACGTAGGACCCACCTGATGGCTGATGAGGGTAATGCCTTGCATTGGCTTTCCCTCTGCCAACGAGCCCTAAAAGCAGAATTACACAAAGACACGGTTGCCACCTGGATCTCGCTGGTGTGGGGTTCTTGGGTACTGCCAGGCTGCTCGATGATTTGCTGCTTTCCTCTGGCACTGGGGGTATACCAGTATGAGTGTACGTGGGCGTCCAAAGATCCAGTCCTGCAAATGAAACCTCAGAGTTTTCGTTAGTTTTATTTTGACGGTCAGGCTTGATTGACTTAAGTGGACACCATTTAACTCTGCCATCTTTCTTAACAGCCGTGTACCCTCGCCCTGTGAGCACTAGTCTCCAGCCTTGTTCCCATTCCCCCAGTTTGTTCTTAATTACAACCTGTGGGCCTTCCTCTAGTGCTCGAGTGGCCCAGTGTTTCTGGGCAGGACTGCTTGTTTCATCTCCCCTAGGGAACTGATTCAGAGCTAATATACAGTTGCTAGCAAGCGTGCTTGGTCTCCTGACAGAACGACATTGTTAAAGCCTTCTGTTTTTGCTAGCACCTCCAGTTTGGACTTCAAGGTTCGATTTGCTCGCTCAGCTATGGCTTGCCCTGTGCTGTTGTATGGAATGCCATGTGTTAGTGATACCCCATTTCAGAACAAATGCCTGGACTGATTTAGACAGAAAGTTTGGACCATTGTCTGTTTTAATCTGACTCAGGATGCCAAGCCACGCCATGGCTGTCAACCAGTGTTGGATGGTTGCTTTGGTGTCGGCCTTCAATGAGTTTTCTTGCCAGCACTGCAGCTTACACTGCTTGACCCTTACTCAACTAATTTTTTCTGCAGTGATTTAATGACTTTTTTTCCAATTCTATTCAGCAGTCTGGTCCTAGACAAGTAAAAGGTGTGTTAGACTATATAACAGCTAATAATTGTGTCCGCAGATCTGCAACCACAATGTAGAAACTTATCTGCCAGGTTAATACCAGTGCTTCCTGAATTTAAATAGCCTACAAATAATGTTTTGCTTGGCATGCATTTATCACCTATTTTTCTGCCATACCATATCTTCACTGCTTCACTAGTGTTATTTGCAAGACAAGATAATAGTGATATTTAGAAAATACTGTGGCTTGTGATAATTTGGGGTTTGATTTTTGTCTGAGAAGTGAAGAGGGCTGACACATTTATCAATACATGCAGAAAAATGTATGCTAGGAGGTCATGACTTCAGCTTCTTTCTTATCTTTCTTCTTTTTTCTCTGAAGAATTTATGGAAGTGCTGGGTTAAGTGCAGTTGCACTTGAAGACCTTAAGGGTCTTTTCCAACCTAAATAGTTCTATGATTCTAAGATCTCTTTGGTACCTGCAGGCACAGCTCCTTGCAATGATGGCACAGTTGATGCCTCTGTGTCACTCACCACTTCTCTGTGGTTACAGATGTCATAAAATCATAGAATGGTTTGGATTGGAAGGGCTCTTAAAGGCTTCACAACCCCTGTCATGGGCAAAAACACCTTCCACTATTCCAGGTTGCTCCAAGCCCTGTCCAACCTTGGACAATCCCAGGGATGGGGCAACCACAGCTTCTCTGGGCAACCTGTGTCAGTGCTTAACCACTCTCACAGGGAAGAATTACTTCCTAACATCCAATCTAATGCTCTCCTCTTTTACTTTAAAACCATTCTCCCTTGCCTCATCACTATTTGCCTGTGTATACTGTCTATGCTGTAGCCTCAAGGAGGCTTCTACTGCAGCCCTACCTGATGTAGCAAATTTCCACCTCTCCCTAAACAATTCAAGTTGTAAGAGCCATGACATCAGTTTTGACAGGCTGCACCCCCACCAGGAGGGTGTGTATCACTTTCTTGTTCCCCTGCCTGGGTGGGGCTCTTTCACCCCCACAGTGTGAAGATGAGATTACCGAGGCCATGGGAGTTGCTGCTCCTGCAAACAGCTCTGTTTGAAGCAAACCACTGGTCCAGGACATGAGAGAAAGTGTTTGCAACTTTTGTTTGGAGTGAAAAGGAAAATATACAGCAATGGAGGGGCTCTTGGCTTTGATCATTACTGGTTCAGGGAAATAAAAACATAACCCAGAGGGAGAGAGGGAGGGGTGTAATAATGTCAGGTCAATCTCTTTGTTATTTTCCAAGATCAAAAGGAGCCGTGGGAGTTTTGTTTCTATTGCTTTCCCCTTTTGTTTTCTACTTTTTGGCTTTCTTCCTCAAAAATCAATACAGCCCTCTCTGGACTTCTCACACCCAGGTGCCCCCACCCCTGCCAGTCCCAAGCCCACTGCAGGCTGTGTGGCAGGGGTAGAACACTGCTCAGGGGTGCCCATCACTGCTCAGCCTGCCAGATGCTACTTCAGAAGATAGATGGTAATAATCCTTTCTTCAGTGTTTTGAACCAGGGCTTACTCTCTTGGCAGAGCTCACCCCACAGCAGTGATGAAGCATGTTTGGGTGCAGCCAGGACAGAAGCCGGAACAAGGCTCTCTCATCCCAGAAATGTTCTGATCAGCATCCATTCACATAATTCCATTAATAATCTCATTTCCCTTCAGCACCATCTCTAGTGTTTTTTTCGGCATCATGAAAGACTGAGCCTCCTGTGCTGGGGAAAACCAGGCTCTGAGCCGATTTATCTGGTTAGGGCAGAACACAACCTTCTGTGGGGCCACATCCATGGTTTAGTGGTAGACAATGCCTGGAAACTCCAGGCAGGTGGTAGAGTGGACAGATGGGAATAGGAACAACCCACGACCTTTCTAAGCTGAGCCCAGAGCTGGTCCCTCCCCCTGTGTGAAGCTGCAGCAGCTTCAGCCTGTCCTGAGGGCTGGCATGGCCACTCTCTTGTCTGCTTGGCCCAGAGGTTATGGATCCTCAAGGATAACCTGCATGATTAATCAGTCCATACTGTGTTTTGTGAAAATAATCAGTTAAAACAGCACAACTATTCTAAAGAGTTTTAAAGATATTTGTGTCACATTGAGAGAACAGGGAAGGAGGAAGCAGTGACGTGGGTGGTTGTGAGAGGGCTGTGCTGCTGGTGGTAAAGAGCTGATTATGCTCATTTGTAGAGACTAGCAGCAGACCACTTACACTGGCACAGGGAAAAATTGTTTATTCTGACACAGAGATGCTCCATGGAGCATCAGAGCTGTGTAAGCATCCCCAGTGCAGGGTTTTCTGCAGTGGAAACAACCTTTGACATGGGCACAGCAGGCAGCGAGGGCTTGGCTCTGAGCAACACAGCCTGGGTTGAGTTTGTAAGTGTCAGAGGCATGAAGATATGTTTACATAGGGTGATACCCAGCAGTGAGGCATCCTTGCTTATTTTATGAGTCCATCAGCATGTTCTTGACTGATTATGAATGGATTCCTTGCAGGTTAACAAGCTGAAAACATTTTTGTTATTAAAGAGAGCCAAATCAAACTTTATTGAACAAATACATCTTGGATCTCTGGTTAATGAGTTTTTCCGCTGTTCAAACATGTTATGTGATATGAATGAAACTGCAGTTGAATTAGACTTAGTTGTTCATGTGGAATTCACAAGCTACAATTTTTTCCCCCACAGCTTTATTTTAGGCAGGTAAGTTATTTTTGAAGGAAATGACAGTTTTGCACAATTTGGCTATGTAAAAGTGATTAATAAGAATAGTATTTACTGGTCTCATTTTATGAAGAAATTGAATCAGAAGCATACTTTGAAATGCAGAAGGGCTGATCCTTCCATTCCTCCCACCACTAACTTGTGAATAAAACACTTGTTTTGTGGTTTGCTTTGTAAAGCTGTGCCCTGGCAGGGGGGCACAGGTGCTGCAAGCCCAGCCCCAGGACTGTCACCTGAGCTGAGAGGAGCTCACATTTTGGTACCTGCAGTGACTCCACTGACCTTGATTTATTCCCAGCTAATTTGGTATGAATAGTATCAGAATCAGGGTCACAGCTATATCCATTAGTGTTGCAGAACAGAGGTTAAAAATAATCCTCTGTGACTGACATCCAGATTTATATAACAAAGGATGGGGCAATTCCAGATTTCTCCAGGAAACTGCTTTGAGTTAAACAAACTGCCTTGAGTGATTGAGACCTAAAGCTTGTAATGGAAAAGGAACATTTAGACAGGGCCTGTATGTGAACTATTTGTGGAATTATTGTTAGTCAAATCTATTATGATGCATTCCATTATGTTCCATTTTCACCCATTAAAATAAATTAAGCTGTAGCATTACTAAAATCTAAGAACTGCCAGAATAAAAGAGGGAACTGACATTTAGAGCATTTTGGAGATTTCTTATACTGTAGAAGGAAATTGTAAAATTTAAACCTAAGTCACAAGCACAGATTTTCTCTGTTGAGAACATCTAATGTAATCCTCCTGGTCTTCTGGCACTCCCCAGGATAATCTACAGTTCATAACCTGTAGGAAAAATAGAGCCCAAGAGAACAGATGACACTGATGTCTAACTCCATATGAGGAGATTTGCTGCCATCTTTTGGCAGATGCATGTTCCAGAAATTAATGAAAAATTATCTCTCAGATACTAAACACTTTTCCCCTCTGCTCATCCTTAGTCCACCTGCAGCACCAGCTCCTGGAGGGATTTAAAATTGTGTAGATGTGGCATTTGGGGACATGGTTTAGTGGTAGACTTGGCAGTGCTGGGTTAACAGCTGGACTTGATCTTCAAGGTCTTTTCCAATCTAAACAATTCCATGATTCAGTGACTCTGTGCACTCGGCCTCTACTGCAGCCTGTGAAAATTAACCTCAGCCAATGATACTCCAAGGAGCTCCCAAGAACCCTGGGGGTGCCTGGGGGGCTGGAAGGGCTTAATGTGGGGCAGGGGCTGGGCTGGTTTCTTCATGGTCTGGCTGCCCAGAGAAAAGTTGTAGGGAACAGGCTGCAATCTCTGCATGTCTGCAAGTAATAAAATACTTCTTTATGCCCAGAGGTAATAAAAGAATATATTTGATAAGGTCAGACAGCAGCAGGATGATGCAAGGGGAGGGAGCAAGGCTGGGACACAGTGCCCCACAAATCACACTCGTTACTGCAAGATTCACCTTTGCAGAGGGCAAAGAGCTGAGGCTGCACTTTGGCAGGGGCAGGTTGAGGAGCTGCTCAGGGTGAAAGGGCACCCTTGTGACTGAACCAAAGGGATGATGGGGAGTGCCCTGTGCCCCTGCTCCCCTCTGGGGGCCTGCCCCTGCACTGGCAGCCCCCTCGCTTCCCTTGCTCCTCTGATTCTGGACGAGGAGGTTCAATGCACCCCAGCAGAAAGCTGCCCACTGTTTTTGCTCAGGCTATGTTTTTTTCATGGGACAGTGAGTGAAATCCAGGGCAGGCTTTGACAAGCCCCAGGATGCAGGAAAAGAGGGAAGGCACCAGCTGCTGCCAGAGGAGAACCGAGAGGGTGTGAGAGCTGACACTTCAGCCTGACTGCAACTCTGTGCTCTGGTTACAACACCCACACTCATAGTGGTGCCTGGATCAACAAAATGACTGTGGTTAGAAGAACTTTCCAAATTTGAAAGAGACCTCTTTTTTTCCATGGGTTGCTACCCTGGTGGCAGGCTGCACATTTTATTTTAATGTGGATTTGGTATCCAGCACAATTCCTTCAGCCTTTGCTGCCTCAGCTGCCTTTCTAAGGTGGGTATGTGGCTACACACAATCCTTTCTTTCCCCTCTACCATCCTGTCATGCCAAGAAATTTCTGAGCGCCCACTGAATTCCACAAGCCACTTCATTTATACACTTCAGCTCAACATTAAGGTTCTTGCAGGGTTTATTTAGTTTGAACCCTGACCGAAGTTCCCAAGTGCTGTGTGTGTGCTCAGCTGGATGACTCCGACCTTGCTCCCGGGCTCTGCTGGGACAGGCACTGCTCACCTGCTTGGGGGTACAGCCCTGCCACGGCTGTGGGAGCAGTGCCCTTCAGAGAAATCCTGTTGGGAAAGCAAAGGCATGAACCAGCTAAGAGCACAAGCAGGGAAACTGCCTCCTCTCACCATCCATTCCCACTGTGCAAGGCAGAAATTGTGGGAAAGAACTAATTTAAAAAAATAAACAAAACAAACCAACATTCCCGTGGGTGGGATGTAAACTCTCAGCAACGATTCTTTTTTTAACACAGATATCCGTTGCGTGGTGGGGGCAGAAGGGTGACCAGCCAGACCATCAGCAGCTTCCTGGCTGAGATGATTCCCCTGTTGATCTTGTGGGTGATGCTCTGAATGTCCCAGGGACCTCCAGCAGTGCAGGACTGGGTTTATATCTCATCTTGAAAGTGGCCCAGCTCCATCTGTTCCCCTGCAAGAGTGGAGCCCTCCCTGCCCGACCTTTTGTCACCGGGAGAGTAAGCTGTGAGGGCTGATTCGTGCGTCTGAGGGAGAGTTAGGAAAGACGTCAGCTCTCTAATTCATGAGAGCTCCCTAATTCATGAGAGCCTCTCCGCGCCCTGCAGTCAGTCCCCACGGGGTAAGGCTTGCTGCCTCGCTGACCCCTGGCCCTCTGACAGCTCCTTTGGACACTCACCAGTTGTCACACACAGCCTCACCTGCTCACGGATCATCTTTCATATTCTCCCTTCCTCCTTTCCCACCACTCTTGCCTCAAACGGGATATGGCGAATTGAAATTTTAACCAGACGGGGCGTTAGAATTAAATTCTAAACTGAATTCTAGGTAGTTCGAATTTAGCTAATTCAGACTAAATGGGGACTTCCATCGAATCGGTATAGTTCGGGTTGGAAGGACCCTTTAAAAGCCACCTCGCCTCGTTTCCCGCAGAGCCGGGGATTCTGGTACCCAGGCGGCCGCAGGTGTCCCGGCTCGTACCGGGGCTGGCACCGCCGCCTCTCGCGGATGCCGCAGCCGCTGCGCT
>WEIU01011761.1:110277-126332 GCA_013389925.1 Aegithalos caudatus
CCGCATCCCGGGATGCGCCGGCCGCGGCGCGGAGGCCGAGCTCAATGAACCGGGCGCTGGCCCCGTGACGGGAGCGGAAAGGTCACTGGGCCACGGCGGGCGTGCGGCTCCTGGCCAGCGCTTCGGCAAGCGGGATCGTTCTGCTCCTTGCCGGGAAGCAAAGGTCGAAGGTGGCTGTACCTGCCCGGGTTTAGCACCGTCTTGGCTCTGACATCCCTCTCACCTCGCTCCTCCGCACCCCCGGGATCCTTCTTGCGGGTTGGCAAATCCATTCTGATATGTACCAAAACCCCAAGCCTCAAGCCAAGCAGCCAAACTGATTTCTTCTTCCATTTTATTCTGCTTATTCTCAGAATGTAGCTTTTTACTTGTGGGGAATAATGTCGCTTTAAAAATCCCCATATCTCTCCTTTCCCCCCTCGTACCTAGCGCTATGGGGCCAGGATCTGCCTCGATTCTGCCTTGTCACAGCCCTTGCTGGGAACAACTCTTGCTGGAGGGAGGGAAAGTCTTTGAGTCATTCAGTCTTCAGGCATTTGGAAAAAAAAAAAAAAAAAAAGTAACAAAATTTTCAGAAAATGGAGTGGAGCTGACTCATCATCAGTGACCAATGCAGGGTTGTGTCTCTGGGGAATATTTATAGTGATTCCAGCAGAAACAGATCCCAGCTTGTTTCTCAGATGGCTTAGTGAGAGTAGAGGTGTCTTGCAGTTTGTTTTGTCGGGTGCAGTGGATGGTTGAATAATCACCTTTCTTATGGCATTTCATGTATGAATTTTTGTCAGAAATGGGCTTTTGCACTATTGCAATAACATTCCAGAATAATGCCTCTCCCCAGCACTCTCCATCAAAGGTTTGCACCGATCCACCTTTTCTTCCTGCCCATATTTTGGGGTGTGTATGGGGGGTGTGAAGGTGTGGGGGACATCGCTGTTGGCTGCTGTAGCAGCAGGAGGATGTCCCCAGCCCTGGCACTGTTGGGATGGAGGCAGGACACACAGCTCAGGCACTAGGGAGCTTGGCATCTGCTGCAAGTAGGGAAAAACATCCACCGGCGTAGCAGATGCTCCTCTTCTGTGTGAGCTGTCACACTGTGCTGGGAGACAAAATTCCATTTTAATTACTCATCCCCATTGATCAGGTGCTGGGTGTTCCCAGTGGGGCTGGGAGCGAGGGATGTGTCCCTTCCCGAGTGCGCTGCCGGGGCCTGCGCTGGCCCTGGCCCTGCCATGCTGGTGGCACTGGCTGGGACAGCAGCACTGCTCTTCTCCTCCTCTGCAGGTATTTAAGAGAAATAGTTTAATTTTACATGTAGGGACTGTGGTTCTGTGTTCTTCCCTTGCAGTTTAGTGACTACAGTAGCTACAGCAAGCTGCAACATCACCCAAGTCCATTTAATTGATACTTACATGTGATAGTTTAATACGGGGTTTACATACAACACTGCAGTTCTTAATGGATACCCATACAATTAAGAGTAGGCTGTCTCTTTCTTTAATTCCATGATTAGTATAGCCTAAATAATAGTAGTTACATTTGCTTTTAAGGGGTTTATTTCCTTTATGCTCCTCTGTTTATTGGGCTACAGAGGTACTGCATAAACCCTTCTTTAAATCTGCTCCATCATGCATGCAGTTCCAGAGCAAAGCTCCAGCAGGAAGGCTGGGATCCTGCAAGTGTTACAGGGATGCTGTATGGCTTTGTAATGCCTGCAACAAAAGAAATTGTGGACTCCCAATCTTAAATTTTGAGTCATAATGGTGCACAGATTATATGATGGCACAGTAACAAGTTGGGACAAAAAGTGTTGTTAAGTGTTGTGTCTAATAATGCTGAGAATTTACAAACCACGTGCTTTTACTGGCTTCTCAAAAGCCTCGTGAATGTGCCCAACTTGATGTTTGACCTCTGTGTGACTGTGCATACATTTATGGATAAGTGTATTCTTAAATCTCTGCACAATGAGGCTGCTGAACCTGATCTGAAGCAGGCTGTGGGCATGACTCGAAGGGATTTGGGATCTGGACCGTAAAACCCAAAGTGTGGAGCCAGCATGGAGCTCCCCTGGGAGGCTGGGATGTTGTACAGGGACACTGGTGCCAAGTGGAGCTGGTGCCTCCAAGGCAGCCATGGGATGTGGAGGGAGCTGGGCCCTGCTCTGAGCCCTGTCCTTGGTGTTGGCACAACAGACACTGGCTGGGAAATGACACTGCCCAGGCTGGAGGTCCAGAAAGGCACTTAAAAGCTGCTTCATTCCAAGGAATAATTTTTCCTTTAATGAAGGAGATAAGTGATGAATAAATTAGTATTCTTTTTAACCTTGAGGCAAAAGACCCTTGTGTGGGTTTTCCCCATGCAGACAGACTGTACCTGGTCACATAACCCAATGCTGTCTGTCCCTTCCAGCTCTTCCCAGCAGCTGTAACATGTCCACCCTCCAAGCAGCATCTTTTCATGCTCATGGAGACAGGGAGCTGTAATGTTCAGAACTACTGGTACCGTCCAAAAATGGTACACTCGTTCAGATTTATTGGGGAAAAACGTGGCTAGATAAGGACAAACCAAACCTTTTTACTTTCTTAGCCTTGGATCTGATAGACTTCCATTGTCTCCATGGGAATTTTATTCTTATAATGGATTTGATTCTTACCTTAAAGTTTTAGATTGTTCCTTTCTCCATGTAAATATCATAAACCTGATAAATATGTGCAGGGAAGCTTGAACCTAAGCATGTATGACAGTTATCAAACAGAGATGAGTTTTCCTTTGGTTGCAGCCAATCCTTGTATTTGCCAATGCACCCTTATGGGTTTGCTACTTTTTGGACTACATTTGAGTTAATTGCCCAGACCTGCATCATAGAGTGAAAACTTTGCCATCTGTAACATATTCAAATTTGGCCTGTTGTAATGAATTCTTCACTGGGGCTGCCTCTTGGGTCCTGCAGCTCCAAAGGGAGCTCCTGTGATTTTCTCTCTGTGGCAGTTATAAATCAGGCATTCTTGGAGGTATGTTCACAGCAGCACTTGGAGCTTACTCCTCCTCAGTTCAGGGTTTCTTCAGTCATCACTTGTGCAATGGTTTTCTTACTCAAGAAAACCAAAATATTTTCCCATTTCGAGCACGTTACAGATACTCTACTTGGCCTGCTCTGTGCAGGCATTGAGGTCCATAGTCATGCTGAGCTATTTGCACAGTTGGACAAGGATAAAAGCAATGAATTCATTTCAGTCCAAACCTAATCTGAGTTAATGTGCAGGGATCCCACTGGTGAAAAGCGAGGGCACTTGGCCACAGCCATTCCTTGATCCTTTAAGAGTTTGAATCCCTGCTAAGCATGCTTGTCTTACAACCTGTACTCGCACAGGATGTAATCAGTTTTGTTTTCCATCTGTTAAACAAGAGGCTTCTTATTAGCCAGTGCAAACAGAAATTTTTTGTTTTGTTCTTGCTGACAATAGCAAGGGTAACCACCAAGTACACAGCTCCTAGCGTTTTCCACACTCAGCAATTTTAAACACCTTGCTCTGTGTGTGTTATATGATTTGCCTTACAACCAGCAGGGATTTGGCTTTCAGTATTGTCCCCTAATTATAGTAATTGTCTAAGTGGAGCTCTCATGTCTCCCACTGTTCTGGGCCCAGACTGCAGCAGTGGAGCAGCCTGGCACAGCTCATGCACCTGATGAGCCTAGCCACAGCCACGGGGGATACATGGGCATCAAGGAACAAAACTTCCCTCCATGGGTTTGGAGAAGCAAAAAACATGACTGAGAAAATCCAACCCAAAAGTATACAGCATTCATTTGTGGAGAAAATATTTTGATTTTATGAAGTGACTCAAAGGGAGTTTTGATAAAATAGATCTGATAGATTCTGAGATGCAGCTGGCAGAGCGGTGCATTATCTTTCAAAGCAATGCTTATTTGATTTTTCAAGTGTAGAGATTTGTAATATTTTTAATTTTTGATGATGCTAAATGGCAATATCCATCAGAAGGTTCTCATGGGGCTGGGCTGCTCTGGCAAGGCAGAAGCATTTGCTGTACACAGACAGCTCTTACTGACTCTGCCATCCCTCTCCTGAGTGCTGCCTGACTTTGGGGGGTGATTTCCAAGCAGGGCATTGTATCTGCTTCTAGTGACTTCAATGAGGAACAGAGGAAGTACTCACACCAATGTGGCAATACTTTCTTAGAGTTTTTTTCTGCTTACGTTTTTTGGGGTTTTTTTTTCCCTTTTTCTCCCCCCTTTTTAAGGCTGATTTTGTGTATAAATGTTAAATCTCTGCTTTTATGTTTTCACAAAACAAACCCAAATAGAGAAATTTAGGCCCAATACAAGCAGCTAAAACTGTTTTGGAATATGAATTAAACAAACAAACAAACAAACAAAACAACAAAACTCTTAGCTGGTTGTGTGTTTGGGGATGCATTTTAATACTGGACTATGACTGGAAAGAAATTACATGCACCCAAGTAGTCTGCAGCTGCAGCTACATCATAGTATGTGCCCTTGTATCCTGCTTTATGTTCTGAAAATGCTGTTGGCTTCTATTTAGCCACCAGATCTGTTTGGTTCGCTCTAGGAAAGGGATTCTTTCTGCAGTGGCAGTATCCTGCTTTAACAGGTACCAGCTTGTTGTCTAAAGTGCTTGAGGCACCAAGTGACTGCTGGAAGTCCCCATCTGATCTCCATGGGATGGTGAGCTTGCATGAGAACTGCATCCCAGTCTGCAGACAGAGAGATATTAAAGCACCCTCGTGTTCAGAGCTAGTGGATTTATGTGGGATTTAAAGGAGTAGTTTTCTGCTAACATTGAATACTCTGGAGTAAGAATGTCAAGCAGTTTTTTAAGCATTTGCATGCATATGTAGTAAAGTACTTATTACTTTTGAATAGCCAGAAAGTTTGTGAGTGTGGATTTTTAGTGCAACATCTGGTATCGGGAGGATTAGGTTTATAAGTACAATTTATCTTCTTTGCTGTGTAGAATTTGGAAATCTTGTCTACAAAGACAGAAGATGTGAACCATTTCAGACAGCTTGACTTTGTTTCCCCTAAAGAAATGGCTTTATTTGAATAAGGGAGTAGAAATTATTGTACTTGGATTAAAAATGAGATTCGCTTGGTTTGCTCCTCTCAGGATCCTATTCTCTCCTCTGTATATGGTGAGACAGTTTTCCCAGTGGCTGAGAAAATGGGATGCATTTCTCTCTTTTGCAGGAGGCCACTGAACTAAGAATGTCAGGGCCTGCTGAGGATGGGAAAGTGAGGACCTCCATGGCAGTGTGGGCATCCCTAAGAAACAAAACTCTGGAGGAAGCTGCCCCTGCAGTGTCCCCACCACGGGGCTGTGCCTTTGCAGGGTTCCCCAGTCTGCATTTTGCTGCTGAAGTGGGGTTGTGGCTGCCCTCCTGATGGCTTGGACTTCACAGGGTGGCCTTCCTGCAGTCCAGATTTTTCTCAGCAAGATCATTTTTTTTCAGGTGGACAGAAAAACACTTAAAGGTCAATGTCTAAGGAGACACCTTAACCCATTAGTAGCATAGCAAAGTCAGAGAAAACTGAAGCATAAGAATGACCATTTATTGATTTTGTTGACATAAATGTTATCCATTTGCTGTTCTGAATTAGAGGAAGAGAGATGTCCTGATGGTAGATGCTTGTTCTGGTTACATTTCATTAGTGAATGAGTTGGGGCCCTAATGCTTTACATCAGAATGCAGAGATCCATTGCCAGAAACAGGGGAAACATTTCCAAGAAATGGTTTGAAAAAAAAACATAAGTTCGTTCATGCAGTTACAGTGATAAGAAACCAACAGTTAACTCTTGGGAAAGGCATAGAAAGTTCCTTTTCTTTTAATATATATTTGCTCTGCAGCCTGTTTCACATCCTCAGTGGGAACTACATGGTCATTGCTGCTGCTGGCTCCTGAGCAAAATGAATCACACTGTTTGCTAGAGCTGCCTTCTTCAGGCTGTATTTAATTGGTGGGTGGGGGATACAAAATAAAAGGGGCTGAAGTGGGCTTAAGTTTCTTGTTGCTTAAATGAATTAAGTAAGTTTCTGAACAGTGTAGTCTCCTTTTTTATTTCTTAAATTTTCCTTTCCAGAAAATGGCTGTTCCACCTGCTTATGCTGACCTGGGCAAATCTGCCAGAGATATTTTCACCAAGGGATATGGTAAATAAAGCCAAAATAACTTCGGTCTTTTGCTGTCTACCTGATTCCTGAAACTGGTTAGGATTTTATTACTTTACCCTGAGAAATACTCCAATTATTTCCATTAGAATCCACAGCTTCACATTGCCCTTGCTGTTTGGAAAGGGAGGGTAACTTATTTTTCTTTTGATAAAATTCTTCCTGTGTCCCATAGAACTGTTGTTGGTTTTGAGCTAAAAGTGTGCTGTATTTTGGCTGCATCCTTGTGTTGATGAGCAGGATCACTGATGGCAGTAGTTTGCTTATGGACAGTATGCTGCTCACTGTGAATAAAAGTATTATTATTACCTAATTTGGTCCCAGTTATATTGCTGAGGTCAATAGCATTCATCAGTCAAGTGCTATCTGAAGTCAGTACAAGCTGCTTCTTAGAAACACATGGTTTGATAACTGTGCCCTTTTAAAAACTATTTAATAGTTCACAGGTGATCTAGAAGAGAGTTTAAAAAAATCAGAAATGCTTTTCAAATCAACATATATATGATTCATATTTTTTACTCACTCTCTAGGTTTTGGGTTAATAAAGCTTGATTTGAAAACAAGATCTGAAAATGGACTGGTGAGTTTGGAAGCACACTGAAATCCAAAACATTGTGGTGGTTTTGTGATTACTGTATATTTCTTTTTAAAATAAACATATTTGTACTTATATGAGCTAATATTTAACAAATTATAATGACTGATACATTCTCCAAGTATTTGTCTGATTGCATATAAGTATATTGACAAATACATATATGTATAATTTTTTTTTTCTTTTAGGAATTTACAAGCTCAGGTTCAGCAAACTCAGAAACAAGCAAAGTCAGTGGTAGTTTGGAAACAAAATACAGATGGGTGGAATATGGATTGATGTTCACAGAAAAGTGGAACACTGACAACACACTAGGCACTGAGATTACTCTTGAAGATAAGGTAATTTTTGGCTCCAAACTGCAATTTGCAAATTCACTTACACTGATCTCTAATTAGAAATCCAACCAGTGAATTTCTTTTCTGTTCAGCTTGCACGGGGCCTGAAGCTGACCTTTGACTCCACCTTCTCTCCTAACACTGGGTAAGAAGTGAGTAAGCTAAAGTGACAGAAATGTAATTTTTAATATTTTTGTCCTGAGATATGAAGACAGATAATAATCAGCCTGTGTCTGATAAAATCATGTACATCTCACTTAAATCTTAGTGTTAATAATCCCTTTTTAATCCTTAAATATAGGAAGCAAACTTAAACACAATAGCTTGAAAATTATAGTTAGAATTAGAGAGTGAAGAAAAAGTTGTGGTTTTGCTCCATTGTGTATTTCTGGCCATGTCAGAGGATGAGCTGCTGCCTTAATAAAAGCACTAAACAAGTCAGCTGTAATGCAAAGCTGAACAAGCTCCAGGGCCAGTTGGCCACAGCTCTGATAGGTTGAGAGAGAACTGGGCTCTTGTCCCAAGCTGAATTTATCATCTGAATTCTTGCAGGCCACAGTGTGCCTTGGTGGTGGATGGGTATTTCTGACATGGTGATTGGATGCATGTTTTATGTGGGCCAGAGGGATTAAGCAGCAGCTGTAGGTCTAGATGTTGGTTTATTTTTTACCCCTGATTATCTTTGTGCAAGCAATGCTGCCAGAGAGTCAAAATACTCTGCACATCAGCTTCCCAGAGCAGCATACTGCACTGCAGGCTCCCAGGGTAATAGTCCCAGGGGAGCTTTCACCCTGCATTTTAGATGTAGTGTTCTGCATTGTCAACTGCTTTCAGTCCCCTCCAGTTCTAGATTAATGAGATATTTTTGTTAATCAGAATAATCTCAAGTAGGCTTTTATAATTATTTCTTAACTGGTAGGATTCTTAGAGAAATAAAAAGGAAAAACCTTGTTCAAGAACGATGTTACAGGTCTAGAACTATTTCTTGGGCACTTCACAGACACTGTAGTTATGAGTGCCTCCAGAGGACTGTTAAATGTGGGTAAATGAGTGAGATTCTATCCTGGTGTGACCTGGCTTAGTTTGACAGTGATGCATCATGTCTTAATATGAGACTTTTTCTCCCCCTCCTTATTACTTACTGACTGTGATTAATCTTTCAGCAGGTAAAGTCATTTTTTGGAGCACTCTGTGTTCTTATCTCTGTCCCTGTGACATTGGTGGTAGAGGTACTGCTGACTTTTACTGAAATAGCTTTTGAATCAAAGATGCTTTTCAAATCAAAGATGAATGCTTTTGGCACTCTTGCACTTTTTCTGATTCTGGAAACACAAGAAATTCCTGGGTCTGAGCTAATAATAAAAAAGAGATCAGTTTCTGTGTGGGTCTGATAACAGCACTGATACTGTTCTTGGAGGTTGTTTTTGTTTGCTGATGCGAAAGGTTGATTTGAAATTTCAAATTTGCTTGACTTTTCCAGAAAGATTTCTGTAAAGATCTGGTCAAAGACAGCAGACACTTGTAAAAAGAGACTAAAAGATCTTAAATAAAAGTAGCTGAATATATTAGACATAACTCTCTTGCCTTGTGAGGATCTCCACCCTTGATGTCAATCGACCGAAGGACACATGAGAAAATACTGTTCTGACCAATAGTATAAAAATAAATAGGTGACTCAGGAAAGTTTATTTCTGCCTTAACCTGGCAGCTTTCTGGTGGCTGTAAATGGCTGTGACCATTAAAGTTCACAAAGTACCATCAGGAGAAGTGGGGATGTCAGAGCCACTGAAGCAGCAGAGACTTTCCCTCAGGAAACTGCAGACAAAGTAGTGATTTCCTAATGTCTGTCACAGTAAATAGAATTACCCAACTCACTGGGATTATCTAAAAAGTGTTTGCCTGGGACAGGCAAAAGTTACTTGTTTGGGACAGGCAGGCAAGTGTCCTATTGTGGAATTCTGGTGGCAAACCTGTAAACTTCTACAGTTTCCATTCCTTCCCTGTACATACCAAACTTCCATTATATCAGGAGATGAGGATATGGTTTTGCCACTTCCCATCTGTGTGCAGCTGCTTTTCACAAAACAGTCCAGGAGTGCTTTGTGGGGCACCACACCACATTTTATTGCTCATTTGCAAAGAATTCACTGTAGCTGACTTAGGGTTTTGTAAAGGTGAACACTAAGAAGGTGACATGTCATGTGGCTCTCCAGGGATGTACACATTGCCTTCAGGAACTACTACACTAAGTTAAAGTAAGTGATATGATGGAATTGCTACCTACAGGTGTACCTCTGCAAAGATATGATATCTTTCTTTTCTCTTTAGGAAAAAGAGTGCTAAAATTAAGTCGGGGTACAAGAGGGAACACATCAACGTTGGCTGTGACATGGATTTTGATATTGCGGGCCCTTCGATACGTGGAGCTCTCGTGCTTGGCTACGAGGGGTGGCTGGCAGGCTACCAAATGACTTTTGAGACAGCAAAGTCTAGAGTAACCCAGAGCAACTTCGCTGTTGGCTATAAGACTGATGAATTCCAGCTTCATACTAATGTGTAAGTACTGGGAGACAGGCACTGAAAAGGAATTTGGAATGATTTTGCTGCTTACTAAAAAGTGAAAGGGTCAGAGGTTCAGCAATGGTGAACAAGGGAATGGTGAATTTGAAATTAATTCTTCATTAAAGATGTCAGGCTGTATTTTTTCAGCTGCATTGCCTTTTCCTTGAATTATGTGGGTGAGGGAGTGTATGATGGATGGAACTGGACCTCACTGAGCATTCAAGGGCCCAGTGTCTGTCTAGCAGATATGGACTGTTAGAATCCTTTAGTGATATAATAATAAAAATTTATTATAAAAGTTATAAAAATACTCCTTGTGAAAGCTGAAATAAAAGCAATGCTTTCTTTTTACACCTGTCAAACATCAAACAAAATGGTAGTTTAAAATTGTAGATGAAAGAGTTAATCAGAGGAAGAACAGGAACGGGCAAAAGGGAATGACTGGAAGAGACAGGGACTGGGTTTCTTTTAGTAGTAGAAGGGATACTGTGTAAAAATTTATTTGGTATTGCAACTTCTAATAATCTATTTACACAAATATTTGTCCTTTCTGAATGTATCAACAGTGGGAAACCAGGATCAAATTCCATCAAAACCTTAATTTCTTTGTCTCCTCTTCCTCCTAAGAAGGCAATTTATTCCTTTGGGGAAGACAGTTTTTTAAGATGAGGCAATCCCTAATCCGTTCTCCTGGCCCCCCCTTTCCGTGCCCTTGGGTAATTGGATATTTTGCATGTAGCAGAGCTATTCCAGGCTGTTTCCATCTAGGGGCTGAACAATTCTGCCTTCCTCGAGCTACTTCTTCAAAGGCTGCTTGTTCTGTTTCATGCTGTTTTGCAGCAATCTGGTTTAGGAAGTTCCTGCAGCCTTACAGAACAATCGAACCCCCACAGCCCAGACTGTGTTTGAAGGATTGCCAAAGCACAAAAATGTGGGCAGAAAACTTACATCAAAACAGGATGTGGGGTCCCCTTCCACTCAGGAGTTAGATGTTGCTCGTTCAAGCACAATGACTTTCAACTTAGTTCTGCTGTAGCAGTTCCAAACATTGTATTATTGGCTTTCTCTATAAAATGCTGTGGTTATTATTACTCTTAATTAAAGCAACAGCAGAAACTCATAACAGCAGCAGGGGCTCAGATCTGTTTCTGCTATTCCAGAGGGTCTGTTTCTCAGGTTGCTGTTGTTGTACAAAACCATAGATGTATGATACAAATAGAAAGCTTATTTATTGTTAATAATAGATTAGTTAGGTGATGGATGTATTTCAGCTTGAAAATGTGTCAGAGCTCTTATCCTAGAAAGAGTTGTGTGGGGAACTCCCCTCACTAGGCTGCTTGGTTTTTACATCTGCACAGGTCAGTGTTTCACTGGGATACTGTGGCAGAGCTGATAATGTAACTAGGTGGGGCTTGGAGCATTTTTTTTTTTTTTTTTTTTCCTGGCATTACACAAATCAGCTGGGAACTCCAGCAAGTTACTTGCCTTAAGGGTGCCCTAATATATTAATTTTCATAGGGGGATAGTGTTTTTTTGTTTTTGTGGGTTTTTTATTTTTAATCTACATAAGAAGTGCTATTATCTGAATTCAAAAAGTGCTAAAGAGGTCGACTTTAGTATTATTCTTTAATAATAAAAACAGGAGGTAGGTCTGGATAAATTCTAGTTTTAAATATGACTTTCCTCATTTTTTAAGCATAGCTCAGACCGCCCCCCCCCTAATGTTGCAGGTCAAGACAGAGCTGTGTGGGAACCTTGCACAAAATCTGCCTGTGTAACCAGCTCTCCTCAGTCCTTTTTAATCCCTCCTTTTCTTGAGAGCCAAGCACATGCAGTTAATGTGAGCTTCAGTCTTATCTGAAGTAAGTATTGTAGTGTTTTTTTGGAAGAATTGCTCTAACAATTTAAAAGGCTGTTGCTATTGCATATCACTACTGTTTGTGCAACTGTTATGAGCTAAAGAATATCAGACCAAAGGGGAAAAGGGAAAAGATCATAAATCTACCCCTTTTTGTAATCACTAAAGGTCTGCTGTACTCTAATCATTGGAACCAGATTATTTCACAGTTAGAAATAACTGCACATCTTCCTGGGGTTTAAAGCCTGTTTTCTGCAATATGTTTGTATCCTCTCTTTAAGAAAAAAAGCAAAAATAGAAATTCAGGTTTTACTGAATTACAGATCCTTACTGGTTTATGAGGAGTGCGAGGCCTTTAGGAGTCTTTTGGCCTTGTTTTTATGATCTGCATGCTCTAATGTTTTGCCTTTTATTTACCACACTTTATTCCTGTGTGACATTGGGGGCAGTAGTAATTGGAAATTATGCTACTCATCATTCAGCTGTGGGCCCATGCTCTCTGCAAAGCAAAATTAGTTCCATTTCTGCTTCTAGTCCATAGACCATAGCACAGATGTACCATAAGGACTGTTGCAAATGGAATTCATTTGCAATAGCCTATAGACTTGCACAGTAAGTTGGCAACTTCCCTTGTGATACAATTCTTCTGTGTCTGGTGAAAGCATGCTGACATGGCAGTTTTGGGATGACTCAGGCTCAGTGACTGGAGTACAGCCCTCTCGGGGCACAAGGAGACATTTGCCAGGGAAAATAATTATTTCAGACACACACAGGGAAAAATAAGTCTCTCAAATACAAAGACTCCCATCTACAGGAAAGGGAAAATTGGAAGCTGTCATCATTGGTCTAATTTTTGATAGTGTGTCATGGGTTTTTTTCTGTTTCAGAACTTGTTGAAATATAACGATCTGCAATGAATTGAAGCATCTAAAAATAACTTCATAACCAGTCTGGCCTAATGTCTCTATCTTAGTTGTTACAGGGATATTTAATGAGGTGTAAGTGGATGTTGTGCAAATAGAGCTCTTACTGGAAAAATAAAAGATTATTGTTTTGGGGTGCTGTTTAAAACTACACTAATGCATTCCTTCCAGGAATGATGGAACAGAATTTGGCGGCTCCATTTACCAGAAGGTGAATGATAAACTGGAAACTGCTGTGAATCTTGCTTGGACAGCTGGAAATAGCAACACTCGCTTTGGAATAGCAGCCAAGTATCAGATTGACTCAGATGCCTCTTTTTCTGTGAGTCCTGTGCACGTACATTTATATGGATTTGAAAATAAGTGCTTGCAATGGAAATGGAAAGCAGCCTTTCCATCAGCAGAGCACGGTCTTGATGCAGTGCTGTGCTGTGTAGTTGGCACATGGATCTGTTTGTTTTGGTTTTGGCAGCCTGAGAGCACAGCTATTGGATTTTCCTTAAAAGAGACACTGAATGTTTCATTGTATTACTGGGCACTATTTTGAGATTGTTTTTATGTCAGTCTGGACAGAATTAAAAATGACATTAATAAACCCGTTCTTTTCTACAGTGACTGTAGATTCTTTGAGGTTTGGGGTTTAAGTTATTTTATAATATGTTTAAAAGCTGTTACATAATTCTCAGGCACAGAGGACATTGAAGAAAGATTTACTGTTTATTGCTAAATAATGCTTTCTTATTTCCCTTTAAGGCTAAAGTGAACAACTCCAGTCTGATTGGGTTAGGATACACTCAGACTTTAAAGCCAGGTAAGTCTGTGCAGAAAAACGTCAGAATCAATGAAGTGATACTTTAATCTTGAAATATCAGAACCTTTTTAGTGATGAAGTATGATGGGTTTTGTAAGATTGCTCTTGCTTTGCAAGCCAGTGATGAACTTTTCTCAGGACTGTTCTGTTAATTTTGGATATCTATTGGAACTGGAATTATTAGAGATCATGGGACACTGACAAAGTCAAATAGTCTTTCATGTTGATATAAAATATGTCTATAATTATTTGTGTCACACACAAGTAACTAAATTTTTAATATTTCAGAGGCTTCCTATTAGTGAGTTTATTCTTCTTAAAAATGTGACTTTCTCAAGGTCCCCTGGCCCAGGAAGAGGACAAGCTTACTGCTACAAAATTGGTTTTAATGTAGTATAATAAATCTGCTGCCAGAATACTGAGCAGATTGACATGAGATATTACAGCATATGGGGCTTGGGCTTTTTCATGCCCAGATTTTAAAGTGGTTTAGAAAGGTGAGTACGTATCAAGGTCCCAGGTTTTTGTAATTCTGGACTCTAAAATTAGATTAATCAGTAGACCAGCAGCAGTGATTTGGCTCAGAGCTTTAATTAGTCGGAGTGATAAAAAGCAGAATCTATCATCATGGTTTATTATAAATTGCGTAATTCAGAAAGATTTCTTATCTGCAGTTTGTTTTAAAATGCCCAGTCCTTCCAAGGCCAGCTGCCAAATCCCATTAACTTGGCTACCCAATAAATTAAAGCAGTAACAGACATGGCACTTCCTGAACGTAAAGCTCATTCCAAGTTGTAAATTGACTTTTCTCTCCCTTTTCTCTATTCTGCAGGTATCAAACTGACATTGTCAGCTTTGTTGGATGGCAAGAATGTCAATGCAGGGGGTCACAAACTTGGTCTAGGATTGGAATTTGAAGCATAAGGAGTGATTTCACAATTGCTAATCTGAAAATACAGCATAGCTACCTTCAGAAAATAGTGTACCTTTCAGTGTTTTGTCTGGGGTGCAAGTGTTGCTACGTATCTGTCCTGCTAGTCCTGGTTAAAGACAGCTAAGCTTTAAAAATGATGTTGTTAAAGAAGTGGAGACAAAATCACAAATAAAAAATCCTAGCTTTTTTTCTTTATGTGATTGCTCATCACATCTTTCAACTGCCATGTGATAAGAAGAAGGAAGGTGTTGATTACCTCTACTAATATATTGATGGCATAAGGAATGTGTTAATGTGTTAGAAAACCTGGGAATTGCAGACCACTATATTGTACTGTTCATTGTGTAAGCAAAATGTTCTGACACCTAAGGTTTCAGTCAGTGAGGGAATGTGCAAACTTGTCTGAAAAAGGGATTTTAAAATTTATTTTTTTAGATACATGTTTCATCAATGGTTTGTCTTAACTTGGTTATCCCACACCTCCTGCTGTCTCCAGAATGCTTTAGGTTGTCCACCTTGTCCAAGTCCTTGTGGAGGAGGTTTGATGTGACTCAGCGAATACTGCCTGTCCCATGTTGTGGTCCCTTCCCCTTGCACTGATGAAAAGCTTGTAAAATGGACATAACCAGGGAAGTGTCTTTGCAACTGCAATCACATAGTTGCATCACTAATTCTAAAACGGAGTTTTCTTTTATTACCACTTTTTTTTAGCAACTAAATGGGTACATTTTTAGAGAGTCTTCCATTTTGTGTGGAACTAGACCCCAAAATGCTGTACTTGACACTACTAAAAATGGATAAAAAACCCAAACCTGACTTGAATAAAATATTGAAATGTCATATTTTACTTTGTCTTTATATTAATTGTGAAAGCAATTTCATCTACATTTGTGGCTCCAGCAGAAGACTGGCAACATCTTGGTGCATAGTTTATACCACACAAACCAAAAATACTTAGCAGAATTAAATTCCAGACGTGGCATTGTTCTTAGTGCTGTTTAAGCACTGACAACTCCACATTAAGCGTGTTTATCTCATGGATAAAACGAGATAACAGCACTCGTCCTTTATTATAGAATTCAGTAAGTGAATTACTTCTTTATAAACAACTACGTGTGGGCAATGAACAGTTAGGAGCTTGGATCCACTTCAGTGCTGTTCATTATTAGTGTTTATTTCTTCACGTGTATGCAGTGCCGTGGGTGGCTGCAGGGCCGAGGGCTGCGGTGCAGGAGGATGTGCCCGATGAGGCGATGCCATTGCGGCGGTGACAGACGGCAGAGCCAGCTCGGCCGCAGCCCCCGAGCCGGGCAGTGCTCGCTGCCCTCGCTGTTTCCCGTCTCAGACATTTATTGAACCCAGCGCTCCTGGGAGAAGGGGGCCCTTTCCAGACACCACCGACCCAACAGAGCCATGTGCAGTCAGCTCCCAGGCAGATGCAGGCAGTGAGAGGATCAGAACCGGCCTACAGCTGAGATTGGAGGATTCAGATCCGATATTGGGAAAAACCTTTCCACTGTCGGGGTGATCGGGCATTGCACCGGCTGCCCAGGGAGGGGATGGAGTCACCACCCCAGGAGGGGGATGTGGCGCTGGGTGATGCGGTTTAGGGGTTACAGTGGCGGTGCTGGTGAAGAGCCGAATTGGACGATCTAAAAGGTCTCCCCACTCTGGTGATCCCATGTATGAGTCACCCATGGCCGTATGAGTCAGTGACTCCACAATTCCCCACCGACCATTCCCCAGCTCCCCGCTCCTGACCCCGCCCCGCTCCCTCAGGCCCTGCGCGCGCCCCGCTCCTTCCCGCCCATGCGCATGCGCGGCCGCCTC
>WEIU01011761.1:126439-230592 GCA_013389925.1 Aegithalos caudatus
TGCGGCCTCGGCCGGCGGGGGTCGTGCCTTGAGGGGACCGGGCCCGGCCTCGGGCTCTGGTGTGTTTGGGGCTGGGTCGGGGTCAGCCAGCGCTGGGCTGTGCGCAGGGCAAGGGCAGCGCCCGGGCCGGGGACCACCCGCCAGCTGTGCACCGCTTTTGTTGCTGTGAAGCAGCAGTTCAGCCGGTTACTTCATTCATCAGAATTGGGATTTTTTTTTTTTCCTAAATATTCTGGCTGCGTGCCTGGTTTTCGTGTCCCCTCCCTAAGAATAAGTTTATGTTATTTTGCAAGTTGACTTCTAATTAAGTGTTTTCTTTCTCCCCCTTACAACTACAGACGGCTGTAACCAGAGGCTGATAAGAAATGCGTGTTTCAGGGGCAGTGAGTTTCTCTTTGTTTTGGATGCAGTACTGGCTGGGCTATGAAGAGAAAGGAATTAGGGAAGGAAAAAAGGGGAACTGTTTGATCCATCAGTTCCTTCTGTGCTTGTCAGTCAGCATCTCCACACCAGCGCTATTTTTTGTTGCCCTTCACCTGCTCTAATGGGTAGGCAGTAAGAATTTGGGACAAAAGCCTGTAGGAAACAGAGTGATTTTAACTTCAGGAGTCATGAAACAACTTGCTTTCTGAAAGCAGTTTTCCTGGCAGTGAGTTTTAACCATGACGTGTATTTTATGTGCAGTACTTGTGTTGCTAATTCTGTCACCATGATTGAACATTAGTATCTGTTTCTGAAACTGAGGCATGCCTAGATTTAAAATCATCTGACAGTGCTGTGTATTTGTAAACAGTGCAACCACCATTTATAATGCCAAATAGTTTTGGCTAAATCTCATAAATCAGTTGTGGTTTAGCTGCTAAACTTCCAGCTGCTATGAAAACAAAAGAACCCAAGCATATTTTCGGAGTAATAGGAAATTGCTCTTTGTCAGTCTGAAGGTGCAGCAATAGCTGCTGGGAGCCCCTTGCATTTAAGCATACATCCTTCTAAAATTTCCATGATAAAATGAATTCAAGAATAATTTGAAGCGTGAGGCCAGATGCAATATAGTTTTATAGGCAAAATATGCTTATTTGTATTTCAAATAGTTTAGCTATTACTCTCTAATAGTTTTTGTCTGTTTGGGGAGGGTAGCAGTAAGGTTGACCTCACCCACAATATGCCAGCTAGCTATAAATATGAAATTATCTTGCAACTGCCTTTCCTCATATTTATCTTTGCATATGCAGCTAGTTGGCTTAAAGCTGAGGAGAGATCAGAATTCTCTAAACTTGTCCTGGGTAAGAACTGAACAAGTTAATGTTGATAATTCAGACAAGTAGTTTTTTCAGCAACAAGAAGTGTGTTAGATGTGTAGTGGTTGACTTTGGACTTCAGCAGAGAGGCACTGTGGTGTCTGCATCACGTGAGATGAGTTGAGTCTTGTGTTTTACAGTTGGTTAAAGAGTAATTCTGCAAAAGTGTGCCATGTAAACAAGAGCTCTGTTGTAACTGAGCCTCTGCAAATATACAAGTTCCATGAATAACATGATTCAGTGTCCCCTCAATAATATTTTACTTAGGAGTAACCTGAGACAAGCAGTTGGTTGAATGCTTCATTTCTAGAGTCTGTAACTTTCCTGTGAAAGTGGTTAATGAAACTATTGCTGCTTTTGTAAAATGAAAAATTAGTTTGGCTTGCCAAAATACAAGGCAAGTATAGTTTCCCAGTTTAAATGAAAATGCAGGCTGAAAGTCTAAAATTCATTCTACATTTTTTAAGGTGCCTCTGGATTTGAACCTGGTAGTGATGTGCTGCAAGCATGAATAGTTTGCTAAATTTTAGATTAAAAAAAAAAGGCTATTAAACTCTCTGCATTTTTTTTTTTTACTGTCCTTTGGATAGAGAAAAGGGACAGTGGGCTCTGCATCTGGATTTAATGCTCACCTCCTTTTTTGTGTAGTTCTGCAAAGCTCTCCCAGCACTGGAGAGATTCTGAACTTGCCTGAGGGTGTGTTGTTACAGTGCTCTTTCTGACTTACTTCATTACAATAACTGCTGCCAACAAAAGCCTTTCCTCCAGGAGCATGGGCAGTGTTTCTTTTTAACCTGTGGTTCAGTAGTTTCATTTGAGTTAATAAGGGTTAGAAATCTGTTTCAGTGTCTCCAAATTCAATAAAAATTAGTGCCTGGGAAGGCGTGCTGGGACCTTGTGTCCTGACTGAAGGACCCTTCTCAGCAGCTTCTCATTTTTTGTTGGTAAAACATGCAATGGTGAAAGGTGAAAAATGTAACTGCAGAAAAAGCTTTCCTGAGAACATCCTCCTTTGCAGACCTCAGCTCATTCTGTGGGAGGTAGAATTTGTTGATGGAGAAAATGCTAAGGATGTGTGATTCTACAGGATGTCATGAGTCTACAGAGGGAAATTCTTCTCTTTGAAGTTCTTATATCTGGAAAACAGGCGTGTGAAGTTTTTCAGGGACACTTTGCCACACTAATATAGAATGCATGTGCTTCCAGCCTTTAGTTCCTGTTCCACTCAAGACTTTTCTTTGGGAGTTGCCAAAGTGCAGGAGTGTGAATTTCTGTGTGCGAATGCTAAAAAGTTTGCAGTGTGACACATGCTGTGTTCTTCACATGATTTCTTGTCTCTGAAGGAAATTTGTGGCAACAGTTTTCTGTCAGTGCCTTGTGCACAGTGCTGATTGTTTCTCATCCTTTTCTCAGGTACTGTGAAAGCAGATACGTTTATAAGAAATATTTCTTCTACAAGTGAGAATGAAACACTGAGTAGATCCCAAAATTTGACAGACAGCTTGCAGAGTTTAACCTCAGCAAGAAAGGAGGCATTGCCAGCAACAGCCAAAATCAATCCTGTGACTGCAGGAAAGCCACCTACAGCAAACGGTGACTCTTTGTCACCTGTTGTCCCTGCTAGTCCGGTATCACAGGTGGATGTGGATGCTTCTGAAGATACTAAAATTGAGGAAGAAGATCTTCTGACAGATCTGAAGGACACACTGGGTAGTTCCCCACCCATCATAAAAGAAACTATGGAGTCAGATGGAGATGACTATGCTTATGAAATGACACCAAATTCCAGGTACAATCCAGATCTTCTAGAGATGTCAGAAGATGACAACTCTGACACCATCAGTAATTACAACGAGGAGATCAAGACCCTTGATGAGAAGATAAAAGCTGTTTCTGTCTCAGGGTTGGATGAAGAAGAAGACAGTCATTTCTTTTTTCATCTGGTTGTAGTTGCCTTCTTAGTAGCTGTTGTTTATGTCACCTATCACAATAAAAGGAAGGTAGGTGTGCTCTGAAAGGTTGAGAGAAGCAGCTGTAGTGTTTAAAATAAAGTTGCTTTCCCCTGTACATTTTTAAGAAGAGGAACTTAGCTTTTTGAAGAAAGAAATCTTTGACCACTTAGTCTTGTGGTGATACTAATATGCATATCATTAGTGTAATTTTATCTGCACAATGAAAATGAACTTGAATCAAACATTTACGATAAGAAAATGTGTGAATTGGTAACATCAGTAATTAATCAGGACAGTAATGGGCACTGGCAGTGCACAACAGGAGTTCTATAAAGGAGACCTGAGCCAAGTCAGGTTGGGGTGAACAATTAACTTTTTTTTTTCTGCACAGAAAAACAACAAATTAAGAGAGGTTTAATTGCAGATGGTGTGGGAATGTTCTTGTTATGATTGTGATAATCCTTCTAATAGTCACTTTAATATGGTTTTTATCATAGACATTCTGAGGGTGTAGGTTCAAACTTTTAGAAAATGTTTAATGCTCCTTCCAGTTCTACATGGAGAAGCTGCTAAGTTACTGTTTTCAGTACAAACTAATTCTCTGTGTCTCAAAAATAGCCTGACTGGTGTTGTTACAAAATATATTGCTAGCATTAAAAATTAATTTCAGTCCAACCAGACACAATAGAGGTCCATGCACAAATTTGCATTAAACCATGGATTACTTTTTAGATACAAGGAAAGTTTAGTGTTTATCTTTGGGGGGAACACTGATTTGGGTGAAGATTTGCAGGACTCTGAAAAGAAAGCAGCTAAAAACCCAAAACCTTCTTTACTGTGCAGTGGCCTATTTGTAATGTGCATTTCCAGCTCTTTATAGGGGAAGATGTTGAGGATTGTTGCATTTTGAAGATTTATCTGAGAGCCGTTCAAATAAGTGATTAAAAAATGCATTGTCATTGCCACAGTAATGTCCTTGGGGGGGTAGAACCATGATGTCAGTACCACTGTGCAGCTGTCTGTCAAACCCAATGTTTCTGCACAGCATCTGTAAATTGTCCCATTTTTCTTTCAGATCTTCTTACTGGTGCAGAGCCGAAGGTGGAGGGACGGCCTGTGCTCCAGGACTGTGGAATATCATCGCTTGGATCAAAACGTGAACGAAGCCATGCCTTCCCTGAAAATAACCAACGACTACGTGTTCTGAAAGCACTGTGATTGGAGTCTGCTGGACTTAGCACTCTGCCTGCCAGTCATGTAATGATATTCAGGTATTCTAAATAAGCTGCTTGTACGGAAATGAGATGTACTCTCTTTGACCTGGATGTTTTGGAGATTAAATCTCATGGAAGGTCAAGGGCACGATCCATCTGTTTGTTACTTTGGTTGGGTTTTTTATCAACTGTAAAGGTAGTGAGTTTAATAAATTAGTGCTCTTTCCATTCGTTAAGCATTATTCCCTTCTGTCTGGAACAGTCTTAATAGTCATACTACAAAAAATAAGCATACAATATTTTAGGTCTAATAAATTGATGAGTCTGGCATCACTAAATCAAATTAACGATCTCTTTGCTAATCACTTACACGGCTTATAAATTCCACTGCATTGCAAACTTAAAATATAATTACTTTTTTTCTGTGCTGAAATTCTGATGCTGCAAGTCTTTCATCTCGTTTTTTTCTGATTCTGTTTCCTTGTATAATTTCATCCTATTTTGGCAAAATAGCTAGAATGGCAATTTAATAATTTCTGTATGTGTTTGTCATAAATAATTTAAAATAATTATGTATAACTAATTTTATTTCAGAAATTTTATACCATATATTTCCTAAAATGTTTAAGGTATCTGAGAAGGTATGCAGCTCCTTGACTGTCCTTTTTTTTCCTCTGATGCTATTTATGACTATTTCATTGTCTTTGTAATTAATGAGTGGAAAACAAGCCTTGTTGAATAATCTTACTAAAATATAGATAGCTGACAGGCTTTCAATACATCAAAGCTTTCTGTTGAATTTTAAGACAGTTGGGAAATGGCTATGTGATTTGTTATATTATAAATGGGAGAAACTGTAAGAATAATTTATTTGGTTGGTTTTTTTGATCCAGGTAACAGACAGGTGAAAGTAAGGGTGTGGGGGCCACCAGTCTGTGGGCAGTGCACTCTCATTTTTGACAAATATTTACTCATTAGTGTAAATCAAGTTACTGCTACAGTAGGTTGTTGGGTTTGTTTGTTTTTTTTTTTTAATTTGCTTTTTGTACTTCCATTATTTATGTTTTCATGAGTTGTAAAATATAAAATTTTAGTTTTCTGTACATTCTGTTTGTGATTTAGTTTTCAGGCTGATACATTTGTAAATAATGGTGAATCAGAACCCTATAATTAATGACTTGGTATTCAAGTAGTTATGTAACATTTGGAAACAAATCAACTTCACGCCTGTTGGCATGAGGAGTCTGAAGGCATGATACTGTCTTAGGAATGAAATGCTAAAATTAGTTCTGTATCCTACTGTTAAATGCATTCTTTTCATAACCACAGGAAGTAAAGCACAAACAAAATATCCCAAAACTCTTTTCTTGCAGTAATTTTTATTGTATTTGGACTTGTATCACTTAATATTTTGAATAAGGTTTTTAAAATAAATGACAATAATAAGCCTGTGTTTCTTATCTCAACTATTTCACTGCTTTTATATAGTAATTTATGATAACTTGCTTATGCTTGGAGTTGGAAACCATTTCAAAACCATCGTCTCTGTTGCCTATGCTGGGTGCATGAAGGTTTGTTATATGCATCTGTTGTTAAATGTAAGGTAGATAGCAAGGCTTAAATTAAATATTTAAAGCTATGGGAATTAATACATTCTTTAACATGATTTGTTCAGGTTAAGTTGTTTAGTCTGTAATTCTTCTGGAAGATACTTGAAATTCTTACCTGAACATACCTGCTTTGAAGTGTAACACTGCTGTGGTCAAGATTTAAAGGGAAGGGTTACTTCTCAAAGCTTCTTTAGGATGTTTAAATATTGGAGTTTGAGGAGGTGGCTAATGTTTTTGCACCCAAGAAGTTCAGTAACCTTATCCTTAAAAAATGTTACAGATTATGAAGTACAGATTATAAACTACATTCACCCTTGGCAGAAACTTGTGTTCCTTTCAGCATGGTACCACAGGCCTTACACAGAGCCCACAGTGAACAACCTGACTGTGCAGAGGTACAGTGATACCCACATGAGAAGTTTCCTTTCCTCTTCAACCCACCCAGTGAATTAGGCCATCAACACATTTTACATTTTTAGCCACTTCCCTCACTATAATACTGTTTAAAAAATACAGAAAATTAACATCTAAATTAGTAGAATTTCTACTAATTTAACAGTCTAAATTAGTAGAAATGAGGCATATTCTGTTATGTTCTGGAGTTCATAGATAAGAACTTCATCCATGTTGGCTGTCTTCCAAAGCTCTTGAAGCACAGTTCAACTGGTGGAATAAAACCAATGTAAATGTGTTCTTTCAGCTTTCTGAACAACTTATGTTTAAGGAATAATCTTGCATTTCCTCACCCTGCTTCCTTCAAATTGTCCATATGGATAGGCTGTCTCTAAGGAGAGCTATTTATTAATCTTTACAGCTTTTAAGCTGTTCCTTATAACAAACTCACTGACTTAAGGAGCAGGAATGCACACAGGTAATGGCATCATTGACAGCTTTCTCTAAAAAGCTCACAGAAGGCAAAGGCCTGGTTTAGCTCAATCAGTAAACCAGGTTGTTTTGCAGCCAGCACATTTCAAAATGCTGGTAGGTTTAGCTGTGCCATGACAATACCTGTCCCACAGATGTGGATGTTCATTAGGTTTTTAGGCCTAATGACCTGCAGCTCCCTTGGGCTGGATTGCAAGTGTTAAATCAATCCTCTGCACTTCAGATGAGCAGTTATTCTTTGCTTGCTTTGCTGTGGTGCACATCCTTTGTCACAGAAGTAAGAGAAACTTTTTAAAAATAGATTTAAAAAAAAAAATTATGTTCTTCACTAATGATAGTAAGGGCAATTTATAAGAACAATTTTATATTCAAAGGGAATTAATACGAATTTTAAGTCCTTGAAGTTCTTTAAACTGTGGGTTTAGTTTGGGGAGTTACCTAACAGATGCTCTTTTTGGATACTAATTTATTTTAAGGACTTGTGATCTGTCAGGCTGACAGCCACTGCAGCGAGTTGCCCCAGGAGATGGTTTGGTCCCAGCCGTGTTAGCAGATGCACCACAGCAAATGGCAGTGTCACGATAATATCAGTGCTGTTGAAACCTGTCCTGTGCCAATGCCCAGCGTTCGGTGACATTACCCGGTGATTTGTATCCCGAGGGAGCCAGCCTGCGCTCCCAGCCCTGCCCTGGGGCAATGTCACAGCGTGCCTGCCTGGGGAGCGAGGTGATCCGAGCTGGCGAATGTCCCGGGGCGGTGCCCGCTTGTTTCCCTTGTGTCTCATGCTCCCGTGGAGAAGGGACCTCTCCCTCGTGCAGGTGAAAGGTTTGACATGCACATGATGACTAAGACTTTTTTATTTTCCAAAGATATTTTTTCGTTCTCAATAGCCCTTGGACTATTGCCTGAGCAAGGGAAGTGCTCCCTGAATTGGCTTGGGCGGTCAATAGCTGTTGCCTAATAGCAGCAATAAAGAGGGAAAGGTTTCTTCCTGATCCGGTTTTACAAGGGCTCCAGCAGCACCAGGAGAGTGCAGCATATGTCATCCACTGTGCAATAAAAGAGCCATTTGCTGATGGGGCAATCAGGGTTGAACTACTGGGTTTTAATTTCTTTAATTGAATTTGCTTGTGGAAAATTAAGAGCAGGCAATCAAAAATTCATAAAGTGCTGAGATCAAACGGAGGGAAAAGCAAGCGGATTTATGTCACATCTTACCAACAAGAAATGTCTTGATGAATTTCTTTAGTGAAGAAAGGAAACTTTCTCACATTAAGGTGAATTATGACTTCCATCAATATTCTGATAAAAGGAATAAAATATTTCTGAAGAGCTTTCTGATTAAACTTCCCGAGATGAAAGTTCAAGCTCTATTTATGTAGGTTCTTGTTAGTGGCTGGGTTTTATGAAATGAGGAAAGAAATAATGAATAGGGTAGTTTAAACAAATGATACATTTCACTTTTACTATCCAGGAAATCAGGTATTTTAAAATATTAATGGTTTAATTTTCATTTAGCAGCAGTGCATATTATTCAGCTCTAAGTCAACTGTCCTTGGCTGCTGCTCAGTTGTGTACAAGGTGAAGAGAGAAGGGTTTATCTGAGCAGGGTGCTTTGAGTTACGGGAAATTAATTTGCGAGGTGGAGATGAAAAATGTCATTATCTCTTAAATGAATTTCAATGCTATAAAAATAATAGAAAGGGAAAAGAGAGAGTTCTGTGTCTCTAACACAGACTCCTATTAATAAGAACATTGGGTCAAGGGTTTTCAAAGTTACGGTCAGTTTAGGGAACCTGTGATGAGCCACAGTGGGGAGATTTTATTTGCTTTTATTTTTGCTGGAAACCTGGCATGCTGAGCAAAGAACAACCTGGCTGGCAGCAGGTACTTGCTCAGGCTTCAATTTTCTGCCTAAATTTGGAGGCAGTGATGCCTCCTGAGGTTGGGAGATAGGAGGGACTTGTTACCTGGCAGCTGTTGTTGCTCTGGAAGGGAAGGAGCAGGGTGTCCCAGCGGAGCTCCTCACCTGAGCTGTCAGGGAGTGAAGGCTGCAGGTGTGTGGGAGCTCCTGTGGGCAGCACTGGCCAGGGCTGGGTTACTGAGAGCCTGGCAGCCCCAGGGGAGGCTCTTGCTGCCCCTGCCTCACCATGCTGCCTGCTCTGGAAGGTAACTGGCTTCCTAACCCAGTGGAAAAGGTTCCCTTTCTTTTCAAGTCTTATTCCTGGGCTGATTTTCAGTCATTTTAGGGTGCTGAGTTGGTTCACTGTGCAGCCAGACCAGCCTGAGGTGGCTCAAGGCAAGTGATGGGGGTGTTGAGAGCAGAGGTGGGGCTGATCCCTGTTCAGTAGCAGCAAACTGTTCATTTTTATTTCTCATCACAGTTACATCATCATTATCATCATCAAGGTTTCTCCTTACCTTGTGTTGCCCCATGGCAGGGGAGGTTGGAACTAGATGATCTTTAAGGTCCCTGTCAGCCCAAACCATACTGGGGCTCTGTGATTCTAGACCTGTTTCTAAGTCATCTCATAAAGCCAAGCCCAAACAAGAACATTTCACACTGTAGAGGCCAGGCTACAGTCTCAGCAGCATGATTTTTGCTGCAGAGAGGCCAAGCCAGACCAAGGATTTGGGGTCTCTTCTGGCTTGCAGTGTTTCTTGTGGAAATTTTCTCGTGGGGGAATCTCTGAGCAGACTCTGGGGAGGCTGAGGGGTGGTGCTGCCCCGTGGCAGTGCTGGTGTGTGCATGGTCTGCAACACCACAGCATCCCCTGTGCTGTGCAGCTTCCCTCTCCTATCCAATTCCAAACTGAAGCTGCATTTTCTGTTCCTACAAGGCTGAGTAGCTTTATGGGAGTGCTAAATCCTCATGTAAGGCTGATAGAGCAGTAATCTTCAAGGCCATATATCCCAGCCTCCACAAAGCAGCAGAACTAACAACATAATTTTGGAACCTTTTTTTTTTTTTTTTTTTTTTTTTAAACCAAGTGTCCTTTAAAGAGAAATCCCTGTACTGGTTCTTGCTAAACTTTTCCAATACAGACCATATGAATGTCCTTGCTCTAATAAAAAAGTGGTTAATAAAAGAACTTCTCAGTTTTACTGTTTCCAATACATCTAACTAGAAAGGGAAAAATGACATCTCTTCTGTAATTGATCCTTAAATCATTATCAAAATCATTTAGCAACCTTCTAAAAGTTATTTTTAATTACAAGGTCTATTGCCTTGTTATTAACAGTGAAAATCACTAATCTATGCAATTTCTATCTTGATTAACAATAAAATATGTATGTTGTGTTATCCTTATTGAGGTGCACTCACTGAGGTTTTATTAAAGATTAAGTGAAACCAGCTTTATTCCTTTTGTGCTATTCTGTAAACAATGTTGAAATGTTGGTATTTAAGGAAGTTGATGGAGTTAAGTTTTGCAGATGTACCCAAGCTACTGAAATATTTAAAATTCAGATTATATGTTTGGGGATCTTTGTGTTTGTTGATCACAAAGCTGCCCCTCATTATCAGCTGGCATTATTATCCTGCTGCAAGGCAGTAGGATTACATTGTATATTTTTGTCAACACCTCCAGTACCATCTTGCTGTGTCACATGGTGGCTGGTGAGGACTGATGGAAGTACTTTTTGTCCCTGGGGAAAATGTTTATGCTCTCCACATAACTGTTCCCCCTCTGCAAGTTTGGGACAGAGAATGAAACCTTCAAAAGTACCCACATAGCATGGTTATTCCATTGCAACAAGCCCTAATGACTCACTTTAGGTGTACCTTTTCAGGTTGACTCATGTTTATTATTAATTGTTAAATTTCCAAATCGTGACAGGGTGAACATTCTTGAGTTGCAGCCACTGGGGCGAGGAACAGCTTATTATCCTTTATAAAGGTACAAAGTTTTTTCAGCATCTAAAATTGTGCTTTTAGTATTAGCTGACAAATTCTACCAGTTAATCTGGAATAGGTTTTCATTTCTAATGCATGCTGACTGTGAATCCTAACAGCTGGACTGCCAGATGTTCAGAAGAATTGTATTCCACACTAGGGAGGAAAAGAAGGTTGGAGCAAAGGGCATAATGGCATCCATCATGCAAAAATTAACCCAAAATCTTCCGAGCTGCAATGCCACATTTTTAGTATCATCCCTGGGAAAGATTCTCTGCATTGGAAGAGGTGATCCCTAGAGAAGGAAAGGTGTCTTTGATCCTGAGTCCAGAGGGTTTGGGCTGGGTTGTACCATAAACTGACAAAAAGGCTGTGACACACGATATCTCAGCAGTTTTGGGGCAGTTTGAGAGGCAACCTTTTGTGCAATTTGTTGTAATTTTAGTTTAACATGAGGTGTGCAGTTTATCCAGGGGCACTCACAGGGAGCAGTTCAGGGACTGGGGAGGGAGGTATCTGAAGTCCTCTGCTGTGGCTGAGTGGTTTGTGAGAAGGATGTTCTGCATCATCCTTGGTTTGCATGGGACTGATCTGCAGGAAGAGCTTGTTAAGGACAACCAGGTCAGCAAACTGCGCAGTTTCTTTAGCTTCCAACCCCAGAAAAACCCTATGCTCACCCTTTCCCATTTCAGTGTGAATATTTTGGGTATCACAGCACAAACAAGATGTATTTTGCTGCTGGTGGCCAGTGGCTGTAAGAACAAAAGGATCCTTCTGTTGTCTCTGGCACTTGCCTGGAGTGCTGCCTGCTCCTGCCTGGGCAAGCAGGCATTATAACTATTAAATAAAAGTTGTATTGCAAAAAGAACTCAGTGGTGAGGCAGAGGAAGCTTACCTTGCCAGGGCTGTGAAACCATCATTGCTGAAGACAACTTTTTTTGAAGTAATACCCAGAAGAAAAATAATAATCACTTTAGATATTAAAATAATTTATTTTTTACAGCTTTCCCTGATGCTGGCCAGCCCTTGGAGCAGCCAGCAGGGGGGAGTGTGGCTGCACTATGGAAGGCACCTGGCAGGCAGCAAAGGGCTGGAAAAGTGCAAAATAAATTCAAGAATGAGTGTTAGGATAAATTCCTTTGGACAAAACTGACACTCTGAGACAGACAGCATGAGCCCACAGAGCAACTGAGACGTGGAGGAGTGTTAAGGGGTGTTTACTTACTTTTTAAAGCCCCTCCAGTTTATTTTATTAAAAAAATCTTCAAGAGACAGAGTTTTTTACCTTGGAGCAATGACCTCGATGATCTTACACTGTCTTTTCCAATCTAAATGACTCTATTTTCTTCTTACACTCTATTCCCAGGCCTTTATTTTTTAGTTTTGTCCTGAAAAATGTGTGTCTCTTTCATCAGAAGCTCTTATGTATTAATCCATCTCAGCTGTAATAAATTTATATGAATAAAAACTCTGTACTCCTGGGGGCTCAGCAAAATATCCTCCAGCTTCGAAATCACAGAGTTCTCCTCTAGCTCAGGGAAAAATAAATCTGTTTCCTCAATCTAACCTATATTTCTATTACTGTGCAAGAGGAAAACATTGGAAAACAAAGACACCAATCTCCCTGAATGTTACTGCATGGGAGCAGAAATTATTAGAAAGAAAAAAAAAGTTGCTATTTATAGTATTGTAATATGATGAATTTTACCTGACATCACCTAACCTTTTCCAGAGCAAGAGACAAATGATTGCTACGTGCTTGAGAAAATACAGATTTAGAAACACATCACCAAAACACCAGTTAATAGATTAAATACATGCACACTGCTAATACCTAGTCCTTGTTGAACTCCATGTCTGAAAAGCAGTTGTTTTATGTCTGTAAATAGTTTGCCTGCCTAATTACTTGCTTAGCCATTTCTCCTTCCAATTACACACGTGTGCAGTCATTGTATGGGAATTGCTAATGCTTGTGGAGCTGCAACGTAGGGCAAAGATGTCTCAGAAACTCAGGGAAGAAATTTCTTCATTTGGGAGAAACATAAAAATTCTTGGCTCTACAGCAGCTGCTGTATCTGGGGTGATCTCCAGTAGAGGTCTCCTTCCTTCCTTCCTTTCCCAATACTAAAGGAAAAGTGCCCAGTGCTGAAAGAGGCTCCAGACCAACAAGCAATGCTGGGAACTGTGCACCATTTGCAGTATCCATTTCTCATCCTCCTTCCTAAAGTCTTGACATGCTCCACAAGGGTCCTCCAATGGCTCTTGAGCCACCAAGGGTCAAGAGAGCCCTTCTGAGGGCTGTGGAAGATGCACAGATGAGTTATTCTGTGCCTAACAGCTGAGAGCAGGAGAGGTTCTCCCATCCCTGTCCACAGAAACCCCAGCCCCAGAGAGACTCAAGTCAATCCCGCATTGCTGATTCATTTTCATGTTTACAGCAATTAACTTCCGTTAAAATTGATTGTAACTCCCACTAGGGAGCACTCAGTGCAGAGTTCTGCTAATGTTCAGAGGACTGTGATGTGCCTCTGAAACCTGGCAATGCTTCATACTATTCCTCTTTATGCTCCATGTGAAAAATAAATATAAAAGTCAAAACATTACTAAAATTAGTACAGCCATTAGCATGCCCCTTTACCCAAGATTAAGGTGATGGATTTCCTAACAAATGTTAATCAGAATCACCAAAAGAAAAAGAAAACTATCATGGTACCATCCACCAGGCCCTCAGGTTAAATTCCTGCTTTATTTCTCTGTAACTTGCCAGTCCTAGAACATAAACATGATCCAGAGGTGGAAACAGCATCAGCTCAGACAATGATAAAAAATTTCTGTGTATTTCTGTCAGTTTCTTGTTGCTTTGAGCGCTGTTTGTTTCCCTCCCTACAATGAATTGCAAACAGATGCTTAGGTAATTGAGGGCTGAGGCTTTAGAGATGATGGTCCAGGCTTTGATGCTGTTACTCAGGCTGGATTACACTTACTTCAAAAGCAATCCACCAGCTTTGGTACAATAAATGAAACAATATTGAAGGGAAAAAAAAAGCCTAAACTAAACTGAGCACTGTTACAGCACTGTAAAGGAAAGCTGTTCCTATTGAAATGCCTGACAGCTTGTGCTGAAGTTGCAGGAAGGACAAAGTGGTCTCTTAACAGGTTTGCTTCTTTTTGCCAGATGGTCTCAATCTTGTTTGGGTTTACAGAGCTCTTCCCCTCTCTGTCTGAATTGCTTCTGAGATTAATGTCAGCGGTTTCTGCAGGAGGCTCCTCAGAGGGTGAGGAGCAGAGGGGCAACATTCTGAGTGAGGAAAATAAAAGCAAATGCAGAAAATCATGGGGAGGTTTGGCTGCTTGGCCCTGGGTTGAAAGCAGGGAGAATGTGATTCTTCCTCTCCCTCTGCTGACACCTTGGCTCGAGGAAGGTGTTGGGGATATGGGTGGGAGCTGCAACTGTGAAAGGAGGAAAAGATGCCACTTTTCTAAAAGTAAACAATTCTTTTTCCTCTATTCATGGCACTTGCTGCAAAGCATGTCTCAAAATGCCCTGCTGATTGAGGGAAGGGATTGCCTACATTCCCTGTCAAATTAGGGAAGTCTTGGGAAGGTGGAGCCACATCAGTGTTCAGGGCTGGAGATGGGCAGGTGGATCTTGCATGGACACTCAACAAGTCTCTGGGTCTGAGGGTTCCTCTGCTGTACCAGCAAACCTCCCCACACTGCCATCAACCCCTTCAGCCTGGTTGTGTTCTCCCCAGGCCCAGGAATGGCCAGCTCAACCAGCTTGGGCTTGCTGAGCCTTAGTTTGAAGTGAGGACCCCAGCAGAGATCAGGGCATTCAAACCAAGCAGCCAACTTTCTGTTTCAAGACAGATTATTTTGAAATATTTACTGTAGAGGGGCTGATGGAACCAGCATATTCATGTCAAAATGTCTGACTGACATGTTGGTTTTCAAATAGCCCTTTGCTCTTGAGATACTTAAAAGCTTTTCCAAATGTATTCTTCTATCTCTGGGGACATTATCTGCTTGTTGCATTTTTGGTCTGCTAAAGATTTTCTTTTTGCTTCAGGTGAGAATATTTGAATGGCACAATTCCTTCTACTTCCTAAGTGGGGCATTTACAGATTTTTATACCAGCAATTTGTTGTGGAAATTGCTGGTTGGATAAAAGTCTTCACTACAGAAATTATTTACATAATGCATCTCCTATTACCATTAATCCTCTTAAAAAAAAAAAAAAAAAAAAAAAGGAAGGAAAGAAAAAGCCAAATCCTCATGTATTTTTTGCTTTTGAAAACACCAAAAATCTGTTCCTTCCAGCAGAGCCTCCTCATCCTCTTCTGCATCACTGAAGCTCAGTGTTTAAATTTCATGTGCAGAGTGTAACTGCCCCAAACTTAGAATTTCTGGAACACTTGGCATCTGAAAGTTGCAGAATTTTGTAGCTGAATCCCTTCCTCTCCACTTAAGAGTTTTCACTATTTCACCACATTTTAGGGCTTACATTTAAAATTTTGCCTTTCCCTTTTTTTTTTTTAGACAGATTACACCTTTATAAATAAAGATATGAGAATTATGAAAACTCTGGAGAAAGATGGGTTTTGCGGTGATAAATTATGCAGCAGCCCTGTCAGTGGTGTGTGTTCATTAACAGCGTGATGCTACATGTATTTTATTTGATGCCAAGCTGCAAGATGAGCCTTTCCTTGCCTGTGCAGCTGATCCACACATTCTCATTAAGCAGCAGGATCTGAACCCTGCACGTGCCATAGCCTGGCGTGATTCCCGTGGGTCGGGGGGATGGACCACAGCTCCATCCTGGCAGTGCTGCTGCTGCTGCTGCCACCTTCAGGGGTTGTTTCTGATTCCTGTGCCCCAGCTGGGCTCAGGTATGCTGTCATGTACCTACATCTCCTTGCAATAACACTGCAATAAAACTGCAAGATGCCTACAATCTGTTTGTAATCTCCGGAATATCACCACCTGCATCCTGTGACTAAAGGATGGAAATACTTCCTTCTGTGCAGAGCAGCTAAAACTTTCCTGAGGCTCAATTGCCAAGTGAGCAGTTTTAGTTTTGCAGAGGTTGTAAAGCCTTTTTTCCCCAAAAATGTAGCTTTTGTCCCTTTCTTTTTGTTTTGTTTTATTTGTTTTTGTTTTTCCCTTTTGCTCACTTCTCTTTCCAGGGAGCCTGCTGTTCAAAGCTCAGCCCAAGGATTTGCAGAGCCCTAGGCTATTCCAGGTTATAGCAATCCTGGAGGCTCTAGATGAGATGCTTTGCAGCCAAGTTGTGAACAGCACCTGACTTGTTCTGTATTACAGAGGGAGAGAGGCTGTTAAATTAGGTATGTGTTTTCCAGTCCACCCAGGTGCCTTTCCAGCTGCAACACTCTCTTAATCTGAGGTAGGAAGCTGGTATGAGCTATGAATACATTTATTACTGAACAGTAGCAATGGGATATGTAGAATGTGCAGGCAATAAAAACATGGACACTTTCCAACTGCTGTTGGCAAAATGCTTGATTTGGTTGAGATTTATCATAACAAATCATCTCTGCTGGAGGTGGGCTTTCAAATACTCAGGTATGTGAGAAGGTGTACAAAGGCATTTGTGGTGGAAGAGCAGCAGTCACAGCAGTGGGGCTGAAGCTGTGACAAACTCCAGCAGAGCTCATCTTTTCTGACACCTACAAAGTGGCCATGTGCCTTGCCTTTGCTGTTCTAGATCTTATTACAAATAATTTCATTGCTGTGCTGTCCAAAGGCCCAAGCCCCACTCAGACCCGTGATGAACTGAACATGCTGTTACACCATAAAAAACCCCCAAATTAAACTGCTCTTAGCCCGTCCCTGTGATTCATCTCATAACGTTCCAAGCCTATGCAGGTTGTGCAAAGTATTCAGCACTTTGGTCTCCTGCTTTTGGCTGTGATCATTGCACAGCAATTGGTACTGTGGGCTGGTGGCAGCATCTGATTTATACCCAGGCAGCTTAATCCTCAAAGGGAATTAACACTTCAGTGGCAGCATCATTTACAAGGAATAGCACATCGCTTGCCTAGAAGATCATCCTTGCTGTAACTAATTAACCCAGCATGCTTAACTGCTTTGTGCAATTGAGGGTGGAGTTCCATTTACCTCCAGTTAGGTGGAGGGAGCCTGGTGAGCCTCCCCTGTAGAGAGGGAGAGCAGCTCCACTGCTCAGCAGCATCACCCCACAGCTGTGCCAGAGGTTTTGGTAACGGCAGAGCTGCCCCAGGGAGCTAAAATTATTTCCATTAAAAAAAACCTCCCATGACTGAGTATTCAGAATACTTAATTAGCTGAAAGCCATGATATCTGTCAATCATGTGTTGCCTCAGATTTTGTGTTTAAAGGGCAGAGTTATTACTGAAGAATTATTATTAAAGAAAATTACTGGTATGGTTGGCTTGGATCTCACTTAGAAACAAGATTATAGATGGGTAATGTTACCATGGAAAACTAAGCATTTTAATCATACTCCAGCATGTAGTAATAGAGTTTCAAAAGCCACGGTACCAGAGAACTTAACAAAACCCAGGTGCTAGGCAGATACTTGAATATTAGTGAGCACTCAAGGGGGTTTTTAAAGGATTGAATTCGTCTTGGGGCTTTCCTGCTGCAGTAGGGAGTTCTCACTTCTATCTTGCATGTGTTTGACATGCATGTAAATGGATGCACAGTGTTACAGAGCAATGGAGAATTAAATCCTAGGGGAAACAGACCCCCAAACTACCAGATTTCCAAACAGTAGGAATCTCAGGAATATGTCCTCCCAGAGGCTGCTGTGTTGGCTGCTGGTTCAGTTCACAGGTGCAGTATGTTTTAGTGGTTTGGTGCTCTTCCTGGAAGAACAGGGCTCAAGTGTGTACTCATGATGAGATTGGGAAACCAAAGGGAAAGCCCTGGGATATAAGAGAGCTGATTTCTTGTGGGTACATTGAAAAAATAATAATAATAGAAATAGTAGTAGTGACAACAGTAACAACAACAATAATAGTAATGATAATGACAACAATAACAATAATAATAATAATAATAATAATATTCTGCCTGTTTCTGTGTACTTCCTGTGATCTCATAATGTTAATAAGATCATAATGAGATTCTGGAAATTTTGGTCTCAGTCACAAAACCAGAAGGGGATGCTCTGGTCTCCTCTGGAATGTCACAGGACAGTGGCTCTCTATGCTGCTGATTAATCATAGTTTCTTCTCATGCAAAGAGAAGTTATGAATATTTGGAGGCATATTGTCTCAGGCAGGATTTAGTGCCTGAACTGTGATCGGTGTCAGTAATGAGATAATACCATTCTTTACCCTTCTCCTGTCTGTGCATAAAGAACAGGTATTATCAAATACAGCAAAGAGGTGAGTGCTGCCAGCCAGGAGAACTTTTTGATTATATTCCTGTAAAGGAAGCTTGATGTTCAGGCCTTATGGATGTGTGCTGGTGATTTCCATGGTGCAAAAAGATACTAATCTTCTATTTGGGAAGACATTTTAGGTCTATTTGATTTGGATTAGTTTGTTTCCTGAGCTCTAATTTCTGAACCTCATGAATCTGGGCAACAAAATGACAGCTGTTGCAAATGGATCAGTGCAGAGGCTGATGTAAAGAAAATATGGACAAGTTCCTTTCAAAGAGTCAGTGTGGTCTGTGAAATTGGATTCACAGCTCAACAATGTGAGAGGATGCATGAAGAGGCCATGCCTAATCCCAAATGCTCTCAGAGTACAGGAACAGTCGCTCATGGATTTCAGCCTTTGCGGTCCGACAGTTTCAGACTCACTGATGCTTATTAATGGTCCTGCCCAGTCATATTCTCACTCACTGTGGAGTAATCCCCTTTAGGTTAGAGCATAACTCCTTCTCCTTGCTCCTTTTCCTCCCATGTTTGGAGGGATGCCTTTGTGCCTCACTGAACTGTCCTGCCCTCCCCCAGGACTGCTGCCTCCTTCATGGCAGGGGCCTGTCTGGACCACACTATCACCCTTCCTCCCTTCCTTCCCACTTCCCACCTCCGCATTTCTGAACTGTGGAATTATTGTTAGGCAAACTATGGGTCCTTCCCAGGTAAAAGATTTCAAGCCCTTTGCTTGAGTTTGTTCATGAAACCAACAGGTACAGAAATTGCCTCATGTTCCATTTTGTGAGCAGTGAACTACGGTTTTTAATAGGAAAATGAAGCAGGTAAATTTTCTTTTTGATTCCTGAAGATGAGACTAAATAATATCTCTTACTTAATTGGACACATGTCCAGTTTTAGTGACTTATTATGCCTGAGACATAGCAGAGGAAAAGACAGTGTGTGATTGGGGAATACCCAAGGAAAAGAAAAAAACACAAAGGAAAAGGTTGTCATTCTTGGACATAACTTTTGAGTTTTAATTAGCTAAATATATCTATAGCATTATATCAAGAATATATTTATACATATTGCTAATTAGTTAATTTCCATCTGGTTCTAATATAAAACTGTGTTTCGGGGTGGTTTGTTGTTGCACAGCTGGGGAGTAAGGCAGTTAGTAGTAACACAAAATAAAGCTCAGTCTCCAAACTTACACAAAATGTTTCACGAGACAACTGGGATACATATGATTGGGAGCCAAATGTGTTGCAAGTTGCTTGCTGTTATTAAACCCAAAACACATGGTTTGGAGCCTCTCCTTTATAACTGTCCTGTTCCTCCCACCCAGCAGGGTTGAGCCTCCCAGGACAGAAGCTGTTGGAATCGTGGTGCTGTGGGCTGAGCTCCCTGTCCAGATGTTTTACAGAGCTGTTGAGTGCTTTCTCCTGCTGCCAGATCTCCAGCAAAGTGAACAGCTCCATTGTAGGCACTGGATTGCAATGTCAATAATTGATTGTTTCAAGTCCTACTGAGGTCTTGGCAATCAAATTGCTGGCAGCCTGGAAAATCTCAGCTGTGAGGTAGAACTTTTGCCTTGGAACCTTGTATTTTCTGAAGTTGTATGTTTAATTGATGTGCTATTATTTCACCCGGAAGAAGGTACATTATCAAATAAACACACTTGAATCGGGAGCCTAATGAATTCCTGTAAATCCAGTCTTAAAAAATAAAAAAGCCCATGGACTGTGTGGATCTTGACTTACAGCCATCATTCATTGAGCTGAGCCCCAAACCCACATTTGGGGGCTGCTTGTCTGCAGACCAGCTGCCTGCCTCTGTGCAGGCTTTGGGTGGAGAAGAGCCAAGTTAGGCAGTGCTGTTGGGCACTATTGGCTTGGGCTGGGCTTTAGGTGCAGCTTCTTCAAACCTGAGTTTTTTCTGGTGCTGGAGAGAAGTTATTCCCAAAATGCTTGTGGTGGAGGGGTGAGCTGGGTCTCCATCTGCTCATGGTGGTGATGCTTAATTCAGGTTCATCATCCTCACAGGGGGTAGGGACCATTTTTCCTGGACCATTGTGGGCTATGAGATTTATAGTTCATCCAACGGTGCCTTGGATATGAGTCCAGCTCTTTTATCTCCTTGGTGATAGGATGAGGCTCAGGTGACTGGTAGGGTGGAGATCTATTGGTTTTCATTTTATTTTGTGCAAGTTGGACAGGACTCAGAGGCCCAGTGTGCTCCATGTACAGTGCAGCTCATGAGCAGGTGCTTAGCAAAATGAAAACATCTTTATTTTGGATGTCTCACTGACTCGTATCTATGAGGTCAGGATTAAGCCTTAGTTTCTGGCTGTTTGTCTCAAAACTTACTTAAAATTGTTTCATTCTGGCCTCATAGTTACAGAATGGTTTGGTTTGGAAGGGACCTTAAACTCATCTCATTCCAAACCCCTGCCATGAGCAGGGACACCTTCCACCAGACCAGGTTGTTCTAAGCCATGTCCAACCTGGTCTTGAACACTTCTAGGGATGAGGCATCCACAGCTTCTCTGAGCAATAATTTCTCTCTGATATGCAACTCTTAACAGTGGAGTAGTCTCTTTTTATTTTCATTATAGAGCTGCTGTTAAGAAACAAAGCTGTCCTTAACAGGCAGGCCCAACTTGCACCATCTCCCCCAGCTGCCCTCTAACAGCATTAGTCTAAAACTCAAACAACTAATTTTCTTCAAATGAATAACAGTCCAGAATGAACTCCCAGAGTGTCTGTCTGGAAAAATGGTCAGCTCCCCAGCAGTAAATGGCAGTGTAGTAAATTAGGAAGGCATTTCATAACTTCAAAATTGATCATTTTTTAAATAAATGTTAATATATTCAAATGAAATTCTGTGATCCAACTGTGCCAGCCAATGCAAGCATTAAAGCTAAGAGTCAATCAAGACATAATTTTGTGGCCATATAATTCAGAATGCCTACGTATTCTTTCTAACTCATTTTTTATTGCTGTAACTCTATTATGGATAGCTGTAAAATTCTGTTTATGCCTATTCGTTCCTTTTCTTGACCCTTATTTAAAATGTAGTTTTTTATGATTCATTTTAAGCTGACAACATGTCAAACTCTGCAGGTAATAAATGTGTTAATAGGAATACACTCTTTAACCACAGGCTTTCTCAATGCATTACACACCAGTTGCTAATTGGACTTGGAGAAATTGCTAAAATATCTTATGAAAGTTGGGTCTGATCCACAGAAGCATTCCTCTGGATCTGTGTCAGTGCAATCAATTTTCTGACATCTGGTACCTTTCCAGTTCCTTATGCACAGAATAGACTCCACATAGCTTGGATCTGCAGAGTGCAGAATTAAAAACTGGCTAAAAGTGACAGAAGTGATCCAGGTCACAGAAAGCACCAATTCAGTTTCTTAGCTTGGTTTCCTAAGAAAAGGACACTTGTGGTATCAGGTTTGCAGTGTCCATGCCTGTGTGGGGGTGTATCATGTCTTCTTGCCACTTTTGGACCTATTAACTCATTTTAACCCTGTTTTCTGATAGTAGAGGCTTTGAAGTGATGATATTCCTGCAAATTTAGTGAAAACAAACAGCCAGCAGAGAAAATCCTTTTCAGAGACTTAGACTAAGGAAAGGCTCAAGTATTACCTCAGGTCCTCATTGAGCAGGGGTCAGTAGAGGAGCAGGATCCTCTCACAGGGGTGCTGCTGGTGAGCAGAAATCTTCCCCAAAGCTCAAGCTTTTAAATGCAAGCAAGGCCTGCACTGCCTTTGCAGAACTGCTTTTTTAGATCAATAGGAGAAGAGCTGGATTTTCCAAGTGAGTCACAAGCCCTGTTATTTTTCTTAACTGCTGTAAGACATCTTTCATACCCTCTATTTTATCTTTGGATTTTTTCATTGGAGTCAATCCAGAAATAAAGCAATCAGCTTTGCTGTGTGTACATCTTAATATTACTGGTCTGATGTGCAAAGCTGTATTTCTGGCTGCTGTAGTGTGTTGGTACATCTAATTTTTTTCAGCCATCCATTTAAGCAGCCCCTTGCAGGGGCTGTGCCAGGCAGTAATTTGCCTTCCTGTTTTTCTGTTGGGTTTATTGTTACTTATAATACACTCACAAAGCTGCTGCTTGCTTTCATCATGCCTTTTTACAGCCTTGCTTATTTTTGTCTTAATCCCACAGTTCTCTAAAGAGGTCTTTATGAAACAGTGTCTGTCTGCTATGCACGTCTCTTTTATTAATAATTCATTAATCAATTTAGACCAGAGGGAAAAGAAAAGGCACCAAAACCAACAGCTAGAAGTGATCACAGCTCAGGAACAATGCTGTGCATATTTTGCACCTCAGACTGCATCATTTGCTAGTGCTACCTGCAATATTCCTTCCAGAGAGCACTGGAGCTCTGTCTTTGTAGATCTGCTTAAAAAACCCCAAAAAGTTCTTTCTTGCTGCATGGAAATATTCTCTCTGGGAAATCAAGTGATACTGAACAAAAATGGCATTGTGTTTCTGGAGGTGGTGTTTGATTTTGTAGGGATGTAGACATTTGTGTGTGCTTACATATGTCTGCTGGGAAAACCAATTAGAGGTTCATCAAGAATTAAGACTCACCAGTGGCTGAACACTCATTTCACTGAAGTTTCTGTTAATGAAGTCAAAATTGTTTCTGTGACATGCAGGAATTAATGCTTAATTCTGAGCAGGCAGTTTGCTTTTTAGCCTACATGATTTACCAGTTACTTTTAAAACATGTTGGAGAGAGAAGAGGCTTCCTTGGTCCAAGTCCCTCTGAAGAGTCACAGAATGGTGTGGGTTGGAAAGAACCTTAAGGATCATCCAGTTGTTCCCCCCTCCCATGGGCAGGGACACCTTCCATAGACCAGGTTGGTCCAACACCCATCCAACCCAGCCTTGAACACCTCCAGGGATGGGACTTTCACAGCTTCCCAAGAAGTTCTGCCTGATGGCAGGGCAGGGCCAGGGCACTGCTCTGTGGAACACCCAAGGGACAGCAACTGGATGGCAGCTGGACAAGGGTATGAGACCTCTGCTGCTGTGCTCGTATCTAATTGCTCCCAAATAAGTGATGTCTAAGCACTTAGCACTTAATACTCTCCAGTGCTCCTCTGGCAGCTCATGCAGGACAGTTTGATCATGCTTCTTTTCCCCAGCTTCAGTTGTGCCCAACTCCTCCACCCTGGTGCTCACCACTGAACTACTTCGGCTATTTTACCACAACCAGCTTTGCTCAACCTGCTTCAAAGCTTCACAAAGATTCCCCTTTACTTCTGTCCTCCAGACAGAAAACATTTCCTATAACCTTCAGCATGTTCCATGCTAATCCCACAGTGTTAAGGCAGTTTACTGCTCCATTAATTATTTTGGAGGTGGTCTGGGAAGCGCACAGGATAACAACTGCCCTACTTGTTCAATGGGAAGGAAGTTCTCAGCACAGTGTGTCTGGTCATCAAGGAGTGACTTTTCCCTCTAAGGAAAGTAAAGCCTTTTCTCATTCTGCTTCTGACCCAGAGCTTGCCCCCTCTAATCCTCCCTTCAGTAGGCACAAAGTACCACATTATGAATTAACAGAGCTCGAGCAACTCTCTAGAGGGAGATGAATCCCCAAATACAAAAGATGTTAAAAAAGTTCCATACTATATCCAAGCTTCTGCCACTAAGTCACAGGAAGGGATAACATTGTGAGTTTGTAATTTATTTCCATATTCCTTAATCATATTTCAGTAGCTGTTTGGTTTATGACCTTTAAAACCACCTTAGATTTAGATTGATAAATGGGTAGCAAATAAATTTAGCAAAATAAGCAATTTCAGCCTATGGAAGGTCAGCAGAGGGCTGTGCAATCATGGCTTCCATTAATATGTTATATTTCAGTCAAAAGCTTTTAAATGCTGAAGGTTTTCAGGGGGAAAACCTATAGCTGTGATGAATGGGTTTCTTCTAATAGCTGAATGGGAAATGAAAATCAAAGTTAGGGGAAAACTGCTTTGTTTTTGCAGCACAGATGAAATGGCCAATGGTTTTCCTCTGGCACAGGGGCAAGACAGTCAAGAGGGCTCAGTAACAGGGAAATTACATTTCAGCTCAAAGACCATTTGAATAGTCTTGTAAATTAGATAATTGACAGAGATTATTCATGATAGCTATTATTATTATTATTGATATGAGGCTTGAGCTGAGGAGAATGACACAGGACAGGTAAATAGAGGCATCTCTATTGGCAGAGAGAGAGAGGGAGAGAGCTGGATGTCAGCTCTCCATTTCCCATTGGCAGCTTTTCCAGCAGCTTCAGGCAAAGGAGGATGACTGGGCAGGGGACTGCACCTCTTTGAAAAGTTTGTGAAATTAGTTGCTTGCTGCACATTAACTCAGCTGTGTTCATAACCATGTGTAGGGCTCTCCCTTTTGCTGGGGTACAAAAAGTCAGATTAAAGGAGGAGGAAAAGCAAAATTTCTTGTGGGAGGGAGATGATCTTTTCTTCATGTTTAGAGCTATGAAACTTTGGGTGGGAGCCTGAGAAATTTGACCTAGTGGGTGGCATCCCTGTCCATGGCAGGTGGGTTTGGACTGGATGATGCCCAAGGTCCCCTCCAATCCAAACCATTTTATATGAATTTTATATGGTTAATATTCTGTAGGATCTATATTCTGTGAGTTCTATATATATCATATACAATATGATCTGCCAAAAACAGAATTTAGGGAGAATCATTAAAGAGAGATCCATGAGGAGCACAAAAACCACACATTAAAAGGTGAATTAGAGCTTGTTTCTGCTTCTCACAAGATTAAAAATACATTATAAAATCTGTTTGGGCATTTAAAAAAATGAAATGAAGTCACTTTCTAAGAGTTCTGGGTCAGAATAACCTCAATAAAAATCTCTTGGATGGCTCCCATAAGGCAAAGTTGCCTTACAGTGATGTGACCTGGTCTAATGGAGAGTGTCCCTGCCCATGGCAGGATGGTTGGGACCAGATAAGTTTTAAAGTGCCAGTCCAAACCATTCTGTGATCCAGTGACAGGTGGGACTGGGATTTGCACAGGACAGGGAGTTGGGATGGCTCTGTCCCCCATGTGAGATGTTGTTGGGGCAGGCTGTGGTTTGCTGCTACCAAATGAGTGGTTGGGGTGGCCTCAGCCTGCTCTGCCCTGGGACTGACAGGAGAATGTCTTGCAGCCCCCAGCCCCTGGGAAAAGTAATCAGGGATCTGTCATTGCCCCATTTCCCTGGTCCCACAGGAGACAGAACTCAGCTGCAGCCTTCTCCTGGCCCCTAAAATTAAAATGCATGACCTCTGAGGGAAAGACTCATCCATGGGATCCATGTGCACAGCAGCAGTGTGGGGACAGGTGGGCAGGAGCAGAGCAGGGGCTGGCTTTGTGGGAAGCTGTGAGGGTTGTGCTGGCAGAGGACCTGTTGTCTTTGGAGCAGGGGACTGGTTATTAATGCTTGAATTGCCAGTGATGTTTGCGTCTGATTTAGTATCACTTAAGTAAGTGATGTATGATTTCAATTAGGAAGCAAAGATGCTTACTGCATCTCCATGATATGTTTGGATGGAGAAAAGTGCTTTGCACAGTCTTTCTGTTTCGGGGGAGGTAAATGGAGCACGGGGTGTCTGTGGGTTGCTTGCTGCAAAGTTATTTCAATGTCAGCTGGGAAAGCAAACGGTGCCAAACTGATAAAGTCACTGCAGAGTCACTGGGGTGGGCTCAGGGCTGTGCCTGGCATCAGAGCCAGGCTGGTGGGTGCCATCAGGGGGTGCTTTCTTTTGGGTTTAGTGCTCTCTGCCAGCTGGAAGAAAAGTAGTTCTGCTGTGTGCTGTTGGCCCTGTGCTGCTGACACCCAACAGATCTTTTAGGGTTGTGAGATCCCCTGGTCTTGTAGAGAAATTAAAGGTTTATCTTTGTCATTAATATGAAGTTCATCAATGTCTGTATTTCACTGACTGCAGCAGTCTGAGGACCCTCTGTATTTATTAAAGTGCAAAAGCTTTGTCTGACAAAAAGGAGCCAAAACAAAATCCAGTGCTGAGCAGGAGCAGGCAGTGAAATGAGGGAAGGCAATATCAAAAGACTTTTAACCAAGACCAGCCTGTAATGCTTGAGTCATTAACATCTGAAAGGGCTGTGTATAGCAGGATACACACACATTTCTGCCTGGAATTAACACATTGCACACAAAGACAGCTATATTGATGTCTGTCGAGGAGACAACACCTCCTGCTCCTGCAGCTGTACCCTCGTGCCCAGAGCCTGCTCCAAGCCTCAAACTGAGATGTCAGTGCCACCATGTGCCACCCAGTGCCACCAGCACCTCAAAAACACCCTCAGCCCCTGAGTCTGTGCTGCTGGTATTTGCCTTCATCTCCTGTTGTGTGCTTTAGCAGGAAGCAGCTGGAGATGAGCTGTGGGTTGTGAAGCCCAGCAGCTGCAAGGGAAGGGAGTGGCTTCAAACCAACGGAGGGGAGGGTTACGCTGTGAATTAGGAAGAAGATCTTCCTTGGGCCTGGAAGCGTTGACACAGGCTGCACAGAGATGTGGCTGCCCCATCCTTGCAAGTGTTCAAGCCCAGGCTGGATGGGGCTTGAAGTGACCTGGTCTGGTGGAAGGTGTCCCTGCCCATGGCAGGGGGTTGGAATGAGATGCTCTCAAAGGTCCCTTCCAACCCTAACCATTCTATGATTCTAGGTTCCCATGATTCTGAGATCACTGACAGAGAACAGAGAGCAGTAAGAATCAGACCGTATTTAGAAATAAAGTAAGATTTTAAACTACAAGAAAATGTACAGTGCCAAGAAAAGCCAAAGCCAGGATCTGTAACTTGGTGTTTTTCACACTGCTCAGCATTCCTGCCTGGGTCAGCTTGAAGCCAGAACTTTCCAGGTAACTGGGCTGCACTGTAAAACACACAGTACAGAACATGTGTAGGTTTGGGTGCCAGAGCTATGCTGGATTTGGTGGGAAAGTGAGAGCTGTTGGCTGTCTCCTCACACTCTCCATGTGAATGCTGCAGAAGCACTGTGGTTTTAAGCAGATTAACTGATACCAGTACTATTATACATAAAAAATAAGTGCCAGTGGTGATTTAAAATGCTGTTTTCAGAACTTGGTTGCTGCTATGTCTCCTGGTGAGCAATGTTCCCATGTTTCAGCCAAATCAACTTTCAAACTGCTGAGCTAAATGAGAGAAAGATAATTTTCCTTTAAAGTAACATGGTGAAGTGCTTGTAAATGAATGAGAGTTACCTTGTGCTGATTAGAGGAGTGGTTGGGAAACCTCTGTAACTCCATAAGAGATGACTTATTTGCTCAGTGTGATGCACTGCCAATTGTGGCAGTGCTGTTTTCCTACTAGGTCCCATCTGATCTTGAGGCAGAGCAGGTTCCCTAAAAGAGGCAAATCCCAACCTCAGTGTTTTCCTGTGGTAGCTAGGACCTTGTCTTGTTCAGTGAGAAGATAGATGAAATTTTTATGGGAGCTGGGGTGAGTGGAGGTGCTGGTGAGGCTGCTCTGCTGACTACTGGAATGTCCTCTTGACAGTCTTTTCCAACCTGAATGATTCTGTGATTCTGTGATCTTCTAAAAACCACCCCTCTTCTCCCTCCACCTCCTGTCTTCTCCATGACCATCCCTGCTTTACCTGCACAGTCCAACACTTCCCTGTGTCACTCCAGCATGCTCACTCCAACTTCAGGAAGGGTCTCCCCTTAACTAAATGTGTTTTATTTTCATTGTGCTGAACTTCAAAAGACTTGTGAGGCCAGCCCCCTCCCAACAGCCAGGATCAGCTCCTGAGCATGTTTTCCATCCTTAGCCAAGACATCCTTCAGGTCTGGGTTCCCACAAGCCACATTTTCAAGCTGAAGGTGAGGATGACAGCAAAACTCTTCAGATTCATGCACTATTCATGCAGTCCTCTGGGCTCCAGTGAAGCCCTTATAAGATAATAAGAAATTAATGAAACGTGGCAGTCTACAACTCCAGTTTTCATCCAGGGATCTCTGCATTTCACTAATATTTATTAACTGAGTCTTGTGATACTGTGGTGAGGTCTGAGATTAATTTTAGATCTGGGGGGCTCTTGCTGTGCAGTGAGTCTGTGCCAGGGTGGGGGTAAAACCCCAGCTCCTGTTTCCACCTACTAATTGCTGTGCAAGGACACAGACACCCTGTTTTGGACTTCTCACCCCATTTCTCTCCTTAGGGTGCTGTGGGTTTTGCTGACAGAATTCCTTGCACCTCCAGGTGCCTCCAGCACTGGGGGAATGAAAGGAAAGCTCTGGATCCAGTACCTAAGAAGGATGAAGCAATATTAAACACAGTTGTGAGTAGAGATTGGTACAGGTGGAAAAATAAAAGAGGGGCCAAAATGCAGGACAAGGTCAAAAATTGTGCCCTTTTTCTCACCTCTCCTGGGGCAGATGAAACTGAAGGGACAGAAAGTTATGGATGAGAAAGGACAGGAGATTAAGGAGGAAAGTTTAGGGAAAGACAGACCTGAGTGAGAAGGGAATGGCAAAAGCAGGACCTGGAAGGTGACAAGAAAGAGGCACAGGAAAAAGACATTTGAAGACTGACAAAAAAAATAGTCTGGGAAAAATGAGAGTTACCAGAAGGGATTAGAAAACACCTGTAAACACCCATGTGCTTCTCTGTCTGCAGGGTGATTGTGGCTGAGTCACTCCCTGAACATTTCCTATTTTTAAGGAGATGTAGAGGTTTTTCCAACCCAGATTAAATATGGTGGTGGCTCTGTCTGAGATCACCCAACACCAGGACTGTTCTCTCCTGCTTTGGCATTTGGAGCTGCAGCCAGGACTACAGGGTGACCCTACCAGTACCTGTGCTGAGAAGCAGGGCCCTCACTGTCCTCCTGGAAAGATGTGCTAAAGAACATCTCTGCCATGATTGATGTGGCTGCATAGCTGCAGCCTGTTATGTGATGAATAGGAAGGAAGAGGTTCACAATATTTCAGGTTATTAAATCTGTCTGTGTAGCCCACAGATACGAGGAAGCCAACATTCTGTTTGCTTCAGAAATGAGAATAATCCAAACCCAAAGGCTAATTCCCTTTCACAGAGGTTTCATATGTTTTATTTCCTTTTTTTTTTTTTTTTTTAAGAAAATGGACAATTAGATTGAAAAGGACCTTTTTATTCCCTATGCTTCCTAAGCAATATTTGGAAGTAAGCTCATTCTGTACTTGTATGAATTTAATTTAAAACTGTTTGTTTAGATCTGTGATATTAAGAAATGAAACACCTTTCCCACACAGGTAGTAGCATCCTTGCAGAAGCAAGGATGTTAAAAATTGCCTGAGTGACTCTACTCCAGGCCATGTTGACTCTCTTTAATGGTGGTGGATATCAAATGGTGAAAGTCTCATCATAGGCAGATGTTAAATGATCTTCCTCTGCCTCTCAATACCTGATCCTAACTCCTGACACACAGTGGACAATTTAGTCCCAGAAACCCCAAAGTCTGACATTCTTTGTAATCTTTCCTCCTGATTTTAATTATAAACCTCAGTCAGTTCTGTTGATTTTCTGCACCTTCATCTAAAATCCTTGGAAAAAACTTCATCTCAGCAATTTAAAGTAAGACTGGTGTAATTTCATTTCTCCACCTACTAAAATTAGATTCCCTTTATATTTATGTACAGTTGTTTACCACCATCCTGCTGCAATAAATACAACACCTTTGTGGCTTTTCTGCAAGAATCAGTTGCTAACTTGTTGTGACAACCCCTCACAAGACTATGTGGCAGCACAGGGTGCTCCTCACACCCGTGTTCAAAGTCAGGAGTGATTTACATCTGTGAAATGTCACTTCCCACTGGAGTTACTTGTATGAAAATCAGTGCTTATAACACCAACTCATGCTGGGCTTTTTGCAGTGTTGCACCCTCTTCTGTTGGTTTCTGGGGGAAGCTAAGCCTCAGAGGAATTTGGGGTCACAAGGAGCTGTTCCTCTTTCCTGCAGCAAAGTGAGTGCCCATGATCAAAGCAATGGTGATGGTGACAGATCCTGCCTGGCTGTACCTCCTCCTCTGTAGCCCCAGGGTTCTGCCATTGAGACACCTTGTTTCTCAAAGATAGGGGAGAAAGAAAGACTTTCAAAGCACTGAGTGGGACCCTGCAAAGCGAAGCCTGAGGGATGATGTATACCTGAAATCTTGATTTGCTGTAAAACTGCTCTTTCAAAGGAGTGGAGCAAGTGAGGGAAGAGGGTGTTTGGCTTCAGTAAATGAAATAAGGTGTCTGAGTGAAAACCAAGAGCTCCTGAGGGGTTGGACTAAGCAAAGACTCTCCATTTTGGGGTGTGTTCATCATTCAACCATGGAAATTTGTGACACTGAGAACTCTTGGCTGTGACCTCCCATCTGAAGTGCTCATGGTGACCCAGGGCTCGAGGCCAGGGCTGGCTCCCCTGTCCCTGCTGCAGAGAAAAGGGGCTCTTTGGGGGCACACAGGTTTGAGTTACCCAGTTCTGCACATGTCACCAAAAATGCAGAGGGGTATATCTCACCTGCCAAGGTGCTCTGCCGCTCACACCTCCATGTGTGAGAAAAGGATAATTTATTTAAATTTATGATGGCTAACGGGCTTATCTAACTACAGTTAAAATAACTTGATGAATTACTTGTGTGATATTTGGAATCATGACTGTGAGAACAAATTAGCTGACAGAAAACTGGAGACTGATATTGCTCATTAATAATGCATGGAGGGAGGCTGGTGCTGGGTGAGAAGGTGGGCTGGCTCCAAGCATACAAATGGGATGCTTCCATGCTAGAAATTTTCTCCCTGTGCAGAGATTGTGGGAATGATACAGGTATGAGTGGTCAGCTGTGATTGCAGAATCAGGAGTCTGTGTTTCTTTGATCAAGTGTTCTGTTCCTGGTGCTCAGAGAACTGGAGAGCTCAGCTGGAGGACCTGAGGATCATGTCCCAGAAAAATGCATATACATCCCATGGGCAATTTGATAAGCTGAGGACCATGAAGAGCTAGGGGGACTGAGGAGCTGGAGGACTGTGTCCCAGGCAAGTGTATGGCCACCCTACAGAAAAATTTTCCTTTAAAAATGTCTCCAAACACATGTGTCTGTTGCCAGCTTCACTTGTGCAAATAATCCCAGCAAAGACACTTGATTCTAGAGTTTTCTTTTCAAGATTAAGTGGTACCCTGTGGGAGAATGGATTGTAAGAGTATAGAGATGGTGCTGCAGACGACCTTGCCCCTGATGAGTTGCAGCTATACTGATTATCAAAGAGTAGAAGCAGCCTTACCCTTTATAGGTTGCAGTTATGTCCAGTAAGGATGTGTGTTAGAAAAGGGTGGGTTGGGTGGTTATGTGAGGTAGAGTCAGTGTTATGTTGCTTGTGAGAGTTCACAGAGAAAAGGTATGAAAGTTTTACTGTGGAATAACAAAGGGCTGATGCTTGCCACTATCTTTGTGTCAGTCATTTGAGTCTGTTGTCAATTGGTGCCCCTGTGAGGAGTGAGCACTGACAGCACCCTGGGCTGCTTGTCTTTATCAGAGTGATGCCTCCCTTCTGCTAGGTCTTGTTTAAGAGGTCAGATAAAATGGTGGATGTGTAAAGAAAGCCCTCTCATCACCTGGATGTCATTGCTCTACATAGAAATCAGTCCTTGCAGCACAAAGCAACTGGAAAATCTTTAAGGACTGAGGATTGCATTAGCCCTGAGGATTTGCAGATGGCTTGGTGTGCCATCAGATACAGATGATATAATACAAACTTGGATAATTGGGGGCTATAAGTGAAGTGACATGATTGCTTGATTAAGATAATAGTTGAAGCATGTGGAGAAGGAAATGATAATTTATATATTGCTGATTGTCAGGTTTATTTTAAGGACATAATTTGAAGATTGTTAAAATCAGAGAGGTCCCAAGCATAAGAAAGTCACTGAAAGAAAGAAGAAATTCCTACCAAAAAATAAATATCTGAGGCCAAGAAAAAGGTGGGAAGCAAAGGTTGGAGAAGTCAAAGGCAGGAGCTCTTGTTCTTAGAAATGGACAGAGCCAGGAGCCAAGCTCCTGTTGAGGTCAGGAAGGGCACGGGGTGTGTCAGCTTCATCCTTCAGGGCTGGGTGCTGCTTGAGCTCAGCTGGATACAGGGAATCTCCAGTCCTTGCTCTTCCAGCTGTCCATGCCCCTGTGCTGGGGACAGCAGTGCACTCTGAGCCAGGCAGGCCCTCTGCATGGCTGAGGTCACCTGCCCAGTGCCACCATCTTCAGGTGGGCAGGGGTTGGAAAGATGGATTGCTGGAGCTGGGGGGAATGATGGTGTTTTCAGATTGGACCAATGCATCCTGAGTGAGGGTACCTGCCCCCAGCCTTTGGCATCAGGGTGAGGATGTGGTGATGGGGAATGTGGTGATGGTGGAACACTGCTGGGTGATGGGAGACTGGGAATGGGACCAGCATGTTCACCATGGTGCTGGCATGGCCCACAAACATCTGCAGGGACATTCAGGCCTCCCTGTGTCCCCAGTGTCAGGGGCATTTGAGGACTTTCTTCAAGGCAGCCAGTTTTCTGCCTGCATTGCTGATTTGTTCATCTGCAGTGTCTTTAATATGATTAATGTAGAGGGGTTTGCAAACTGATCAAGACAGACCTGGTCTGCCTGTAATTTCAGTTAAATTACAGTGATGTTCAATTTCAAGCATACCTTTGATATGGTAATAGAAAAAGCTAATTTAGCATATTGCACAGCTTCTGGGTAAAGTGGAGGTGATACTGAATATTGATCAGATCCATACACAGGTAGCAATATTGGGGAATAGTGATAGATATTTCTGTAGAGTGTGAGTAGATTTGTCTTGTTATCCTTCTGCAAGCTTGTACCTTAACTCCTAATACCTTTAACTGAAGCTGTTGGAGGCAGGCTTTCAGCTTGCTTCCATTGTGTTCCCATTATGAATCAAAAGTTTATTTGCCTCTCCAGTTGATGTGTGGGAAATAATGATATGGCATATGAGCTCCCACCTAGCACAGCCACCATCAAAATGCCACGGTGAGTGAAACTACCCATGTGTTATGACCTTGATGCACAATTTAAATAGATGATTTTTCAAGCCAAATAAAACCTATCACATTAGGTGGTAGATGAGGCACCGGTGTATGCTACAAATACTGCTCCCCCCTCTTCTAATTAATAATACAAAATAGTGGTGGAATAGATTTATGCTTGTCAGCAGAGCAGTTAACTGTCATGCTGCTGATGAGTCAATGGCTCGTTGTATCATAAGTGCCATAATACCCAGATCTGGGCTGGGCACTAAGCTGTGCTATGGCAATTTAGTTTTCACACATCATTTAGTTATGCTTTTATTTCCGATTATCTCTGTTTTTTCCCTTTTTATTTCAGTTCTAATGCAATAGGCTCAAAAGTGACCCAGGTCACAGTGTGAGAACTTGCTGTCACAGGCTGAACTTCAGCTGGGACTGTCCCAGGTTTGGGAGAGGAGGATGCCTGGCAGAGCCAGGGAAACAACAGCACCAGCACCTGGTGTAACAAAGACCCAAACTTGGAGGTCACAGGAGTCCTAAAAGCAGCAGGAAAATGTCACCATAGGTAACTGAGGTTGCCTTTGCCTTTCCACAGCAGCATCCAGTTAAAGGATTCAAATGGATGGCAAAAGGAAAAGGTATCCTGTTCCCAGTCATGTATTCTTTAGAGGAAAGGTAATGTGAGGGTTTTTAGGCTGCACCACTGGAGAGCTGTTGCTGCTCCATGTGGGATTTAAAGGGGAATTTAAGATGAATTTACAGAGTGCAGGAAGGGCCTCTGTCAGAACTTGGAGAACCTGAGCCTGAAAAGCAGAGTAGGATCTCCCATGCACTTGGGAGAGTGGAGGGATCTCTGTCCAACAGCTCTTCTCGGTATTTTATCTCTCCTGGTGATATAGTAGAGAATTCACAATGAGTCTTTATTTATACTGCTCTAAATCTCAATTTTTTTAAAAAAAAAGTCCATCTGAATCTTCTTTGTACTTATGATCTACACAAAGGAAAAATTACAGTCCATCTAGGGTAGGGGCTGGAAATTTGTAGAAAAATGCAACAAATATTTTAGAACTAATTGCAGAGTATTCAGATGCTGGAAAAACTAGTATTGAAAGAGGAAATATTGTGTGTGTACAGGTAGCTTCTAACACTGGGATACATATTCTGCTCCTGTGAAATAAGAATGATTTATTCTATGTACCATGGCAGCAGATGGTACCAGAGATGGTTCTGACCATTTCTTTATCTTGGTGCTAGAGCAAACAACCTGTTTGGGGCAGATGTCCTGCATGCCATACTCAGCTCTCACAGAGGGACCTGCAGTCTCAGCAGCAATAAGGAAATTTTAATTTTTTTTCATACTTCCTATCTGGCAATGTCTGGAGTATGGAGCCTCCAGGAAAGGAGAGAGCTGCACATCTGAAAGAGGGTAGAAATTCTTCCTTGTGAGGGTGCTGAGGCCCTGGCAGAGGTTCCCCAGAGAAGCTGTGGCTGCCCCATCCCTGGAGTGTCCAAGGGCAGGTTGGATGGGGCTGGGAGGGTTCAGTGGAAGGTGTCCCTGCCCTCAGTGGAGGAGGGGGTGGGACAAGCTGGTCTCCATGGTCCCTTCCAACTCAAACCATTCTATGATTGTTTGAATGTCCTTGTTCACTGAGGGGAGATCTGACTGCTGCATGGGTATCTGAAAGTATCCACAAATGGGTAAGATAAAGCAGATTCTGCTTTGTTTTCAGTGTCAGGTTGTCCTTCCCTTGGGCACTGTGCTAACATTGTCATGTACCCAATACACATTGTGCTGAGTCTGCTCTACCTGAGTCAGGGAAACTGAGCTTGACTTGCCTGTGGCCAGTCAGGTCTGGCTTATATTTCCCCTACCCATCACATATTCTTTGTTCATATACATAAGATAATAAGGCTGAAAGATGAAAATGGGTATGCTGATAGAGAATATATAAAAAGAGCAGATGATGCTAAGTAATGGCCATTAAACTATGTAATAAATCCTTGGTGATAGTGCAAAACCTGCATCTGCTCACAAGGTAGAATTATTTCATTGCTTGCAGGCCTCATCCATGGAGATATGTCAGTGCATCCACATCTTCAGGGACACATCCATAATAAAGGTAATATTAATTTTCATAGCGATGCTTTTTCCTGACAGGCAAAGGTAATTAAGTGGTTAAGGAAGAACTCAGTTTGCTACCTAATGTAAAAAATAACTCATGCATTTGTCTCCTACTCTTCCAACTTTCACCAGTGTCAGGCCACATTGGTTTTGCATTTACAGTAACAACCTTTCAGAAGATATGAGACAGAACATGCTAAGTGTGGGGTTTCTAATCACTTTTCTTTTGTGTCTGATGTCTTGGCTATCCACAGACCTTAAATGTGATCTGATCATGGCTCTGAACAAAACAGGTTTAATGGTGAAATAAAAGAATATATCCAAAATGAGGTGGAACTAACAAATGAAAATAATAAGGAAATTAAATGTCAGTAATTGAAAAGATTTTTAATGTCTTAGATCCAGTACAATAACTCTCCTTTATGATTTATCCAACCTTGACACCAGTTATTTGCTTTTGGAAAGTTTTGTAAAGGTATATAGATTGATATAAGTGCAGTATTTTCTACACTTACTCTACCTAGACTAATTGAAAAGCTGTTGCAGAGAGGAAATTGGGTTTGTGTTGGGAGTTTGTGATTGTGCTCTGATCTTCAGGAAGCTGTGGAAAATCTCCAGAAAATTAATTGTTTAGACTTGAAAGCGCTCCATTAATCTGAGGTAATGGGCAGATTCAGCATTCCTCAACAGTGATCTCGGGTTTCTTCAAAATCTTACTACACTAATCATTATTTCTGCTACATTCAGTCCCCTATTTTCTAAGTTTGCATAGCATAAATTGCCAAATTACCTCTGAAGTTGACAAGGCATCATGGCAGAGGCAGGTACATTTTAAATTATAGTAAGTTTTGCATTTACTGGTTTAAAATAAATCACTGTCTTAGGGCAGTGTAGTTCCCACCCCCAAAACTTGAGGGGGTGTTAAAAATCCCTGTAAGAATAAACATGTGTTGGAACTTTATTTTAAATATTGTTCATGTTTATGTGTATAAAAAGTGAGCTTGTTTTCAGGCCAGACCCTGTAAAATCCATCCCTCAGAGGACCACACCCCTCCTGTGCTGCAGGAGCAGTCCCTGTGCTGCCAGATCCCCCAGCTCTGAACTGGTGACATCCCAAAAGCGTCACAGAATGGCCTGGGTTGGAAGGGACCTTAGAGATCTCATCCATTTCCACCTCTCTGCCAAGGACAGGGACACCTTCCACTAGACCAGGTTGCTCAGAGCTCCATCCAACCTGGCCTTCCAGGGATGGGGCATCCACAGCTTCTCTGGAAAACCTGTGCCAGGGCCTCACAGTGGAGAATTTCTTTCTAATATTGTTTTAACCCTGCCTTCTGTCAGTGTGAAGCCATTGTCCCTTGCCCTGTCACCCCAGACCCTCGTGCAAAGTCCCTCTCCATCTTTCTTGGAATGTGTTTAGGCACTGCAAGGGGCTCTCAGGTCTCCCTGGAGTCTTCTCCAGGCTGAACAACCCCAGCTCTCTCAAACTGTTCTGTGCTTTCATATCCCCTCTGACCTGCAGTGCCTTCCAAGTGCAGGAATTTATTTTCTTTCCTTTTAATGCTTTTCCTTTTAACAATGTATTAGTGTCAGAAAAGCCCCAGAAATAAAAGCTTTCCACAAAAGACTGCAACAAAATACTTGATACCTGGGAGGGATAAATGAGACCTTGAAATTACAGCCTGCAGTATATGGCTCAGTCCTGCTCATTGGTACTAAAGGCATTAATTTCTGAATACTGTCTGCTTTGGTAAGTAATTTTTGTGAAATGCCTGGAGAAGCTGTTGCATTTTCCCATATATTATAAAGAAGTGTGGCAGGTTTTAGAGAGATGAAGGACTTTGCAAAGGTGCAGCAGCCTGACATAAGGATTCATTTTGAGCATAAGCTGGTTCCTATTTTATCTAAGCCTGATTCCGTCATCCTTGGAAAGGAGGTTGCTCGCTTTTTGATGGTGAATATTGCTATAAGTACTTATTTGGCATGCCAGTGAATAAGAAAAGCTATCATGATCTGACATGTGAAATGTGAAGTCTCAATTACTTTTATGTTGTTTTTCCTTATGTAGATAGGGAGTGAAAAATATATTTTAATTAAAAAGTGAAATATGATATCCAGATCTCAGCATGTCTTATGGAGAACAATCTGAATTTTGGAGTGCTTCCTAAGTCTTGGAGCAGAGCTTGTACTGCACTTCACAGGCATGGGCAGCAGCTGTGGCTGATAATACTGACTGATTTATTTGGCCATTATCTGACAGTTTCTTTACTCAATTTAAGGGAAAAAGAGGCTGCAGAGACATCCTGCATATTCAGATAGCTGTTATTGTAACCTTCCTTTGTGTATTTTATATTTTGATTCCTTTTTCCCTTGCGGGCCTATTTTTTAAATGCAAATGAGAGTTAAGAGAGTTATGAGTGTATTTTGTACCTTCCTGCATCACCTCCTACCTAAGCCCTTTTGGATCCTTTGACCAGCCTCATCTGAATTTGATCACAAGCTGAAGGCTCAGAGATACTAAATCTCTGAAAGTGCTGCACCAATAAGCAGTGAAGGAAAATTTGGCTCAGGTAAAACCAGGGTGAATTTGGTTATTATGCATTTTTGCTGATGTGTGGGTTATTAGCTGGCATCTAAGAGGGGCTGGCTTCAGCAAATGCAGGAAACCAAAACAAGACCAAAAGGCACTGAAAATGCAAGGGCATTTCTGAACATCTGGTGATGCTGAGGTTGTGTTGGAGGAGTGGTTGCCCCTGTATTAAGGATTTGAGCCTCCATACTACTAGAACTTGGCATTAGATTATTTTGCTGACCAGAAATATAAGCACATTATCTCTGTTGCTTAAATGAATGCCTAAGTTAAAACCAAAAGGGTAAGTCTTGGTATGAAGGGCATCAACATCTCCCACTGCATTCTGAAGGACTGTGTGTGAAATGGAGTGTGTTTTCCTTGCTTGTGTTTCTTTGTGGTCATTAAAAGCATCTCACTCTTAATAAACAGTAACACATTTCGTGAAGCACTCTATTTCAGATAAAGACCTTGGCTCCTACTCCATTAGGGTAAGTGGACTCAAGCTAAAGCTTTTTATGAAGCTCCCTCTAATTTCCAGATGTAGTGCATGACTTCAGCAATAGAACAAGGCCTTTTTTATAAAATAGATAATTCTATTTACCCAACACTTTGCTAAGCTAAGGCTGTTGAAAGTAAACCATCTTTAATATCCAGCTCATAATGCTGTTTGTGCTCTCATTTGAAAGCTCCAGCTGCTCAGGGCTGAGATCACCACATACTGACAGATATTTCAGCTGGTGCTTCCTCAGAGCAGCCTCACTAAGTGAGCCTAAATTTAGTCCATGTCTTGTTGAATAACATTAGAATTGTAAGATCCTCTGCCATGAGATTGGCAATCACTGTGCTTGGCTGTGTGTGGTTTAAGCAGTCCTCTGTGTATTTAAAATCAACAGTTTGAAAAGGAACCAAAATCAGGCATGGTAACAAATATAAATGGTTAATTTGCAGTATTTTAATAGAATAATTTAAAAATCTATTATCTGCGTATCTTGCTCTCTTAAGAAAATCAGAAAATGAAAAATTTTAAAAATGTGACTTCTGTTAAATTAGAAAGTGCTGCAGACTTTTCTGTGCTCCAGAAATGGCCCAGAGCAGGTTCATGGTATAAGGACACAAAATCTGTGACTTTAGCACCACAGTAGATGGGAAGCTCAGGAGCAAGAAGAGGGACTGGGACCCCCTTCCCAGCCCCTCTGCATCCCTTAGCAGAAGGTTTTGTTGGGATATCTGCACCCTTAATAATATTCTTGCAGGGTCTGCCCTCTCCCTGCCAATGCCAGAACTGGTGGGAGATGTGGTGCACGTGGTTGAAGATTTCTGCTCCCATCCCCTGCTGAAGGAACTCATCCCCATCTCCTGGCACATGTGAATGGTCAGGACTCACAGAATTCAAGCTTTCCAATAGGGGCTGTTATGCAGATTTGGTGTGTGTAGAACATGCTATTAATTTGGTTTAAGGGGTCCATGACTGAATAAACAGGGTCTTCCTACATTAACCTTCTTGACACTCAAAGTCAGGATAGAGTTCATAATAATTGTTTATTTAATATTTAATTGATGTTACCAATCATCTTTACTTGCAAGGAACTGATTATATTTAAGCCCTGGAAATCCAATGGGTATTTTACTACCCATTCCATTAAGGTCAGAATTTTATTCCTTGCCATCTAAATCTCCATGTTTGAGTAGGAGAGCTCATTACTTTAAATATGAGAGCAATGGGTGAACCTTCCCAATCACACCATCTATTATATTTAATACTGGGGTAGCTGCAATGCTAGAAGGACTCTTCAAATAAACAGTCACTAGGTATGACAGTGACAATGGAATGTGCACTGTGAAATTACCTAATTACTGACACTTTGAGTGTGTATCAACAATTTGTTTTGAAATAGAATGTAATTAAATTATTTTGCTCCAAATACATCCCAAAGAGCAATAAACTGTCAGATTTTCACAACAAAGAGGGAACAAAATTTGCCATGTAAGGATGATTTTGAACATTTGGAGAATAATATTCTTGCAGAAAGTATTTATCATGGCTACCATTCTTGGACCTGTTTGCTGGGCTCTATTAAAACCTGTTCATGGTTATGGAAATTAAAAGGAGGTTCCCAAAGGAAAGGGAGAGATGAGAATAGAAACAGATGCTACAGCACCCCAGAATGCTTTACTGTTGGTTGTGGAAGGTATCCAGAGTCTGATTTGAACAGTAATTGCTTTGTTTGGTCACAGCTTTGAAAAGTAGCAACATGAGCAGATGCATCTAATCTGTTATTTGGAATAAGAATGATTATAGATGCTTTTCAGGGTGGAAGGGCATCGCTGCAATTTGTTGATACAGATTGTGAAACAGAAATACGAGTTGGAGTGTGAAGTAATAATCAGAGTTAACTGGTGTCCTGGTCTTGGCTGGGATTGAAGTAATTTTTCTCCAGCTGAAACCAGGACAACTGGACACCTGGAAAGATGTTTGATCCCACTCAGTTTTCCACAGACCTGAGTGTACAAGTGCTGCAGGGGCCAGGCTGTATTTGGCAGAGGGGGAAGCCTTGGTAGGAGCCTCCCTGTGCTGCTGGTGATGGAGAGCAGAGGGAAAGCAGGGATGGGGCTGGGAACCCACCCCTTGTGCCATGGGTGCTGCTGGCCTGCTCCTGGGACACCCACATACAGGGTGTGGGATGCTTTCTGTCTCCTGTCTCATGGGAGAGCATGGAATGAGCTTTGCTGTGAGTCCCCAGTGGGGAGATGGACTCCAGAGATATTTCAAGGGAGGTCTTTCCAGTCTCTGGCTCATGTACCCTTGTCAAGTGTAAGAGTAAAATTCAGAAGTGAAAAGATGTCAAAGGAAAGAAAAACTGTGTTCCAGGTTACACTGCTTGTAGTTTGCTATAGCTCTTCCCTGCTTGTCTCTAGTAAGAAATCTAGGCTTTATGCATTTAAAAAAAACTGTTGTTTTTCATCTACTAGCAAAAAAAATCTTGGGAGTAGCATTCTCCTCTCATCATTTTTTGGAATTAATTAAAAGACATATAACCCAGCAGCATAAACCAGCCAAGAATGTCATCTCTCAAGTATCACAGCCTTTAATAAAAGTCAGTGGCACCGTTTGTGACCATCTGATGTTTACGGCTGCTGCCTCTCAAGTTCATTGTGTTTCAGCAGCCACCTTGGCTCGTCTCCATTCCTGCTTTAACCTCAACGACTTTGGCAGAGTTATTCCAGCGCTGAACTTCGCCCATTTTGTCTTCCACGCAATATGAGGTCTGCTGCTTGCTTATCAAATATGAAACTGTGTACAACTGGGCAACCTCATGCTAATGGAATCAATACAGAGAAAGAGATCTCACAACCTCGCTGCACTTTTTACAATTTACTTTGTTCGTCACCCATTAATTCTTATATTGATTTTGCTATAAAACACAAACTGCATTCCTATCACAGCCCGAGAAAAAAGCACATTGATTATATTGGAACAAGGTATGTTGTAAAAATGAAATGCCTAAAACATTTAAATGTAGTAAGCTCTGCTAAAGTCCATAAATAACGTTGTTTAATGTTGTGAATGAGTGGTGCTGCCTTAAACAAGGGAAAAATATGGCGCCATAAACCAATTTTGACACAGAATAACAGTCTCTGTTTCTCTGTACCTGCCATTCTAGAAATGCTATCAATAATGATTATGGTTGTTTGCAGGTATGGGGGGAGCAAACATTCTCAATATCCCCTTTAGAAAGTTCCTTCAAAGTCACTTTGTAAAATTGACAACAGCGGTGTTTTACCTGGCTATAAATAAAGTCTGATTATTACCATGTCCTGTTTACTTTTATCATTCACTCATCAAAAACTTTTTGATGGATCATTACTAATGACTGTTTTGGGAGCCAAAGTTGAGCCATGTGCTTGACTGTTATTGATGGGGAGGGACTGCAGCTGCTTTCTACCAGCCTCAGTGACCACACCATCTGCTAGGGATCATGGACAGCATTCCACCAGCTTAGAGGGAAGATGGTTCAAAGGGAATTCAACTTTCTGCACCATGTAGAGTTTAACCCTGAGAAAACCAATGCTGAGGTATAATCCTGCACTATGGGAGAATCATGAAGCAAGGAGAGAAAAAGGAGAGTGTGATTACAAAATAGGTGCTTTTTATGACAGAAGTTATGACTATTCTAGTTGAGAATACCTTAGCATTTCAAGCCTTAGTCATGATCCAGGACTTCACTAAGCCCAGTACAAGGTCAGGAAAGTTGTCTTGGAGAGCCTGCAGTCAATAACAAGACAAGTGACAACAACCAGGCAGGGAGGGGTTTGAGTCCAGCAGGAAACAAAGGAATGATGGGGGTGAGAAGGATTGGGGCTGTTGTCAGCAGCTTAAAAACCCATGCTGTTTCCAAGGTTTTCAGGATCTATGAAAATAGATTGAATAGGGAGGAAAAAAGAGAGGAAGGCAGGAAGAAAGAAAAAAGGAGTGTGATCAAGATGGATATTGTGCATTCTCTTAACATTTATGCTGGTCAGAGAGGGGGTCTTGTTTTCCTGCTTGGTGTTGTGTCTGTGCATGGCCCTACTGCATCATCCTTTGTGCCAGGTTTTCTTGAATGAGCTTGGGAAGGGGGAGAAGAATTAGCACATCTCAGATCAGAGATCACAAAGCAGGGATGAGATGATTTGCTGCCTAAACCTTGGATGGGTGCTTCTGTTTAGTTCTTGTTTCATCTTGTTTGATACCTTTACCTTTTTGATTCATTTTTTTCTTGTGTGTTTTTCTCACATGTGAATCAGAGCAGCTGCTGCAGAATCTGGGACAGCTCTGCCAAACTTCATTTGTCAGCTAAAGCCTCCCTGCTTCTAGCTACTTCACTCTAAACCCCAGCAAAACTCAAGTGACTGTAAAGAGGCTGCTCTACACTTTGTCTAACGAGAGGAGAATTTGTTCAGTTCCTCTGGAAAGAGACCATAATCTGTTTTAAAGGATGGGAAAATTCATTCAAGCTGCTGAGACTCTTCCCACACATGGGCAGTCCCATGAGAAGGCTGGGAGAAGTGAAGCTGGGTGACAACCCTTGGGACAGGCTCTAGCACTGGACAAGCACTGGGGGAAGCCAGACCATCTGGAAGATGTGCTGGGTACAGATCCTGTTTTGCAGGGAGGGAATATTATCTGTAGGAAGCTGGCAGATGTGAGACTGACTTTGCTCGGCAGGAAATTTGCAGCTGCAAAATTCCAGTTAATTCCTGGGTGCTTCCTTATTTGAATTCATTAACAGAAGTTCTCACTGTGTGGCTGTCAATCTTAATTCCTTTAAAGATATAATGGGATTTTCTGATGGGAGGTTGCTCTTGTCCCTGTTGTGCCAACCCTGTTTTATCTCTTCTTTGGAAAATTGCATCACTGGCAGAGCACACTAATTCTGTCTTTTTCCATGGCATGCAGGAGAGCAGGACTGCTTCCCTGCCCACTTTGACCCTCCCTTTTCCTCTCAGTCATGGGGGCAGGAGGAGTTAACAGAATAAGTTTGGTGTTGAAACACTTGTGAAATAATTTCCTATTCCTGCAAGAGCGAACTCTGTGAGGACTGTGCTTATCTAAAAGGGCACCTCCAAGGTTTTTCTAAGTTAATGATTAAAGTAAATAATCTCAAATTTCTCATCAAGAAAAGTTCTATTTTTCCATGTTTAAAATCTTAAATTTTTATTTCAAGGATCAATCCTGTAAGATCTTCAGAATTTTAGTAGGGACATTTTGTCCTGATCATGTCTCCTTTAGCCTGTGGCTGCAGAGCTCCCCTGGCCTGTGTGAGTGTGGGGAGGATCTGGTCCCTAACAAAACAGTTGTGGAAACACAGAAAAACTGAGAAACTGGAGGGGAAAATAACAAAAAAGGCTGAATTTATATTTTTATGAGTATTAAGTCCATCTAGCTGTCATGTTTTGCCTGCAGGCAGCACGTCTGGGAGGGCAGGTTGCTGTGACACACGGACAGGAGCTGCTCTGAGAAGTGCCTTTAGATGAGTAATTTGCTGCAAGCTGGTGGAGCTGTTACAAACTCACAGGTGTAAGGTATTAGAGGCAATCCTCTTGCAAACACTGGGAAGCTGAAAGCCTGGACCAGGCTTTTATAAGGCTCTGCTCACAATCCTGCTGTCACCTCTCCATGTGGCTGTTTCTTTGCTGGTAGCATCGCCTGTGCTGGATGTGGAGCAGTAACCAAGCCAAATGCAGTTTATGGGGTGCTCTGCAGGTCAGCCCCTTCTCAGCCAGGGGCTTTGTCTGAGGCCAACAAGCAGAGTTACAAGAGGCAAGTTCAAACGGCAGTCCCTGAGCTTCCATTCTCTCTTTTGTGGAGCCTTTTTAATGAGCTGCTCCTGCTGCCCTCTTCCCTTGCAACTCCTCTGCAGCACCTGCAGGAGGTTAATGATGGAGCCAGGGGAGCTGGGGCTCAGCTCACACATTAGGAGTCACTGAGTGCTTTCTTCTGCTAAAACTAAAGTGTATTTACCATCCTGCCTTTTATTTATCTAACGAGGGTAATTATCCACTGTCAGAACAATAGGATCCACTGCTGCTAAGGCATCACTTCTGGAGACGGGGAAGAAGTTTTCCTGCTGGTGGTTGAACTGTCCCTGCAGAGCAGCATGATGAAGAACTGGCCTGGGGAAGCAAAAGCAAAGCTCAAAACCTGCAGAACAATGGTCCAGGTCTGAGTGAGTTAAAAGAATTTTCCTTGTTCTGAGCTGAGTGTGTCTCTCCCAAAGTGAAAACTGAAGTTGCTGTGGTGCAATGCCAGGGGTGAAAGAGAAGGCGTGTGGAGGGGGAAACCTGGACTTACCTGGTTTGTTGGTTTTCCTGGTGCAGGATTTTTAAAAAAAAAAACAAACTTGGTTTATTGTTTTCTGAATTTTTGTCAGTCAGTGTGATGGCCATGGTATTAGTTAAGCAGTTGCTTGCATTTAACAGATGATGTGGAGAGCATGTAGTCCAAGTTCTGATGTGCTTTAGACACCTGAATACCCAGTGGGTCTTGGTTTTGCTCCGGGCAGTTTCTCTTTTCAGCAAGTTGTTGCTAATTGCAAATGCTGTTCTGTGATGGCCCAGACTGCACTTCTAAGAAGGTGCTGTGCCCTCAGCTTGGAGTACTTTTGCTCTGTAGCTACTTGAGTTGCTGCTTTCTTCCTGAAACGTAGGTAATTGCTGTTGCTGCAAAATGCTTTATTGGATTACTATCAGTTGACTTGTATTAATATTTACAATCTCTTTTTTGTTAGTAAATTTTTTTGCTACAACAGGAAATGAAATGCAAATTAACAACTGTAAAGATTAAACCTAATGAAATAGGACACGAACTCCAGAGAACTAATAAGTAAAGTGACTTGGAGGCACAAAAATATGTTCTTCAAAAATAAACATAGAAGTAAATAATAAGATAAATACTTTTGAGGCATTAAACCAACAAACAGAAAGAAATACCAAGAATGGGATAAATTGTTTCATGTCAAAGTTATAATTGCATTATTTTTTCTTAATAAAAAGATGAAGTTTCTCCCTAAAATTAACCAGCTGCATAATTGCTACATGGTAGATTTTTTCCTACCTTATAAATCAGCACATCAATATGTCTTTCTGTTTGTTTAACTTACCTGTGTATTTAACAAATACATTGGTTTAGAGATCTGAAAAGATTTTATTTTTTAAATATTATTTGCCTCCAGTACTTCCTGTTTTCTAAAGCAGAAATCTATGTCTGAAGCTGCTGGGTGCATTATGGGGTTTTTAATGCTTGTCCAAGCTGGCAGGTATTAGTCATCTGCTTTAGCAAAGCTCCCAAACTCCAATGTTTATTTTCCTTCATGAGACTCAGTTTGGTGGATGGCTTTAATAGAGTACATCATTCCCTTCTTCTTAAACCAAGGCCTAGAGGCAAAAATTCATGCAATTCATGTTGCTGGCTGCTTTTTGGGGGAAACACCTCTTGTGTTGGTGCATCTGAACCCACAGCTGACCCTGAATTAATTTCTGTTGCTCCAATGTTGGCTGTTTTGACTTTGGTTTGAGTAGTCCTGGATCTTGTATGATCACAAGGTATATAATGTATCTTTAAAATTCTTTCACATCCTGCTTAGTATGTTATAGCTTTAGCACAGTGCAAACATCTACATGTACACCTCATGTCTTTAGGTATGAGCCTAAAATACTTCCCTATAAAACTAAGGAAGAGGTTCCCAAGGTGTTGGTCACAGAGGGGTCGATCCTCTGGTTTGTTGGTGTTGTCAGGGCTGGGGTTCTCCCTCCTGCCCATGGTTAAGCCATGTACAGAGGAGATGGAGAGGAGCTTTCAGGGAGTTGCTCTCCCTCATTTGATAAGTTTAGGACAGCACTTGTTACCAGGAGGATGAAAACCTGTTTGTAATCCCAGGCTAGATGGGTAACACAGCTACAGCCTGAGATGTTCCTGGTCTTGGCCATCTTCCATCTCTACTGGGTTTTTTGTTTGTTGTGGGGTTTTGGTTTTTGTTTTGAGGTGGTTTTATTTATTTATGTTTTTAAACTGCCTGCTATCTAACAGATTTTGGTGGCCTCAAGGATGCAGCTTGATGACTCAGTTAGTGCTTTCCAACACGGTAGCATCAGGATATCTGAGCAATTAGACTAAGCATAAAATTAATTATTTTGTATGCTACTTCCTGTAGAAGATGCTCTATCCTAGTTGATATATCTGGAAGAAAAAATCCTGTCAACCTTGATAAACATTCTCCTCCATCTTTCCAGAACCTTGGTGGCAAGTTACAAGCATTTTTCATTTGCTGAATGCAGACTTGGCTTTAGAAAGTGTGTATTTTAGCTCTCCATAAATAAAACTAATGAGTATAATTTTCATTTTTGGTAGGGACCACTTGTATCTAGTTGGGGATAGATCCTCAGCTGTTGCTCGTTCTCACAACATCACTGCAGCCAGTGGAGCTTGGATGCCTCACACCTTCCCATGGTTTATTCTCTGGTGTTTCATGGCCCTATGAAGTAAATGCAAATTTACACCCAATCATTGCACAGCCTGAGCTGGAATGAGAAACAGGCCTAATTAAGTTTTGTAACTGAAATCATCATTAAGGTCTTGCTCATTTTCACTATAAAAATATTCTAGCTGAAAGGATTATATGTACAAGTGCTATTTATAATTAAGCATTTCACTTGATTCACCCACAAACAGAATGTAAATCATGTTTTGCTCTGCTAAAAGTTGAGGGAAAGAGAAAGTGTTTCTGAGAAATTTATACTACATTTTGTGGTTAGCAAAACCACAGGTTTGTGCAAATAAGGATTTGTTGAGGACTGTGTATTTTACTTGTGAAGGTACTTCATTTCCACTGGGCTCCATTGGGCAGAGGAGTAGGGAAAAGGATCAATTTGCTCATCCCCTCCAATGCAGCTGGGCAGCTCCTGGAGCTCCTGGGCTCTGGGAACAGGGCTGGATGGGGAATGTGTCCTCCCATCAGTGGCTGTTTGGGCTCACAGCAGCTGTTGGTAGTGGGAAAGGTAATTATTGCAGTCTGTGTGGAGTCTGACTTCATCTTGAAGTTCTTTTCCAACCTCAATGATTCCCTGCAGGCTCCAGTGTTTTGGGTGGCTTGAACTGCTGGAAGATGCTGCAGCTGACAGCTGGGATGTTTCTGACCCACCCTGGGCTGTACCAAGTGTTTTCTCTTGGAGAGAGGCAGGGAATCCCATTCAAAAATGTTCCTATGGAATTGTAAAAAATGAAACAAAAGGAAATGTTTTCAGTTCGATCCATGAGCTTGAGCCTTTCCATGGGCATGTGGTCAGTAAAGCTGACACAACCAAGGGGTGTGGTTTCATTCAAAGATTTAATTTTATACATTAACTATAAAAACATATTGTGCTCAGCTTAAATTGCCTGCCTGCCTGTTCAACTCAATTTTTGCTATACTTGAGGTATTTATCCTTTGGTTATTCCAGGTACTGGAGAACTGAGTCTTTAATTTACATTTGAAAAGGAAATATTTTTATTACCATCGTGATTAGGAGCTCCAGCTAAGGGTTAGCCTCTGCTTTTGCTAGATACTGTACAATCATAGCTCAGAAAGATGACACCTGCCTTAAATGCCTCATAATCCAATAGGAAGACCAAGAAAATATATGTATCTAATTACAAGGGAAGGGTCTGATGAGCAGAGGCCCAGGAAGGCAATAACCAAGTGGCAGCTTGCATGGGGCTGTCATTAAACCCTTCCCTGTGGAGAGGGGAACGTGAGCTGTGCTGCTGCTTCTGATTGAACAGATTTCCAAAATTAAGAAAATTTAAAATTAAAGGCCATCTGCTGGTAGATTAGGTAAATAAAAATACACCATAATTGGATTTGGTGCTCATTTCAGCCGTCTGGGTTATAAATGATAGGGAAAAGGTCACATTCCTTCAGGCTATCTGAAGTGGAGTGAATATATTGTCTCATCTTTCCATGACCCCTAGGTTAAAATGTAATATCAATTTCACTGTTGTCTTTTTTTAGCTGTGGAAAATCTCACTTGTGATGCTGTGAGCAGCACAGCATCCTCGGTGCTGCCTGGACCCCTGCCAGAGGGGTTGTGTGTTTGTATCTCTGCCAACCCTGTTTGGAAACAAGTAGATTTTTAAATGACAGGACAAATCAGCTGGGCTGGAAGCTTCCAGCTCAAGTAATTACAGTTCTGTAATCTCCTGTTTCAAATTTGGTGTTATAGGCAGCAGCCTCCAGGTGTTGGGGGAACAGTGGAAGCAAAGGTAGGAGAGGTGATGTGGCAGCTGCAGTGGGGCGAGCAGGAGGGGAAGGACAGGAAAACTGGGGGGAAACACTGGGAGGACTTCCCAGGCAGGAGGTGCATCAGGCTGAGCAATCAGAGGGTGTGATGCAAGAAAACCATAGCTGTGATTAGTGTTATTTTGGCTGTCCTTAAATCAGTTGTTGCCCAGAGAAGCTGTGTCCCATCCCTGGAAACGTTTGTGCAAGGCTGGGTCAGATGGGGCTTGGAGAAATCTGGGTAGTGGGAAGTGTCCCTGCCCCTGGCAGGGGCTGAAGGCCCCCTCCAAACCAAAACACTCTGTGATTCTGTGATAATTGGGAGGCCCTAAAGAGTCACATGGAGTGAGGCAGAGGTGAGGAATGAACTGTTTTCAAATATGAAAGTCCCCCCCCATCTGGAATATTTGTATCTACTTTTCCGTGATACCAGAAGGACACCTGGATTAAGAAAACACAAGTTGGTGGCACATGAATGATGTTTGAATCATATGCACTCAGTTTAAAGCAAGAATTAAATTTGGAAACTGAAATAACTGTATTTTTAGACAGAGATCAGGAGCCAAAACAGTCCAAAGGAAGAGAAAGATGTTGCATAACTGTATCTACAAAATTCCCTCAAATAAAAATGTAATTATGTGGAGTGCATTGAGGATGGACTTTCAGTTCCTTCAGAAATTTCTTTTGAGATTTTGTCTGGAAGTATTTATTTTGTTAAGTTTGGAATAATAACACATTAAAATCAATTATTCTGTAAAAATGCAATTACAGAAAATGTTTGTGTGAAACTACACAGGTGTTAGAACTTTCAAGCTGATTTATTACAGGTGGGTGGTCCTTTTCCCCTTTTCTTGCTAGTGGGATACACATGCTGACTTGACCATGGAGTTTTTGGGTGCCCAAGATACTTAGCTTCAGCCAGCACAAACATGCCTCTGGGCTGGGTAAAGCAAAGCCAAAGATTTCTTGGAGCACTGAAACAAATCCATGTGAATTCAGTCTGTGTTCAAGGAAACAAAACCCATGAAGATAAATAGGGCTAATCCCACCACAGCCTGCAAACAAACACTGCTGTTCAAACCTGAGACAGATAACACAAACAACCCTGGGAAAGCAGTTTGGAGAGTATCAAATCACATGACAAAGCCAATATATTGCTTTGTGACTTCCAATTAGAGACTTGCTGCTGTATAATTAAGTTTCTGACGACACTGTACTTAAAGTCATGTCAGTCCTTTCATTTATAAATACTTCTCTGCAGGTGCTTGAGCTCCCAGCTGGAATCTGTTTTTCTAGGATCTAATCCTAGAAGTGGGGGTTTTTTTCCCTTCATTTCAATTTTGAGTGGAAAAAAAAATCCCTCTGAAGAGCTAAGGTTTGAAAAGATTTGAGTATTCTCAGTATGTTTTAGTTCTGTAGGTCCCAGCTGCAGACATGTATATTTTATTATCAGCATAACATATGTGTCCCCATGGTTGCACATTTCTGTAAATCAGGACTAATCAGACCTGGAACCTGTTCTCCCTGATGTATTTTCTACTTTACAGAAGTTGCAAAGGACATTAGCTCACCTATTTTTTTTTTCTTTCCTTTCCTCTGTTTATACTCCTTTTCTATAGGATTCATGTATGCAGCTCAAAATACCTGTTTTTCCTGCACTCTTTGAGGATTCCCAAAGTGATCCCATAGTTTGGGGTGCTTGGTGACAAGGCAGCCCCTCTCCTGTGCTGCTCAGATTTGTTTGCATGGTCACAGTCAGGATGGGCTGGGCTGAATCAGGGCTGGATTAATAAATAAATAAAAGGGGATTTTAAAAAATGCAGTAGAGAGAAGGGCATCACCTTTGGACCCTGCTTTGCTCTGAACCCCAAAGCAGACACTGCAAATTGAAATTTTCACCTTCAGCTCATCCCCATCATACAGGAGTGAGGGATGCTGCCTGAAGCAGTGATGTGTGGCCAGGGATATTCCCCTCCACAGCCTGGGCTGAGGACATCTGGGATGTCTCCTCCTAGGCAAACAGCTTGGAGTGGTGAGAGGTGTTAGTGCCAGGAACTGCTCTCCTGCAGGGCTCACATCCCCCACACCAGCACAACCTCTGCTCTCATTAGGCTCCTTGGCTCAGCAGTGGCTGCCAGGCACAGGAGTTCATGGGATGGCACGTGGAAAGGTGAGGGACAACCCTGTCCATCCTCAACCTTGTCCTCAGCAGTCACTGCCCATGGCAGGGGAAACAGTTAAATGAGTTGATTTTCTTCTTAATAGCTTAAAAAAGCACTTGAGCTTTTGGTCATTACAGTATGTTTAGAGCCAGCTGAGGGTGCCTGCAGGTGCTTTAGATTGCTGTTTTTTTCTGTGTGGATTGAGATGGTGTGGAGCCCTGAAGGTCAGGGCATCTGCACAGTCCCCTGGCTGAGAAGGGCTCTCAGTGCCTTTCTGCCAGAGGGGTGGTGGATACAGGTCCTCCTTCATTCCAAATGACATTTTCTCCATCAAATCCAAGAGACATAAATAATGACACCCACAGAGCTGCAGAACCGTGTGTGTGCACTTCCTGAGGACTGAGCCATTTGATTTGGTGTGGAATTTCTGAATGGATAGCTGAACTCCTAAGTCCATTAAGCAAGGCAATTTACAGGGCTCTCCAGCTTTGCCCATGGAAACACATTAACACTTTCCCATTTGGCTGGTCGAAAAGCCATTATTCTGTATACAAAAGGGGGAAGAAAAGTAATATTATTTTTCAATGTTTGTTTTTTGCATTGAGTGGTGAAGACTTTTACAATATTGAAGGGAGGTGGAGAGGAATATGCCATATTCCTGTGTTAGGAGTGCTCTCACCAGCCCACATCTATCCAGGTAGCACTTGCTGCTGCCATTGAAATCTTCATTTTAGTGTTTTAGACATGATCTAGCAAATGAAAAATGAAGATAATCCTTGGAGTGGACCAGGGAGATGTATTTTGGTATACCTGACTGCTCCCCAAATCACCAAAATATACATGAGGAAAAATGGCAAATTGTCCCTGGTGCCGTCTCTGATAATTTGCCTCCTCCAGTGAGATCTTTAAGATGATTAATCACTTGCAATTAGATCAGTTATGTTTTGGGGTGCTGGTTTTGTGTGAGGTTATTTTTTTTCTTCTTCTTGATATGCTGGCTTCCACCAACTCCCTGCCCCTGAACAAGCATATATCTCCTTTAGGTGTGAGAGGAGGGATGTATTGGAGTGTAACAGATACTGTGAAAAGGGAGTTTTGTCTGGGGTTGGGAGTGCTGTGTCTCCCTGGGTCTTTGTTTCCTCTCTGCAGGTTGAGCAGTTGCTGGTGACATTCAGTTTCTTGCTCCTGGCTTTGGCTCTGAATGGGTTCTGTGAACAGAGCACAGCTACTGGATAGCTCTAGGGATGTAATTTGTATCCTGAAAGTATTGGCTAGCGACTTTTTCATTCTAATTTTGAAGAGAGGTGGAATTTATCAGTAGTTAGTACACTTTGTCTTGGAGAGGCAGCCCGTGTACTCTCGCTGTTGGATTTAATGCATTAACAGCATTTTACTTTCTGTCAGGGTGATTCTGCTGAAAGCAGGGACAGTTGTGGAAGGGGATACCAAATAAACAGGACACATTATTCAAGTAGATGAGTAATTTTAGCCTTATCTTGCTCCTTTATGTTTCCAGCAGAAAACACTTTCAGCACATTAATACTGGGAATTAGCAACAAATCTTGTGTCAGCGACTGAGAGACGAGATTCCACTTAGGTGCAAGCATGAAGTCGTTTGTTGTTTCCAAGGCTCAGTTTATATACTCTTACAGCTTTAGGTAAAATTTTCTGCTGCCAAGCAATAATCACATTATTAATGTTTCTTAGCAATATTGCTTAACCACAATCTTGTAGGTGCAGTCTTACATAACTCCCTTAAAACAAAGTACCTCGTTCCTTTTTGCTTCCTCCCTTACATTTCTATTTGCTGCTCCCAAGGTTTCTGGCCTGCCAAGGCCAAGATGTCCCCACCATCCATCATCTCCATAGTACTCTCTGCTCTACTGCCCAGCTGCCTCCCCATAATCTTGCTCATCTGCCAAGCTAGCTATGGAAACACTGTGTATTTTCTCACACCCCTGTGAGAAATTAACTTGAAAATGACAAAATGAGCAGGACCTTTTTCTTTTTAGTGGTGACAGTATATCCAGAGAGATCTACCTAAGGTCAGTGTTGTATAAAAATCACTAAATTGGGCAGTAAAATGTCTCTATACTGAGTTAATTGCTGCTAATCTCTCAATTCTTTGTGCTGGCTTCTATTTTGTGTTTTTTATTATTAATTACTAATATGCCTTTATATCAGTAAGGGGGATATGTAAGTTTGAGTAACTGTGTTCTGACTTAGGAAGATGCTTTCCCAGCTCCCTTTGACAGGAGTTCATATTTTGTAGGTAGAAAGTCCTTATTTCTGTTGACTTCAATGGTAATTTTTTTATCAGTTTGCTGCTTTTTCTGTCAAATTGCAATGATCTGTCTTGCTGGTTTTGCTTCACTTAGTCTCTAGAAAATTGCTCTACCTGGCAGGTGCAGCTGAAGCCTTATGGGTAGTCAATTAGAGGGCAGGTTTGTAGCCTTCTTATAGAAATATGTTTTAAATACCAATTTCAGCTAAAGTAGCTTTCTATTGCATTTTTTTTTTTTTTGCCTATGGCACAGCATCCAGCTGTAGTGGTTCATTTTGCTTCTATGTACTAATTGCTATCTGCTGGCCAAAATATTGGGTTTGTTTGAAAAAGATAATGTGAAAAAATGTAGGAAAGAAAGTACAGATAGGCCATCCCTGCAAAAAGAGGTGCATTTACAGGAGAAACTCACTTCAAGCCTTTTTGGAGGTCTGACAGTTGAAAGATGACATATTTGTACCCATACTGGGAGAAATGGCCTTAAAAATACTGGACACTTTTTATCATTATTGCTTCTGTCAATACAAATAAAAACCACCCAAACTGTAAAGATAGTTCCACAGCACACAGGTAACTGCAGCTCAGTGCCAGGAGGCAGATTTGTACTGAAATGCTTGAAAACTCTTAAGGAAAAATTAGGCAGTAAAGAAAATTGGAAAACAGCACTAAAGTTAACTCCAGAAGATTCATACATGTTAATGTGAAAGAACAATCATGGGATGATTTGGGAAGGGACTTTAAAGACCACCTACTTTCAACTCCCTGCCACGGACAAGGACACCAAAAATCATAGAAACAAGCTCATTAATTCAAACCAGAACAGTGGTGAGGAAAATGCCCAGACCAGGTATTTCATAGTGACCATGAATGGTCAGTGTGTGGCAGCATGTGTGTACTCACACCTGTCTCTGAGAGTGATCCTCAAGCTGATGGAGATATTTTGAGAAGAGTTACTTGGGTGCATGATTTCTTTGTTCTTTCCTTCTTTTTTCATGTTTTCTCAATTTTCAAATAAACCAAACAACCTTTAGAAAGGAGGAGAAATTGAAGGTTCCTCATGTTTTTTTACCTTGCTCTGTGGTGGTCTCAGAAGAGTTAATGTGGTTTCTCAGGACCAATGTGGTTTTTAATCTGGACCTTATCAGACATTCAAACCTGGAGGGATTGTCCATTTTTACCCATCAGTAGAAGTGATGCAGGATAGAAAGCTGTTGCTCCTAAGTTATCTCACTACACAAAAATTTCCTTGGTGTTCCTCTTCAAAACTGTCTGAACTTCCCCCAGCTTTCTGGTGAGATTTAGGGTCCATGTGCCTTTCCCAAGGCTCACAATTCATCATGGGCTTAATGGTGCTTTCAGGCTTGCAATGCAAGGTGAGGCTTGCAGGATCACTTTCTCTGGAGGTCACAGTCTGAAGGTCGGGCAGGCACCTCTCTGTAACGTGCTTTACAGATAGCAGGATGTTATTTCCTAAATTATCTTGTATGACTTGACAGCCGGGTGCAGAGTTTGTCCATCGCTGAGCCGCCTCAGCGTGTGATAACCAACACGATGTGAAGGCTCTGCAATTCCTGCTGATGATTCACAGCAGATCATTTGATATTTAGGGCTCCGTTCATTAATAAGTTATGCTCCATTTACCTTGTTTTCCGTGTTATTTATGAGTCAAAAGTGCAGAGTGCACAAAAAACGACCCATTTGTCAAATTCTTCTTCTCTCTGTGTGATTGGCTAACCCATCACTGCAGCCCCCAGGGGCACATTGCACAAAAGGTGTGTCCCGCATGAGAGAGCAAAGTGGCCCTAGGAGGGAAAACAAGAATTCAGCTTTTGTCTGAGTCTGCAAGTTGCCCCAGTTGGTGCCTTTGAGCTGTGTGGACAGGAAATTTCCCAAGCCAGTTTGCTTCCTTGTTTGCTGCATGCACAGCGCAGGTGCTCTGACTGCAGAGGAGGTGTCCTGCTCATCCACAGGTCCCACCGAGCTGAGAGGGAATGGAGGGAGGAAAAGGCTGTTCTGATAATGTTGATCCATCTGCAGTTTATCTCTCTGCATGTTAGCATAGACCAGGTCCATGACACAGAATAAGGGTGAACTTGTGGAGGAGACAGAACCACAGCATGAGCCAGTTATTGGGAGTGCATGGGTTTGGTGAGGTGGGGAGGGTATCTAAAATCAGAAGAAATGCTCTTTGCTTGTAAGAAACAGGAAAATGTCTGCAGACCCCAGCATCTCTAGCTGGCATCAAAACAACAGCATTCTTTCTTTTGTCAATGTCCCTCTTAGTTAAGCACATAAATACTTACATGTTGGCACAATTACTTACACATTGACATAAGCTAGAGAAGCAGTTTAAGAGCTATGAAGACGACAGAATAACCATTGCATATATCCTTTTGATTTCCCACCACCTAATGGGCAGAGCCCTAAGCAGAAGAAAAAGAAATAATAATTAGAGCTTACTGCTTTACAGGATGAATTGTGAAAATGTCTCCAGTGCTGTCGGCAGTGTACTGTGAAGATACAACAGCTTTAAATGACCTGTCTAGCTGGTAAAGCAGGGAGACTAATGTAGATTAATTCACTGTTTTTAGCACTTGGAACCTTGTTTAAAGCTGTTGGTGTCTACAGCCTCCCACAGTATCCTGCAACCCTGCCAAGCTCCCTTCTTTCCCTGGGTTGCTTGGTGAGTAATCCTTCACCATTGTGGGTATCTGGCACATGGTCTTGGCTGACTTTGGGAGAATAGAGGGTGAGGAAAGTGGGATTTAGAAATGAAAAATAAACTTGATTTCGTGTGATATGAAAACTTAATTTCATATGCAAATTGCTAAATTCTGCATGTTGGAGAGCTGGTTTTTACTCTTTTCCAGAGAGTGAAAATGTGTTGGATTTCCAAATGTCTTGAATATAAACTCAGAATATTTTATAACAGACCAGATGTTTTGGTTTATGGTAAAAGGAACAATTGAAGCAAGCAGTTAGGATTCACCCACAAGTGACAACTCATGAGAAAATCTCTGTTAAAATAATACCTCACCCAACACTGCTTGCTGGCTCCTGCGAGTTGGATGGGCTGGTGCTTCCACCAGAGAGATGGGACACAGCCCTGGAAGACCCTGGTCATAGTTCCTGGCTTTCTCTGTTGGATAGACCTATCATTCCACACACTTAAAAACATTTTAAAAAGTCTTAAAGCTTTGAAGCTGAGTCAGGAGAGGCTAGACATGCTCTTGGGACTCCAAAAACCTGTGCTTGCTTTCCAGAGAGCCCAAGAGGTTTCTTATGTTGCAGTCAAGGTGCCTTGGTTGGTGGCTTGGACAGAAGGTGGTAGGATGGCCATTATCTTCGATAAGTCCTGGATGTTGTGCTGAATTTGGGTGAATTTGTGTAATTTGTATGAAAGGACTGACTGATGTTGGCTGGAGCTTTGGCTTCCCCACACTCCTGTGAGTGGAGAGCAGGCAAGGCAATTGGGCAGATTGGGAAGGGGAAATCCAGCCTTCCCAGCATGTAGGCAAAACTGAGGTATGATTGACTATGCACTCCAACTCTGTGCACAGAGAATGCTTTTTTTTTGGTATCAAGCCAGCTGAGGATGTGCTCAGCCTCCTCCAAGAAGGGAGGTTCCAGGCTGAACCTCTCCAGAGCCACTACAGGACTGCTGAGCTCACGTCTCAGTGCCCCTTCCTGCAGCAGGGCTTCTGATTGTAGGTGCTGAACTCAGAAAGAACAAAGCTTAGCTTTTAAAATAGAGAGAAACTCCTGATGGAAGCCTAAAAGAAGAAAAAATAATCTCCATAATTTGTCTTGATTGCTGTAGTACTTAAAGAGGAAAAAAAATCTGTGCGTGGATGCAAGAACAAAGTATTTGGATTTGTTTTGGAGGTCATGGGTGCTAGAGCTAGTATGACTATAATTTCTGTTGGGAATTGAGTGTAATAGCAATGTAATTTATATGAAATATATAGCCAGAGACTGTGTCTCAGTTCCACTGAGGTTAATGGTAAAACTCCAGTGTCCTCAGCAGGGATAGGATTTGATGCCTGGAGAAATGTTTTATTATTAAAAGTTTATTAACTCTTCATGTGGAAGGGCTATCTTCCTGTATGTCTGCGTAGGTGTAAGAGGTGAAGAAGTAAACAGCAGAAATAATGCACCAAACATTCCTTCCAGCCTGAAATTCTCCACACAGTATTGTATTAAAGGATTGTATTGAAAACATTTGGCAAACAGATTAAAATACAGTTTTTATAGACAAAGAGTCCTTGGAGCAGGGTAAAAAGAAGAGCTGTAATGGATTTTTATCCCCTTGAATTTTGCAGTATAATAACTCCCATTGAATTACAAAAGGCAACCTGCACAAACTATGAGGAATTATACTTGTTAATTTTCCATCTTTTGTCATTGTTCCCCTGGGAATGGCTCTTCACACATCTGATGACTCTTTTCCTTCTCTTGCTTCTGTCTGCCTGAGATTAATCTTACTCTATTTTTTTTGTGCACATTTTGAAATATCTCACACATTCTCAAACTTAAAAGAAATTTTTGGGCCTTAAAAACATACTTTATGACTATCTCATACCAGAAGTACCACATGTCATTTTCTTTTCATCCATGTATAGCATTTTTTAATTATCTTACTGTCCTTTGCAAGCTCTACTGCAGTTATGGGTATTGTCCTGTGACATCACATTTGGAGATTGTTAATCTTATAATTAATTCCCACTATAATCTCAATTAAATGTGCAGACACCTTAGCTTGGTGCTCTTCTGGATGGGAAATGGATGGTTTGTATTGTGACTGAAAGTGCATCACCTGCACATGGAGCTGTCAGCTGCTTTTCTAACCTTGGATAAAGATGCCTTACATGGAAGGGGAAACTCTTGGCACAAGCAGAAATATTCTGGTTTTCTCAGTTTCAGACCAGTTTTGCTGCCAGGACTGGGATTCGTGGGCAGTTCATGCACACAGATGAGAAAAAATTGGAATTAGTCACTTAAAGGATTTCAGCAGCTCTCCCTGGGTGCTTTTCTGCATCCTTAGGCAGTTAAATGCGTTTTTCAACCTGGCTGTTTGCTTTGAGAAGTGCCTGGCTGCTTAAACACAGAGCTAGGATATCCCTGTATTTTGGGATGGGGAATATATCCATGACTGGAAGGCTCAGGGCTGTCCTGGTGATTCTATGACTTGTTTTGTGTTGGTGAGATTAGGCTGCTTGTTTGTGGGATGATGTTACCAACCAACACCCCAAAGAACCCCAGGACATAAAGAGAACTTGAAAATGCCCTGTACAGCTCTTCATCTATATTAGAGCCTGGGGAGAGCCAAATTTATTAGTACTTCAGAACATTTTTCTTGTTAATATTTCATATGAGTAAGTTCCTGAAAGGCTTGAAAGGAGTTCTGAAAAATTACCGAGTATTAGTTCTTAACACTATTGACAGTGGTGGAAAATTCAGAGTACTGAGCACTTGGAAGGACCTGCCAAGATAAAAAAGCTGTGATTATGGGGGTGGATATTTTTGATTTATCTCTGGAGCAAGCCAAAATGGTGTAAGGCTGTGTGACTTGTGAGGAAACATTTCTTCTTATAAGCATTTGTAGAAGAAAAGGCTACTCCTAATCAGTGTTGAAGTCTGCCTAATTTGAAAGCAGATATTATGAAATCAAATCTGAAATGACAGCTGTGTCCACAGCTGCTGTGCAGCAGGTTGTAACCTTTGTTGATGCCTTGAAAAAACAGAACAGTAGTTGATTCGTGGCTGTCAGTTCTGCTTTCTTCTTTTTGGCTGCATGGTGAGATTTCCATTAACTCCACTATTTTACTTTAAAATTGTTCAGACTGGAAGATTTATTCTGCTGCTTCTTAAGATTTCTTCTTCTGATTCTTCAATACTATGTAGCTCTGCTGAAATAATTTTAATCAAAAGTCATATTTATAAACTTAACATCTTGCAGGATCAGGGCTGGGGAAATTTTACTTCCTTGGGCTTTGTGGGCCACCCAAAGTGTGAAGGTGAAGAGCAAACTGGGCTGGTTCTCAGGTGTGGTGCTGTAGCTCCCAGGCTGAGCAGCACTTATCTCCAAGAAAAGCAAGTTGAAGCTGCTAAATCGGCTGCCACCTAAAAGGCACAAGCATTTAGGAAATGGGATGTGGGTAGAGGAACATTTCAAGCAATAGAAAGCACTTGAGATCTACTTCATGCATAGTTAAATGTCTTACGTATTTGCATTTGAAAAAAAAAACAGCCACCCCAGGTAAGGCCTTTTGCCAGAGACTGTTTTAACAGCTTTTAAGTCCAATTCATATTTTCTTTGGCAATTTTTTCCCCTGAAAGCTCCATTGTGAAGGCCTGGAAGCAAACAAGTATTATCCACAATGTTTCATTTTAATTCAAATTAGTCCCAAAGTCTTCATGCTTCTGTAGCTACCAACTTGGTGAGTTAATGGCATGTTCAATAAACAAAAAAAGAAAGGGGGAAAATAGTGTCTGAGACTTAAAAAAACCCTCTACAGATCCACAACAAGAAACAAAAATCAAGCACACAAAACCCTCTAAATCCTCCCAAAAAGTCCCAAACCAAACAAATCCAAAATCCAGCAACAAAAAGACCCCCACCCAAAATACTGCCTTTCACTTGGATATTGATTCTAGGCACTGAATGTAGGCTGGGTTCTTCCAGGAAGCCCTAAAGCATTATGAATTCTCTGCTGCCTTGAGGAATTCTCTGAAATGGATGTATCCAGCTGAGATATGAACTGTAGAAGACTGGTCACATAAACTTAATGAGATTTTTTTTTTGTCCCACAATTTCACTTTTAAATAAAACCTATAAACATTACAGCTTTACCCAGCATTTAATGAGTTTGGCTGGAACAATAGACTGAGTCTTGAGAGACACCATGAATTAAAACTGTTTTCCTATTTTGATCCTTTTCTCCCTCTGTTGCTGCTTGGGAAGGACCAATATTCAATGGCAAATAATTTGTCCTATCTAAATTGTGAGGTTTCCAGTCGCAGCAGTAGCTAGTCATTTATTAATCAAGCATTAGTTATGGTAGTTAAACATTTAGAGGTAATAAAATGCAAATGTGCTTTCAACACAAGTTGTGGTTCTTAAAAAATAAGAAATTACTTAAAAAAATTGTTGCTGTAAGGTTATGGCCAATATTAATTGCTGAATTTATTTCCTGTGGCAGACACTTCTTATACTAAATGGTAACTTAAGAAATTGTTTTTATTAGCATATTCAACATGGCTTAAATTGTCTGATCTGCAAGGTAAAACATGAAATCTTTCCTGGAAGCATCTCATTTTAGCTTCTTGCTAGTGCAGCTGTTTTAAAAGGTGGTAGGCAAGTTGACCCTGCTCCTCATCTAGAGAATATATGAGCACAGAATAAAGTTTGCTGGGCTCTAAAGATTGCTCTGCTGTGAAATGGGAAGTGAGGCCACAAATATGGCCTTTCAGGTGAGGATTTGGTGTCTGTCTTCAAGCAGGAAGGGTGTGCCATCTGTGAATATTAGCAGGTTTAGTGCACGTAGGAAAGGATTTGCCAAATGCTGATGAAGGCGAGTTATTTTTCACCCGTTTGCCCATCTCTCTTTCTTGCATGCATAATACCATGTAGGCAGGGTAAATGCATCTCGTTAAAGCAAAAACTGTAATTATATTTTGGTAAGTAAACTTAAATAAAATTTAATTGGGAAATATTGTAAATAGAAACATCAGGCGTGATACATAATCATAAAGCGCGTCTTTGAAAAGCAGAAAATGAGCATATGTGATCTCGGTTGGTTAGGTAGGAATAGCCATTTAGGAGCTTGGTGTCCCTTGGCAGTCTGCTATGGAGAACATGAGAAGCAGCTGCTTTCCCCCTAGATGATAAAGATTTTTGCTAAAGGGGTGCATTATCATGAAAACTTTTCTTCTCTCTCCAGCTGACTTGGAAACAGTGGAGAGAGCTGTGTGTCAGGGGAGGTTCAGATTGAATATTAGATTTTTTTTTTCCACTGGATAGGTGATTGGCATTCAAATAAGTTTCCCAGCTGGTGGAGTCACAGTCTTTGAAAATGTTCAACAGGAGTCTGGATGTGGCACTTGGGGTATGGTTTAGGTCTGGTTATGGTAGGGTTGGGGTGATTGTTGGACCAGATCTTCTTGGAGGTCTCTTCCAACCCTAGTGACTCTGTGATTGTGTCCATACCCATGGGGAGAGATGCCCATGGTGATTTTACCATGCTTGGGCTGGTGGGGACACAAAACAGGACTGGGGTGCTGAGACTGGGGCTGGCAGAGTAGCTGTGCTGGATCTGACATTTTATGGAGGTTACAGCAGAAATATGGCCTCAGTCATTAGCTACACCTCTCCTTGTGGAGGATTTAGGATGTAAAAAATTGCAGTGACAACATAAGAGTGGAAGGAAACTTCCAAGGTGAGGATGCTGAAAGTCGGATGCTGCTGCTGAGCGCCCACATCCACTGCTGACTGGAGTTTCTCTTTCACAGTGTATCAGAATACAGGAGACATTAAACAGATTTTATGGGCTAATCTATACTTTTGATTGGCTTTAATGATCTTTGCAGTCTGTTATTTATACGTGGCATTATTACACAGCGAGCATTGTAATGCATGAGGTCATTACTGCATTGGCTTTACAGCTTGTTGGTTTTGCTGCTGAGCTAACCTGTCATGTGTGCTCCTGGAGATGTGCCTTGCTTCAGGATGAGGCTCTCTGGTGATAGAGGCAAGAAAAAAGTAGTAATGGTAAATCTAGAATTCCTCAGGAAGTGAAGGGGTGGCAGCTGTCTGAGACCTTCTTTGTCCCCATCCTGGTGGAGTTGAACCTTTTATTGACTTGCTCCTGGAGAGGATTGACTCATTTGTAGTGGGCAACAGGGCCAGACAAATTTTTTTTCTAATAATAAAATAATTTCTAATGATAATTTCTTAATTCCTAGATAAGAAAATGTAAAAACCCCCTGGTGATTTGTACAAAGCCTTATAGCTTCTTTACTTTTTTTCTGGACTTCCACCATAAATCTGGGAGAAAGGCAAGTAACTGCAATGCTGCTTTCCATGAGCAGGCTTTGCAGGGTGGACTATTGCTCATCAGAGATAACAGGTATGCTTTAGAAGAAAGATGAACAGTGCAGAAGGAATACTGAACTCTTCTTTATATCCTCTCTGTGTTGGAACAGCTTTTCACATCAGCTCCATTCTCTGCCACAGTTCCCATGAGTTTCCCTTTGCTACCTTGTACTGCTGGACTGGGATTTATCCTATTATTGAAAGTGGCAAAAATTGTCTGAATTATGTTTTATCACTAAGTCTAATTTTTTTTTCTAAGAAAGATACATTTCAGAGACTCTTGCTTTGATTTGTGCTGCAGAAATTGTTCCCCTGCTGCAGTGTGGGTTTTTAACACCAGCTAAACAAAGCCACCTGATGGAAGAAGGTGACTAAAATGACTAATGCAAAAACTTGAGCAAAAGGCATTTCAGCTACATAATGTTTTAGTGAGGCAGACAAGGCTGAGTGATTGAAAAGTGGAGGATTTTATGCCAAAGAAAAATATGTAAGTGCAAATGTAATATTTCTTCAACCCGACTCATAGAACACATACATTAATATATTGAGGCAAATTAATGTTTGTAGAATAATAAAATATCCTGAGTTGAAAGGATCCCAAAAGGATCATCAAGTCCAACTTCTGATCTGCACAGGACAAAATTGTCCATTTTATCTTGTCCAGTTTTGGACCAGAGCCACAATTGATGTCCAGGTGTTGAGCACCAGGACTTGGGGCAGCTGGTGAACATCCAGGAGAGTGGGTCTGTGTCTCTGTGGGGCTCAGGCAGGGAGCCTGGTCCTGTCAGGTTGTGGGGCTGAGTTTAAAGGAGGAGGGCATCTCCCTTTCCAACCTGGGATGTTCATGCTGAGCCCACTGCCAGTGGGTACAGGACAGTGCTGGGGCTCACTTGGCTGATTTGGGTTCAGAGGGACCTTAAAGCTCATCCACTTCCAATCCCCTGCCATGGGCAGGGACACCTTCTACCAGACCCCGCTGCTCCCAGCCCCATCCAGCCTGGCCTTGGACACTCCCAGGGATGGGGCAGCCACAGCTGCTCTGGGCACCCTGTGCCAGGGGCCCACCACCCTCACAGGGAATATCCTTCCTGACACCTGGGGCAGCCCTGACCCCTGCCAGTGTGAAGCCATTCCTTGTTCTGTCACTCTCTACCCTGCTCCCTCCCCAGCTCTCCTGGAGCCCCTTTAGGCACTAGAAGGATGAATGTGCTGTTGAGGTACTTTTGATACAGTCCAGCTGATTTCTGAATGCTTCTGTTTTGTTCCTCAGCTCTGATTTCTACACCCTCACAGGTTCTCTGCACTTATTAAGGTGTTCCTCACTGTGGAAGTAGTGGATAATTTATAGCAGATATTTCAGGGACAAGCATTTAGCAAAAAGGGATACTTATTGTGTCCTTTCCTGCTGTGGGGGTCTGACAACACCTTCCTGTTATAATTGCTGAACAAATTAATGTTTTGAAACTCCACTGAGTGCTCAAGGAGCCTAATAGAGGTAGATAATTGCTCACTTGGATCCACTTTCTTTTTTTTTTTTCCTGTCCTATAAATTAGTCCAAGATGAATTTTCTGTCAAGGACTGAAACCAGCCAGAACCTGAAATTTTCTTTTGGTTGGACTTTTTTTTCATTTCAAGACAACTGGGACTGAAATGAAAAGATACAACTACGTGATGAAAGACAAATACTAAAGAAAAGTATGTGAATTATTCACAACTTCCTTATTATTTCAATAAGACCATGTTATTACCTTTCTATATTTCTGAAATTTTAATATGATGAAATATTTTATTTCAATTACTTGAAAATATATTACAGTACCTTAAACATATATAAGTGGAACTGAGTTAATATTTCAGCATGATACAAAATTTGAAATTTAATTAATTGAAAGATAAAATACTGTGGTTTGTGTTTCAGAACACAGTGACTGTTGTTCACATTTATCTTTGGCTTTTTCTGTTTGTCCAGGATGAAGGTATTGCATATATTTTCAGTTTTACAGGAATGGATATTCTTCAGGAGAAGAACTCCATTAAAGTTTGAACTTCTCAGTCTGGTTTTCTGTCTGTGATGAGAAGAACAAGAACTGTGATGGGAACATATGGGGAACAGAACAGAGAGTACAATGGAGCTTGGTGGGATATAGGCTGTGGGATAAGTGACCACAGGTATGAGAAGAACTGGGAGAGTGCAGCATAGGCAGATATCAAGGTTTGTCAAACTATGTAGTTTTGTAAGGCTGCCAAGTAATGCAAAAAATAGGCTGTTAATAATTCTGTTACTAGTGGGAAATTCTTTCTTAAGGATGTGACTGCTTAGGGCTGTAACTGCTTAGAGTTGAAGAGTATATAAGACTGAACTGAGAGGAAAATAAACAACTTCAGCCTCTTTTTGCTTGGACTTCAATGACTTTGACTTCTTTTTGCTTGGGCCTTTGATTTGCAATGATAGGAATCCGTCCTGTGTTTGCTGTATGTCTGTCCCAAACTAGCAATGTGAGCACTGGGCTGTTAATGTCATGGACCAGGTTGAATTTGGACCAGGTTGAATTTGAGGCAGGGGCTGCTTGTTGCATGGGCTGGGCATGTAGAGTTTAAGATCTTCCCCCAAATCTTAGGATTTTATAGTCCAGAGAGGTACTTGGGGTGTGTGTGGGTGAAATTAGAGGTCATGAGCTGCTTTTACTGGATTGAAAATTTAGCCTTTCTGACAACATTACCATTGGAATAAATAAGCTTCAAAGAAACCAAAGAAGTTTTTCCCTTCCTCTCTGTCTCCTTGTAGATAATGATGGTAGCAGTGCTCAGCTGGGATGTTTCTGACAGCTCTCCTTTCCTGTGAATATCTGGAAAACCCAGACAAAGCGTTTTAATGGACAGCTTTTGGTGGTGGCATCAGCTGCCTCGGAGCACCAGATTTCACTGGAGTCCTTGGTGAATGGCTGATCCATTCTTTCAGGACTCTCCAAGGATGGTAAAAGTAGAAAATAGACAGAATATTCTTTTGAGCAAGAGTCTTCTGTACTGATAGTATTTTCCCCTCTCCTCCACACTGTACTAACTGTGGTGTGTGTCACGTGCCATCTGCAGTGATGATTTGTGTGTTATCACACAAGTTTGCTGCTATGGTGTCTGTACCTGGTGAGGATTAATTGGTGATGGGCCTGGGTCACCTGAATGTATGAAAGTCATAAATCTAGTCCTAGTTTTCTAACCTGAAAGTTTAACAGCATCCAGGGATTTTTTGTCATCTCCTTGGAGATGCTTTGTGCCAAGCTGGCAGCAGGTCTATCAGCTCCCTGGCTCAGCAGGCTGGTTCCTGCAGAGGAGGAGGATGCTGGGTCACTGCCCCACTGGGGTGTGCTGAGGCTCTGCCCAAGTGAACCCCTTCCCAGAGGCTCCTTCTGCCTGGAGATATTGTCTATTTGCAAAGAAATCCAGTGTACCAAGGAAATGCCTTTTGTAGCTGAAGCCATCTCAGTGTCTGCCATGCATGATTCCAGCAGTGTTCCTTCTCCCTGCAGGGGAGACCCTCCCCACCAGCAACAGAAGGATGAACACCAGTGGTCACTGGAACAGCAGAGGCTGGGATGGGTGCAGACACAGCTTCTCTGCTTGGGGATGGAATGAGGAAGGGAGGGGCTGGACTTTGTCTGGCATGTAAACCCTCAGGAAAGCCAGATGATTTGAGGAGTCATGTGGCAGACATTTTGCTCAGCCAGCTCTGGATTTGCTGTTCTGCTCATAAGCCTCTTGCCTGGACTCGCTATTTCTTGATAAGGTGGACAAATATAATATTATGAGTTCAGTGCTGATGAGAATCCCTGCACCACAAATAATGGGGCCATAGGATCCTTACCCTGCTGCCTCTGTGGCAGGAGTGAGGGGACAAGGACAGATGTTCCTGTCTGGCAGCAGGGAGGCAGCCTGGGCTGCTGGATACTGCAGGCAGTTATTTAGAGGTCAGCTGTATACTGATAATGAAATATTGATAAGCTGCACATGGAGGTCTTTGGGTAACAGGGACTGCATGTCCTGGCACTTGCTGTGCTGGGGTGGGTCATTGCTGGGGTGTTATGCTGCTCTGCAAAGAGCTGCTCTGTGCTGGCTGTGTCAGGGACCTGCTGGTCCTGCAGGGGTGAGGTCCATGGTGCTCGTGCAGCTGGGGCAGGAGCTGTGCACTGCCCTGCACCCACACACCCTGGCTGTGCTCTGGCTGGAACAGGGTGATGCCACATCCACCTGTGCAATATCTGCCACCTTGCTTCTCCTCTGTGAGGAATGGTAACCATAAACCATCTGTATAAGGAGAGATTTGTAAGGTTTATATTTATTAAAGTTTGTAAAGCACTCTTTGCTGCTGCAAACAGATGCTGGTGCTGGTACACGGGATTATTTTACTTCTGCATCACTTGGGAGAGCTGCTGTGATTTGCTGTTTTCCTGGCTCCTGGGGTATCTGCAAAGACTCTTGGCAGCTATGTGGTCCCAAATGAGATTTTTCTGCATCCTTAATGCATTGAATTTACTGTAATATAAAGAATATCATGACACCCAGGTGGTTTCATATCAGGTTTCATATGAATAGAATTATGGTCAAGCTCAACTTCTAATAAGAAACTACAACCCACTGCTCTTGCCTTTGTCATTGTTTGGGATTTTATTGTTTTTGTAATGAAGAGAAATAGTTTGATACAAATGTATATTGAACATGGTCACCAACAGGAAAAATTTTGCCCTGTACTTCGTTTGGTTCAAGATGGAGTTTTTTGGTCTGAATGTGGATGAATTCAGGTTTTTGTTTCTGAATAGGATCCAAAGGGGAAGAGAAGCCTGAGGTCTGAATGTCTATACACCCAGGGCAAAATGTTTACAATGCAGCAAGCAAAGGATGGGCATCACTGCTGCTCATGGTGGCTGCCAGTGCTTTCTGTACAGAGAACAGACTCAGGTCAGGATAATCACCATCCCTAAGGACAGATTTCCACTTGCTGTTTTTTTCTGGAAAGCTTCCTTCATCTTTGTTGTCAACAATGATTACACAGAGTTTGTAAGAAAAACTTGTTTATTCCTTTTTAGAGACAGGAAAAGAACATTAAATGTTGAACAGAATTGTGTCACATGTGGAGGGAATGATGTTAAAACAGAAGCTACACAGCTTAGAAAAAGGAAAAGAAATCACATGCAGGACTGAGCCAGTATCTACCAAGACAATTTGAGAGAAGGCAGTGGGAGGAGAAGCCCTGCTTAGCATATGACTAATGGCTTGGCCAAATTGCTCTGAATTGCCAGGCATGTGACTGACAGCAGAATAAAGCCCAGATATAATCTGCTCAATTTGGGCCAGAGAGGTTGCATGCTATTTTCTTCCAAATGAAGCTTTCATCTCTGGTTGGTTTTTCCTTTTTGTTTTCCTTTTATTTTAGCACAGCAGCTTTGATGTTGGATTGCAAGTCGAGCAGTGCTGAGTAGAGCTGCCCATGCAGGGTGGTCTGGAGACCCCTCCCCACCAGGCTGGCAGGGAGAAACTTGCTTTTATGTTTATTTATCTTCTGCAGAATCTGCATTTTTCTATGGAAATGAGCTGAAATCTGCTGAGGTAATTTTGTGCTTGGCTATTGATTAAGCCCCTCCTGCTCAGCAGGCGTTTGTTGTCCAAACACTCCTTTTTGTTTCTCCCTGTTGATGATAATGGTGGAAATGTAATCTGTGCCCTTATCAGAAAAGAGAGGACTCTTCTTTATCTGGCCATTGATTTCAGACACAGCTCTCTTGTCCAGCTGTGCCCTTCCTCTGACAGCTGCTGGTGGGTGCCTGGAATGGGCACTGCAGGAGGACATGGAGCTTATGTAGCAGCTGAGTGATATTTTGGACTTTTTTTGTTGCTAATGAGAACATTTTTGAGCTGATTGAAATGGGTGTTAATATTGAAAGAGATGCTGTGATGCTGATCTAAGTGTGCAGACAGGTTGTATTGTCTGCTATTCCAGAAGGAAGTTTGTCTTGGATGAAATTATGATTTAACACCCAAGTGGGGAGTATGGAAATTTTTAATGTATAATTTAGAATAAAAGTTTCATTATAATAATATATCCCATTTTGACATTTCCAAAACAAAGAGTTTCTCTAGCTCCAAAGGTATGATTTGAGAGTAACCTTAATTGGTATATAGATTTTTTTCTTTTAAATGAGAGGAACTAAAAGAGACATTCTGACTGGAAACCACATTTTTGTTTGTTCTTTGACAGAAGAGAAATCTGGCATATTATCATGATTTTTTTTTTTTTTTTTTTTTTTTTTTTTTTTTTTTTTTTTTTTTTTTTGCATACTTATGGGGTTTTCTGCCTGGAAACCTCTGTTTGCCACAGGTCTGCTTTGTCCCTGTTCCTTGGGTGTCAGGGGAAAGGTACTGCTGCAAGAGAGAGGATGGGAAAGGACAGAAAAGGAAAAGGCTCATCCTTTTCTAGGATAAAACAGCAGAGCTGAGAGGTCCCTGGGACTTAATAGTGTGCTGCTTTGAAACTATGTCAAATTAATTTTCTGCCTGTTGGTACAATGACAACCTCTGGCAATGGCATTGACTTGAAAGGCAATAAACAAGGAAATTGCATATTCTATTGCCAGTGTATTAATTTCATTGTTTGAAGCATGAACTCATTTCTGCCATTGCCCTGGGTACTCTGTGTGTGCATGTGCAGGCACAGGGCACTTGGAAGGTCTGTTCCTTGTCACTGCAGAGGAGGGGACACAGCAGAGTGATTTTCCTCTTGGCGTTTTGGCTGGTGACCCTTCTTGGCCTCTTGGCAGCACAGGAGAGGTGCAGTTCACCTCAACAGGGTCCCACATCCATGAGAGGAGGAGGTGTTGGCAGTCACACTGCTCCTGCTTATCACATAAAACCTTTATCCAAGGTTTCAGTCCTTAAACTCCTGACTGCTCTGTGATTTTTATTGAAAGATGTTGGTTGAAAACGTCCTTTTCAGAGAGATAATCATGTCCAGGTGCAAGGCTGTTTTTTGCAGTGTTATTCCACTGAATCATCATTCATGAAAGGGACTGGAGTTGGTTTTCAGGCTGAAATTTAAAAGTGCCAGAATTAGAATAGAGGTTAAAAAAGTATTTCTTGTAATACATGCATAGTTTTGCTGGAGAGTCAATTTCCTTCAGGTTTAATCAAGGTCATTAGAACAATGACAGGGCTGAATTTGTTCATAAATTTTGTATCTGGAAGCAGAAATTACTACAAGGTTTTTCACACAGATGTGCAGCATGTGCTGAATACCTGGGCTGAAATGTCGCAAAGGTTAACTGACTTATTGCAGTAGGATAAATAAATAACTTTCTGAAAGACCCTGGAAAACTGTGGCTCAGGATTGTAGCTGGGCTGTGGACAGGGTGACTATATTTTGGTGCAAATGAATCTGTCTTTCCATGTTTCATGACTAGTTCATGGATGCAAAATACTTCTGCACTGAAGGAGGAATGCTACTTATATCCTGATCAAATGCATGCTTTAAAAATATCTATAAACCAGATTCAAACAGTAAATCTCTGAAGTTAACAGAGAATGGAGAGATGATGCTCTTTAAAGAGTGATGAAGAAATTGTAATTCCACAAGCAACTGGATCAGTCCTACCCATTTAACTCCTAAACTGATTATTTTGTCTGTTCTTAGGGAAAGACTTTTTAAATGACTGAGCAATTGGGATAGAGTGACACTGAAACGGGGCATGGAATAAAATGCTTCTTCTTTCATGGTCAAGAAGCCAGGTAACAATTCCAAGTGCTCCTGAACCCAATACTCTTCCAAGTTACATTTAGAACTGATGATTAAGCTGCCTTTAACTTTTTAATCTTGAACTGATATTGAGAAGTCTTTAAAAAGATGTTAGAGTAAAACAACGGACTTTCTAATCAATCACACAAAATTATAATATATTGGAAACTTATTATTAATAATGGACTATTATTCTTTATGTATCACATCTTACTATCTAATCTATCTATATTAGTTACTTTTAAAAGGAATCGTGTGATAAATTACTCCATTAAAACAGAACGAAGGGACTTAAGCTCTTCAATGGGGAAAATTGCAAAGGGGATTTTTACAGTGGCTTCACAGCTTTGCCAAGTGCATCACACACCACTGGATTCCTGGGAGCTGAGCAGGATGTGGTGCTTCCACCAAAGGATTGGCATTGATGTGAGCCCTGAGCTGTGTGCAGAGCTGGGCCTTATGAAGGCCACTCTGCAGGTGCAGTGTGTGCATTTGGTTTTGCTTTTCAACCTGAGATGATGAATTAGTTCAAAAAGTCTTTTGGCTTGGGCTCCTGTCAGCTTCCATTGTGTCTCTGATGCCTTCAGCAAGGCTGTGAGTTACAGAGGCTTCTCTACTTGACCCAGTGTAGTTGTTGATAAAAACCCTTTCCTCAAGCTCTCCTGAGGCTGTGGAGAAAATCTGTAGGAGAACTGAAGAACGGTGTCAGGACATTTGCATTCCAGTTTTTGCTTTGTAATTTGCCCATCTCCATCTCATTTTCTATCACTTTGGGGCAAGTTTAGTAAAACTGACGGAAACAGTCTGCTCCTGTGTGGTTTGTTGCTGTGGGCACCCTTTCCCTGACAGGTGTGGATTTATTACACTGTTTCCTTGATGCACTTATTTCCCTCCCTCCAGCAGGCTGTGAGAGTCTCTCCTCATGGTCCCTTGGGTACCTGCCAGGCTCGGGGAGATGGGAGTAGAGAGAGGAGCACATATGTGCTTGCATCCGTAATGGGTGGAGGAAAAGTCTGAAATAGCAATTTGCTGTTTTTCTGCAGGCAAATAAAGAGCAGATTTCATGGGGCTCAGGGAGAATACTACCTCAGATTTCTGACTTCTCAGCTTTTTGACCTGTCAGTTTTTGAGGAAGGTTAAATTCAGGTGGGTGACCTGGGCTGGGCAAATTGCTGAGGACATGAGCTGTGTGGGGCTGTTTGAGTTTTCTGGGCTGGGAGAATCATGATGTTGGCACTCTTGTGTGCAGGTGCAAGTTCATCCATGTTTTTCATTGCTGCAACAATTAGAATGGCACCTAAAAGATTGGATTGGTATCACGTGGCACAGAGCATTAGGAGGTGCAGGAGAGCTGCCAGGTGCAGAAAGAGAATTTGGAAACTAAGACAAGTGGAGAGAGAAAATAAAAAAAAAATGAACAGAATGGGATTCATCTGTTTGCATGCTTTAGCTGTGCAGTGCACATAAAAGGGAAAAATCAATTTACTGAAATCTTAAATAACTGATAAAAGAACACATTCTTCTTGAAATGAAAACAAAAAAAGGAATTGGTAAATAAATTATTGTCTGAATGGGTAAAAATGTAAAAAGCAACAGTATCAGAGTTGGAGGGCTAAAGGCACTACATTTTCATATGAAACAAAATACAAAATTGGCATAAATTGTGGATAAAGGCCTACTAGTAAGAGGCCTTTGTTTACTGATGGTTTAAACAGCTCATTTTTCTCCTCATTTTGATTTTAAATAATCTAGAATGGTGGGGAGGGATTTTCTGGGAAAGAAACACAGTGTGCAGCCTAATCTTCCATCCCACAGACTTTACCAGCATTATCATAAAAATGCTGGAGGTTTTCTTGGTTTTGAACTCATTTTTCTGAAATTTTTGACAAATGAGCCCATGTGCATTAATAATAGAACTGGAGTGATTTTCATGTCTGTAGGGAAACAGGCAGTCTATTTGAATTTTGTGTTTTCATTGTCTTTGACAGCCTTGGTAACACCCCACTGGCAATAACAAAACCTTAGCCTGGGGTTTGCTTTGGCTGGGTTGGGATTTCCCAGCACACTGCATCATCAGTCTTCCAGCTGGTTCTGTTTTAAACTTCAGCATTGATGGCTGCTGACTTGTGAGGAGCAAGCTGGGCATACAGGGCAGTGCAGGTGCTCTGTGTATGAAATCTCCTCTGCTAGGAGATTTCCCGTTCACTTCCCAAATACAGCATCCCAGATTAGTTCAGCTGTGTTAGTCACAACTGTCAGTAGTAAATCCATTGATTTTGGGATGTGTTGGTGGGTTTATCTACTGCCACTGCTGAGTACCAGTGTGATTGCTCAGCTGAGGATGTGATTGCCCTGAGTTAACCTGGATGTCCCCAAGGATGCTGCAGCTGTGGGAGCCAGGAGCTGGTACCATCAGTCCTTCTGGCAATTCTCAGTGCACTTGTACTCATTTCACAGGAGAGAATTGTAGAATCATAGAATGGATTGGGTTGGAAGGGACCTTAAAGATCACCCAGTTCCCACCCCCCTGCAATCTGTGCCAAGGTTTGTGCAGCCTCAACATCACTGGATTTGATACCTGGGTTTATAGATTAAAGTGGGAGTTGTTACACACTGGGACAGCAGTGTGGTGTGTAGAAGGGCCTGGGTCATACCTGGACACTGTACCAATAAAGCTGCAGTAGGGCAGATGAAACCCTTAATATGGATAAAGCTAACCTGCCACAGAGGTGGTTTATTCCATTTACTGTTATTGCTCACTGCAGTGTCTGAGCAAAAGCCCATTTGGAGATGTGGCAGGAAGTAAACTAATTTCTCTTCTTTTGTCACCAATTAAATGTGCTGTTGTGTATCTTGTGGCTAAGTTAGCTCTGGTTTCCACTGCAATGCTATTTTGGGGGGGAAAGAAAGAAAACAGGAAAAGAAAGTGAATTTTCTAGGACAAAATGCTTGCTGAGTGATGATTTTGAATGTTATCCTAACCTCTAATATCACAGCAATGCCAGTATGAGCTATATTTGGAGAGTAAATGCTGCAGCTGTTCTGGGTTGAGCCTGAGCAGACAAAATGTAGCAGCCACCTTTCTTACCTCTGAAGTTGAGGTCTCCAAATTTTCCTGGTAGTCGTGGCCTAGTTCACTTTTTATTACTGATAGATACATTTAATCTACTTTATTTACTTCATTTTGTCTGATGCTGCTGTATCATGAGATCATGTGTGCCCATGCCTGGCTCTAAAACTTCCTGAGCATGTAAGATGTGGGAGTAAGGTGATCCACAGACCTTCTCCAGCAGGACAAAAGCCTTTTTGCCGTTGTTTTTTTTTTTTTTCCCAGCCCCTTTTGTCAGCATCTCTTCTCCATCAATGCTTCCCTATGTATTTTCTGAGGGTTTATGGTGCTTTTGTGGTGCTTCAGAGCAGGAAAATGAAGATGGCATTCACAGCTCTCCATGCATGCCAGGGCTGTTGGTGCTGTGCTCTGTTCTCAGAGTTGTGCTGCTGGATCCTTTTGAGGTTGGGTGACTGGAAAGCAGGCACATATGCATGGGGTGTCACTGAAATCTGTGACAAAACCCCAACACTTTCAGATTCCACTTTCCTTCTCTCTTCTGCTGCCAGGAACACATAAAATGCTTCAATGAAAGAAATGGTTCATTACAATAAAAGATCAGACACTTTGGTTTAACCGCTATTTTAGACTTAAAACACAAAGACATTTTTAATTTTTTTTGTGACCAGGTGTTGGCAGCTGTTGAAAGAGCACACAGAAAGCAGGAGAGTACCCCAGGGAAATGGTATAAATTTAGGGTCAACTGTTGCATCAGTCAATGCATCTCAAGCAAAAACCTGATATTTTGGGGTTTTATGAAAATTACTGAAAAAAAGCAAAGTAGTGTTAGTGTGGATGGAAGGTAACAGATTGAATGGTTTACAGTAACAAAGACATTTTCTCTGAGACAGAAAGTAAAACTTGTAAAATATAATAATAGATCCAAATAACATAATTAAGAATTAGTGCACTATGGTCTAGCTTTCTTTTGGACCATGTTTTATGGTCCAATTAAGTACTTAATTACTTATCCAGTACACAAGTTAGAAGCATAAAACATTTATTTGTATTTTGTTCTGCAAATGAAGGGAGAGGATATGGCCATGGGCCTGAAGACTCCAAGTGATCAGAAGTATTCTTGTTATTAGGGCAAAAACTGTTTTGCTAAGTCCTCCTGATGGCGTGTTTACCAGTTAAACAGGACATTGTGCAAGAGTCATAGAACACTCAATCTTCCATCTTTGTAACTGCATAGTTTGGCATCACTGGGATGTGACAGGCAGAGTCTATCCCTGGACAATGACACTTGGAATGAAGCTGTTCTGAATAGCTGTCCATAGGGAGTGATGGAAAACATGGTGACTTTTAGGTCAGGTGAGTTAATTTCAATAGAAATCAGGTGTGTAATACTTCCTCTAAACCCACATAAAGTGCTATAGGGAAGTCTGCAATTCTGCCTACTTTGCTAGGTAAAGTAGAATCTCTTTATCTTGCCTTGGCTTTTAAAAATAACTGCTTGTTGCAGTAGATTTCACCCTCTAGAACAACAAATATCTTGCAGGACAGATGGAATTTTAAGACCTTATTTTGCTGGTGCTGCATGTTTGAAACTTCTATTGAAATTAATGGCGATTGCAGTCCTGTAACCGTGTTAGGAGAGAACCCTGTGACCTTATAAATGCAGGCAATATTGTGAAGCAGCTACTGCCTTCAGGTGGTGAAGAGCAAACAAAACTGCACTTTATATTAGACATCACTCATTTGTCCTTTCTCTTCTTCTATTGCACTCCAGGTCCTGATCCTATTAGCCACTGTGTCCTTTTGTAATTTACCAAAGTAATGCTTGGCGCAGGGTCTGGGAGGTGATTTCCTGCCCTGCCTCCATCAGCATCACTCTTGTAACAGAGCCAGAGTCTGTGAACAGTTGAGCTGGACGAGTTCTTGCAGTTCCAGTGCATTTCCAGAGTCTGGTTTATTTGCTGGCTCAGATATAAATCTGTTTTCATTGGCCTCTCTCGCTTCCTCCAGCCCTGCTGAGCAAACGGATGGTATTTGAGGAAGCAGTATATACTGGGAGTGGGCAGAGGGCAGGAAACTGGATAAATGGCTGTGTAATTAATCTCTCGTTCTTCCCAATTATTCTCCTCTTATCTGTTACCGTGGTTAATTGAGTTTTTGCCCAAATATGACCTCTCCTTCTAATTCCCACATGAATAATTTTCAGAATGACTGTATAACTTCATTCCCTACAGTCTCCAATGTGTATTTAAACTCCAAGATGTTAGATCAAAATGGTGAAGATGAGTGTTTCCTGAAGGCATCCCATTAGTGGCTGCTCATTGGGATTGTATGGTTTTCAGAAACTCAGGTGATTCTTGACTTTTGCTATGTTATGATTTTTTAAAAAAATTCAAGTGGGGACATGCACATCAAAAGCCAATTACTTGAGTCTCAAGTCACCTACCTGCTTTTGAAAACACCTCTATGGTTTTTATTCCACGTGCAATTTTGTAGGTTGTTGAAATTTCCATAAGACAAACATTCTGTGGTACTGTAGGAAGTAGAAAGTTTTGTATCACAGTATATTTGGAGACTGTAGATTTGGAGTCTTTCTATCTTCCTAGGACCACCCTTCCTTCCATCAACTTCTTTAGAATGCAATTGAATATTAGGTATTTTTCCTCCTAAATGCATTTTAATGCAAATGTTAGAGCCCAGTATCCATCTTTGAAAAAAATAGAACTTTTTGGCTTCTTTAAAAAGATTTCAGCGAAAAAAGTGCTTGAGTTCTACATTTTTTTTTTTTTCAGTAGGAAAAAAGCAGGTTTCTCACCTCACTTCCCACCCTACCCATAGAGAAATCAAAGGTGGTATGGGGTGAGTTGACCTTCCCCAGCAAGCACTGAAAGTTGGATTTGATTCCTCTTCCCAGAGTCTTCCCAGCTCTGCCTTCATCACAGACCATATTTCTGGAAAAGAAGTCTACCTGTTTATAGTTTGAGTTCAGAACACGTGAAAAAAGACAACTCAGGCAGAAATTCTGATTTGTTTCCCTTCACATGTGCCTTCAATTACCATGTGTCAAAGATGGTGTTGCTGGAGCAGCTCTCCTCTTCCCAGCCACAGAGAAGGGATGGTGAATCTCACTGTAGCACTAATTACTGAAAATGTCTTGGTGTCCTTTATCTGAATCTTCAAAGGGTGGAACTATTATAATAGCAAAATATCATATCCCATGAAATACTGCAATTGAGTGTGCAAGGCCATGGATCAGGAAGATTGCCTGAATTAACTCGACTTGGTGATGGATGAGAAGAGTAATAACTTCTCAGAAGAGCCATAGGAGGCAGGCAGCAGCTTGATTAGCAGTGATATATCATGGGTAAGGTTCTAGGGAACACAGATCCAGAAAAAAAAGTCAAATTTTGATTCCTTCATGAGGCTGTGCTCTGGGGAAGGAACTGGCAGGGGAGGCAGGGGAGATGGAGCTCCATGGAAAGCAAAATCTTTGCTGGATGCCAAGGTCAGGGGCATGTGGCTGTAGGAGCAACCTGCCTCTGGAAAAGGAACAGCTGGAGAATGGGAAGAGTTTCCTGTTCTCTGTAGATCATGGTAAAATCTACATCCTGGGAATAATTTATTATGAAATACAAGGGAGTGATAATCCCTCTAAAAAAGAATTCTTAGCTTTCCTCTATCTTACCTAGAGGTAGATCTGTGACTCCACAGAAATCTGTGAAGTCTATTTTGATTTACTGAGTTTAAATGAAAGAATTATGCCAAAGAGCCCAGAGTCTTTAAGCTGCTGTACTTTACTGAAACCAATCAGGCAACATCACATTACACCAGCTAAGGACATGGCCTTGATATATTTTGTTTCTGGGATGCAAATACAAAATCTCTTAATGGGGACAAGTATTTTGAGATCTCCTGCTTTAAGTTGTATTTCTCTCCCAATTACTTAGTTCTAAATAGTCCAGGAAGGAAATTCAGCTATTGATTGCTGGATTTGGACTTATTTATACTAATTTCTATTCATTACATGGTTTCAAACAGCTGGGATCCTGCAGACTCCACAACATGGACTAACTTGCATAATCTGATAGCAGTGTTTAATATTATTTGTTAATTTGTTCTTTCTTTTTTCTGTTAATCTGAAACACAGCTTTATATTGTTTTATTTCTAAATCTAGTAAAATCTCAAGATTGTTGGAGCTACTTTTCTGTATTACCTTACACTGCCAGGTATGCTTGATTAAAATCCACAGGAGTTGGACAGGAAGCTCTTGACAGATGTTGGATGTCTCAGTGGCACATTGGCTGCCCCCTGTGATGCCCAGGGGGTGCTGAGCATATCCAGGTGAACCACACCAACCCATACTCTGAGCAGGCCTGGGGATGTCTAACTTGCCAACTGCAGTCCAAACCACAACATTCTCCTGTCCTTCTCCAGTGGGCGTTAATGGCCTTTTCATTTTACTTTGGGATGTTTATTCTGGAAGGTGGGAATAACTCTGGGGTGGCAAGGGAGAGGGTAGGAAACCTGCAGGGTCTCTGATCCTAAGGGGTTTGAGGGGTGGGAAGCCCAAGAGCCCTCTGAGTCAGGAGGAGCTCCCAGGCTCTCTGGTCTGTGCCTGTGACTTTCCTGGTCTTTTTGCCTCATCTCAAGCTGAGCATTTCTGAAGCATTCCTGAGTTGTGTGCTACAGGTTCACCACCACTGCCTGGGGCTGATTTTTCCCAATTGCATCTCTGGACTGGGAAAAATCACACAGCACTTTAATATCCAAAACCTAAAAAGCAGGGGAGGGAATAAAGCAAGTCTTGATAAAGTGCTTGTAAGTGCAGGCAACTTGCAGAGTAAAGTCAACAGGTCTCTCCAGTGCTGAAAGCACAAGAATTTCCTGTGGTGGGGTGAGAGCTCTGCTGCTTAAATGTTGCCCTGGTTCAGTGCTTTCCCTGCTTGAGCATCTCCAGCAGATGCATCTTTAACACCTCCTGATCAGGCAGGAGGTTACAAACTCATTTGCTACTTTCTTTGTCTCAATGCATTAACCAGTTCACCAACACTTATTGTCAAGATTATCCCTGAAACACAGATAATTTAGCTTTTTTCTGTGACAACAGAACCACCAGATTAATACAAACCCTGCTTCTTCCTTTTGTAAAAACTTGTAATATGGAAAGCCACTGTTCTGTCACAATTTTTATGAAAGCAGTCTTTCAGATTGCATGTAATGTTGGTTAGGTTTTGTTTGTGGAGCACTCTGAAGGCCACCTGGGCAATGTAAACACTTTCCAAGAAGGCTTCTGGTCCTTGGGAATGAAGCTGCTAGAGAATAGTCTGGTCTAAAGGAGCAGCTTTGAAGAGCTGTGTTGCTGTAAGGTGGGGGCTGTGTGAAGCCTTCCCAAGGGGTGGATATAGGCAGAAGCTGGATATGATGCACATGTCCCAGCCCCCAGCTCTGTTATCTCACTGCCAAAGTGGAAGGGGTGACCTGTGTCATCTAAAAAGGGAGGCTGAAGTTCTGTGCTGAAGGGTTTAGTTTTTCATAACATACATTAGTGGCTTATTCCATGTAAAGGCTCTTTCTAGACATGGACCTTGAACAAATACCCAAGGTGAACTTCCCCAGTTAGATGCTGCTCTCACAGCCCTTGCCTGCTTTAAATCCTTGAGGATACGTGGGCTGGATGTGCTCAATGTGAGATTTTTCTGTCCTGCTTCTGCTTGCAACACTACAAGTCTGTGCTGAGGGGACAGTGTGCACTCAGTGCTCCTGGGTGTCCATGTCCTTGTGCAATGGAGTCACTGAAAACAGCAGAAATTCCTGTGGTCATGGTGGGCTGCTCGTGTAGCTCAGGTGGCAGGTATTCCAGAAGGTGCTACTCTGTTTTATCTCACTTGAGATCTGTAAGTAGCCTGTGCAATTAAAAGACAGAAGATGAAACAGCTGTCAGCAGTGCAGAGCACCAGCCCTCTGCAAGGCACTTGGAGTTCAGAAAGAAAAGCAGCATCTGTCTAAGGTTTAACTTCCAAAATGAGATGAGCATTGGGAAGGTTATGCAAGAGGAAGCAGATACATAGCTGAGTGTCTGAGGGTTAGAAAAAGAAATAAGTCTATTGCACCTATCTCTTTGAGGAGTTCAGACATCCCTAGCAAAATACTGGACAATAGTAAGGAATGTGTTGCATTTAATAGGAGAACATTTGATTTTCTACCATGTAAAAAGCTTTTTAGATCCAAAAGATTCCTTACAGTAGAAATGTAACTTTGCCCTGATTAAGTTCTTATTTCTCAAGTTCATACAAAATGCTGTGAAGTTAAAAATTCAATGTTTCTAGAGATTAGAATAATGAGGTTTAGATCCTTTTCCAGTTTATAGATAAAATGCCATATTAAATGTAGGCAGGATTATATTTCATTATGCAATTCTGGATAGCTCTCACTCAAAGATAAATCATAGTAGACTAAAGAGGAGTATTTTTCTAATGTAGATTTATGTTAGTGCAGAATAAAGTGCTGCTTCTCAGTTGCAGGTATTTTTGGCATTCTAGTTAAAAGTGTCAAAATAAATGATTAAATATAAATTACTCAGTAGCAGCTCTGCTACCCCCTTCCCAACATAATAAATACTACAAGTGTAAGAGACAAATCCAACATCATCCTCCTGCTGTGTCATTAACTTTCTCCCAGTTGCTGAGATATTTGCAAGTGTTGTTCCATGTCTACAATACAGAGGATGGAGAACAAGGGTGCTTTTAGTCTGGGGGCCTCAGCAGGGAAGGCTGTGAGTTCTCCTTCCAGGGGAGAAGCAGGGAAGCCATCAGGTAAGGATTTCATTCCATTGTCCCCAAACCAGAGCTCTGCAAGGTCAAGGCAGAGCTCCCCACCCCACATGCAGCTTGCTGGCTCCTTAACACAGTCCTCAGTGATTCCAAAGGAAAGGAGACCTGGAATGACTCTGGGTTATGCCTACATTGAATTAGGATCTCTGTAGTGAATTATGCACTTTATTTTTACTCCAGTATGTGAGTGGAATCTCTGGGCAGTGGGAGGGGGTGTGGGGTTGGCAGTGCCTGTCTCGGGGGTACTGAGCAGGGAGCCCATCACTGGGACAGCTCAAAGTAAGAATTGTGCTCAAAATGCTCCTTTGTGGGCAAAGTTTGCCCAGCTGGAAACAGGGGTTTGGTTTGATGTGTGGACCCCAGGCTTGAGGAGACCAGCCTGTGCTATTTTTGTATTTTTAACCTTTTGAGGAGAGCAGAAAGAGCACCAGGCAACCTGCAGAGAAAGCAAAAGAAAAATAATTTGAATTATAAACCAGTCACATCATTTTAAGGTAAAAACTTGTAATTTTTTTTATCTTTAATTTGGACTTCTCCACCACAATAACCCAAAACCATTAGCAATATTATTTACTTAAACCAACCCTGTGCTAAAGAGAAATGAATTCTCTGGTGAAAGGTTGTGACACAGCAAAGTCTGCAATGAGAATTGCCAGGTCCCTGCCCTGGCACACAGGCAGGGAGAGCAGAGGTGAGGTTCTCCTGGCATTCTGCTGGGGAGATCCCGTATGCTCCAGCTGTGGCAGGGGTGACCCCCCTGCATCTGGAACCTGACACCGGAGAAAAACGCATTGGCCTGGTTTCAGTTACACGTGTGGAATGTAGAAGTGGATGATATTCTATGAAAATTCAATAAACCTTGAGAACAGCAGCAGTGCTGATATCTGTAATTTAAAATAATGGATATCAAGAAATTGTTTCTCATTTATCTTTACTGCTGAGTTTCAGAAGCACCAAAGAGACTTCATTAGGCTTTTTTTTTTAAAATAGCTTCATTTATCTCAATCAATGATGGGTTCTAGAGGTGGCTGACTATTATGTTTAATAATACACTGGATAAAAAATACCCCCATCCTTTCACATTTTTTGACATATGTGGAAAGAATATATGAAATCTCTTCTCAGTGGAAGATAGAATTAGTTTGGGGTTGTTTTTAAAAGAACACTTCATTATGCAAGATAAATGTGTTTTTTGTTGCACAATGGGATCTGTAGGCAGAATATTTAAATCTTTGTTTCACACAGATTGACGTTTCATTAGAAGAAATATCTTAAACCTGAGATTCCAAAGTAAATACTGAGACCAGAGGATGACTTGATTCAATCCTGTGACTGCCACTCCTGAAAAGCCTTTTTCCTGAAAAGCCTTTTCTGGAGGCACGGTGTAGCCTGGACCTTTGGATAGAAATTTTAGGGAAATCTGAAAATGGGAAGTAGCTGGTTTTAATCTCCCTGTGAGAACCCATGTTTATAGACCAGGGGCCCTGTGTTATCCTCAGACTGTGTAGCCTGAGATTTGCACCTCTCCAGCTCCCTGCAATGCCATCCCTATTCCCCTCAGGAGTGCTGTGCTCTGCTCCAGAAACAAAGTATTTATTTGACAGGGTTAGATTTGGTTTCTGCCCTTTGGTGTCACAGAGTGCCAGAGCTCTGCAGGTACCAACCTGCTTCTCCTGGGCTCTTTCAGCCTCTGAATGTCTGGAGTTGAAAATTTAAATGGGTTTTGTAGCCTCTCCTCTCTGAGGTTTGGCACCCCCTAGGAAGGGTTCCTGGGGGATTAAACTGGCATTTGATCTTAAGTGTCTTCCAAAAATTTGAAAAACTGTTGAGAAGTGATTTTTTATAGGTTACTGAAGGCAGATTGTTTGTAGCATCTGACCAAAGGAATGTCATGTTGGGGAACAAGGTGAGGTACAAACAGAGTTCATCTAAAGCAGAGGAGTAAAGAAAAATGATGACCAGGAAATGAAGAAACCCCACAGACAGTACTGCTGTGGGCTCACAGCCAGTGCTACCACCCCAAGTGCTGTTCCATGGGTTAGCAGAATTAAAGGGGATGAGATTTACATAATTAAAAAGTGGATTCTAAAAATAAGTAATGAACCTGATGTCAGACACCGGTGGGAAAGTTGCAGCTCACATCTGTAACTCTGCAAGGATTCAAAGTGGACAAGTATTCTGACTGAATCAGGTTTTCTTTTGTTAAAATAAATGTTAGCCTGCTCATGTATTGTCTGCTCCAAAGGCCATGAGTTGATTTGGCACAGCCTAGTTCTGGTAGCAGGGAAGGGCTACAGAAGTGGCTTCTGTGAGAAGCTGCCAGAAGCTTCCACCATTCCTGACATTTCTGGTGGCTCTGAAGTGAGCCATGCTGCTGCCCCAATGAGGGAGGTTGGTAATGCCTCTGATGACATATTTAAGAAGAAAATCAAAACAGTGCAGGCAGTTTTTTTCCAGAGATGGTGAGGTGCCAGTGACAGAGGCTTATTTTACTTCTTATTATCCTCCCCTGACTGTGTTAATAAGAAATTTACTTTATACTTCTAAATTTGAACCTGTTTTGCCCTTAGAGTGTTTTCTCCCAGTCCTTATCTCAACTCATGAGCCATTTATTGATTTTATTTTTTCCCTCTCCTCTGCCCAGCTGAAAGCAAGAGAGGGTAAGCAAACAACTTTCATGGTGCCTGGTGTTTGGCCAGTATCAAACCACAACAGGCCACCATACAAACAGGCTAAAACCCAAGAGTTTCTGTGAAAGGGGTTTCAAAAAGTATTGTCCTTCAGAGTTTTTAAAAAGGAGATTTTACCTGGAGGATTTGAATACTGGAGTCTGTCAGACATTCCTCAGTTCATGAATGTGATGAACTCAGTAAGCTGCATTTGTGCTCTAAACTTATTTTGTTAGGATTTGGCAGGGAAGAAAGGCTGGGTTTGGGTATGCAGAGCCAACAGGGAATGGCTTAGTGGCATAAGGTCTGTTTTGAAACAATGCAGGTGACACGATAGTGACAGGGAAATTGTTCTGTATATAGCCACCAGATGCAAAACATGTCTTTATTTAATTTTGATAAATTGTAGGTAAAATGCAGAGGAGCTGTGTCATTATGAAGAGGGGGAAAAATGAGTATCTTAAGAGAAGTTTTGGAATAACTTCCTGTGAAGGGCTGGGCTGCCAACTACCGTGCTCCAGAAGCAGTTTTTTTTTTTTCCTTTTGCTGCAATATCTGACATTGAGACCCCTTGTTTTAACCCCATGAACATCAGTTTGTTAATTCAAACCTTGTGGATAATTCCTATGCAATTTTCTGGTTGAATGGCCACGTTTCCGAATGATAAAGGATGGAGGAATAGAATAATTAAAAAGCATAAATGGAAAGAAGACCTTTGACTTCATTGGTGTACAGGGGCATAGGGAAATTTGGTCTGTTCCTGTATGGATGCAGTTGTCCCAGCTTTGTATCCTCAGTGGAGGATGAGGCTGGGAGATAGGAACCCATGTCCATGGGTCAGGGTGATCTGGGTCTGCCAAGGAGGTTGTAGAAGTAGGTAAGCAGCTGGAGTAGGTGATTGACAGTGAGGTTGTGGCAGGTAATGCTGCTGATTCTGGTTAGGATAAATACAAGTGTGATGATTAAACATGCCAGATCAAAAAGGGATTTTAAAGAGTTGGCCCTGTGCTTTGAGGCTTCTTGCATCACATCTTTAAATATCAACAAGCTAATTCAATGTAGGCAGAGAGGTTTAAGCTACTGCACAAATAAGATTAAATCAGACAGGAAATGTGTAAAAATGGGGCTCTTTGGAGGTTTTGCTATATTATCTGGTGCAAATATTAAGGCTGGCAGTTTATCTTTACATTATGAGGCACCTGACTAATTAAGGGGTTCTGGCAAGGATTATTCTGCAGCACCAGAATCAGGGAGAGAGCATTTGATGGGATGGCTGTTAATGAGTTAACTGAAGTGCAGAATTGAGGCAGATGTGCTGCTTTGAGAGGTCCCATCAAACATTAGCTCAGTTAACATGCAACAATTAAGTTCTCCAGATAGATTAGACCCCTCTCATAATTCACACCAGCAATTTACCTGAAATGGAATAATCAGACACTGTCTTGGTTTGGAAGTTACAGCTTATTGATTCAAACACAGTATTTCTCTTAAGTTGTTCTATTCTTAACATAAATAAATAATAAGTTCCTGGGAATCCCTTTTAAGTAAGTCTAAGGTGCTGTGTTTTATCAGAGTTTATATTCTTTCAACTCACTCCTAAGAAAAATCACATTGCTTTTTGTGGGTTTTTTCTTCTTATTGCAGCTGGAACATGGATATGCACTGACAGTGATTTTAGTAGGCTCTTTGGCATGTCATGCACAGCTAGAGGTTTTCCCAGCATATATTGTGTCATTTAACTTCCTGAGTTTAAAATCCATCTACTATTCTTATAGTTTCTTAAAAATAGGCAGCTGGTCTTCGGGTAGGTGGTTCAAGGGACTATTGAAACACCAGAAGTCAGAGCCAAGCTCTACTTCCATTGATTCATTGAGAGGGCCAGGGAAAAATGATGTCGTTAGTTTTAAAGGTAATGCATTTCTATAGACACTTAAAAATAGACTCTACATTCATGCTGGATTTCTCAGGCTTCTGGTCCTTTGAGATCCTATTCACTCTCTTTGCTGAGTACTGTTGAGAAATATAGTTTCCAAAGGTTACAGCTGCTCCTGGGATCAATAATTCTGGCACAAGGAATAAGTAAATCTCAACTTTCCGACACATTGGAGTATAGGTTTCTGTGCATGAGCAGGATGTGACTGATCTCTGGGTTTGCTGAAGGTTGTGTGCTGGTACAAGGTTACTCTGGAGCTGGTGACACAGGGCTTTGCTCAATCCCAGGCCCCCAGGAGCAAGGGGGAGGTTCATTGTGGTGCTTCAGCCCTGGGTTGTCAGCTGTGAGCAGGGTGCACCTGAGCCCACAGGGGCTGTTTGTCAGAAGGGCTGCCTTAAGCTGTTCCATTGGAAAAAAGGTGGAAGCAGGCTGGCAGATCAAATATTTCCCATGGGCTGTTGGTCCCCAGTGGGTCCTGTAAAGCTGGAGAGATACCCTGCAAATGGAGGGCTCTCAAGGGCAAAGTCATGAAACCAGGCAATGTGCAGTTATTTTTCTCATGTTTACAGTGGAATTCTGTTTTGAGTAGTGTGTGAGCAAGAGACACTACATTAGCTACTGTCACCTCTAATAAATTGATCATTAATCATCAATCATTGTCTATTTTCAGAGCATGTTCACTATGTATTTGGACATATATCTAGCTAATGCTTCTTGATACAGTTGTATGGGAGATCTAAGCTTGTCGCTTGAACTAGTAAAGTGTTTTTATTAAATTCATCTTTTCATGTTAGTGTTTTCAAGAGCTGGTCTGGAATTTTCCATGAAAATATCAAGCAAAACACTTTTTTTAAACTCAACCTGCTGAACTGAATCAAACATCTGACAATATACCAGCCTGTCTCACCTGGTTCCTGTATGCATATTGCATGGATTTTGAATGCTCCTCTACCCTTCTTGATGAGGAAACTTGTCCCACAGTGCCTTGTGTCCCTACCAAAACTTGTGCAATCACATCCTACCAACTTTGGCCCATTCTGGTCCACTATCCACAGAACATTTTTTGTTGTTTTTCTCTTAGTCTCTACACATACATTTTGAAGACATAATCCAGGCACCATATTAAGATTTTTCATAGTAGCTTATTATTATTTTTTTTTTTAATCCCATAAAAAGATTAGGAAGGGTCCAAAACTCAGTATTTCTTTTATTTGAAATAGGTGGCCCATTTCTCCCCATTCCAGATCACCTTTTTCCTGTCAAGGACACACAATCCCTACACTTTCTCCTACACTACTCTGGGTAGTTTTTGAGCAAGATATTACACTGTGTTCCTCCTGTGCTTGATCTTGACTGTCTTCTGATGGACTTCTATTTTTATGGCTCATTCTACCTAATTTATATAAAAATATTATTCCTTTTGAGTGATATTTATGGTTTTGAGAATGAAATTCTGAGGAGTGCAGTCATGACTCTCCAGCTCTCTACCTCAGTGCTGAGAGGTTTGAGGTAGAGGAACAGACTATTCCAAGGAAAGAGGGTGTATTTTAAGACCTGTTGTAACTCATCTGTGGCTCTGGCAGAACATCCATCTCTGCTGAGCATTTTTTCTCTATCTGCATTAGCAATGGGAATTCATCTAAAATAATAGGCTTGAAAGCTCCCTAATATGAATTCTGCTGGTATAAAATTTCTCCTTTTTCCCCACAGGACTTTTGCTTGTTGGTTTTCTTTGAGATTATTCTAATGTATTTGAATTATTTTCTCCTCTTAGTTTTATAAGATTCCTCCTAAGTGAATAAATTTTAACACTAAGGCTGCAGCCATTCATACCAACCATAAATCCCAAGGAAGCTCAAGAGAAAAAGCAGCTGTTCTCTGAAGAAAGATTCCACTTCACTTAATTTTCTTCTTGTTATGTTTGTGTCATGTCCAGTGGGGCTGATTTCAGCTGTCTATGCATCATTGTGTAGTTAGAATAGACAGGACTTTTAATACCTCTGTTACTAAGAGGTTTTTGTCGCACTCACTAGTACAGAAGAAAGCTAACCTGGAGCACAGCTACTGGAGTCTGGACCTTCTTCCCACTCATGTTGGTGTGAAATTTGTCTTGGTTTCTGTAGGCTTTAGAGGTGAAATTTTAAACAATCTTCTTGCTGCAGAAGATTTCCTTTGGGGGATCTATTCTTGAGCAGTTCTTATGCCTGCAGGTCTAAAGGCTTGGTGTGCATGTCCCTATTCTGCTAATTAAACAAGAATCAAAGCATGGGTTTGTGGCATTGTTAAACTAACACCTGCAGGATGCTCTAAGGATGGAAGTGTTGATGCTGCTGATGGCAAGAAGGTCTGTGCACAAAGCAGTGTGGACTTATCTCTGCCATGAGATGCTGGGAACTTCAGGGGAGAAAGTTACAATGATTTCAGTTGCTGGTATTTCTGAAGCTTTCCTGGTTTGGAACACTTTCCAGTTGTACTATATAGACAATATAATGTACTGATGATGCAAAATTGGCTTAAACAGGTAAAGCATCTCAGAGATGGTTAAAAATGGCCTTTCACTCAGAGACACCTTTTGCTGCACAATTTGGAGAATTGCTGCAACTTTCATTTGCAACTTGATCTGTTTATCAAATATTCCTCTTTTCTGGCATTGAGCTACATAATTTTCAGTGGATTAAAGATATGAGACTTAGCTACACTATAGATTGTTTAGTTTTATATCTACAGATAAAGACAACCACAATTCATCAGAAGGCTTCATGATTGTTCCTAAATGTTTCATTGTGTTTGAAAGGAGACATGTACTTGTTTGGGTTATTTAGACACTTGTGAAAAGTTTCCTTTATCCAGTAATTCAAATAACTCTGATTTGATAACCCATGATGTTTGCTTCAAGAAACACCTGTGTGATCCTGGCTCCCAAGGATCATGATCTGCAGTGAGATGGAGCCACATTCAGTGAGGTCCTTTGAACTCTTCTAGAACTAAAAGGAAAGGAGAAGAAAAGCAAGGGAAATAGCATTAAAACCTAAATAGGTTAACTTAATACAGAACTTCTTAAAAGTACTGCTTAATATGGGGTGGGACAAAGACAAAATAAAAAACCAGAAGAGATTGCAGGACTTTTGCTACTTTTTGCAATCAGGTGGGATTAGTCACTGTCCCCCATGTGTTCTCCAGATGTTTACTCAAGTTTTACTGGACCATCAAATAGTTATGTTTTCATAGTTCACCTCAGGCTTCCTGGAAATCCATGTTTCTCTATCCCCTAAAGGTCACAATCTCCACAGCTCAGTAGGGCTGATTTTGTTACACAGATTTGTACTCCATTTGCGCAGCCCATAGGTTATTTCTAATCCACAGAACTGATTTATTTAATCCTTGTAGATGCCATTTGTTACACATTATTCTCAGCATTTATTCACAGCACAAACAGATGGTCAACGAAACCAATTAACCTTTCCCTAGCTCCCTTTCAGGCTTTCCATGGTTTTTTTGAGTCTATGGACAAATGAACAAAAAACTATCAGGAGACTTCATGCCAGAGTGTGATGAATAGGAAGGCAGACTGGCACATGTGCTGTGCTTAAATAAACCTCATCCTCCCCCAGGCTGGAGGGCTGGAGGGAGGACAGAACAGGTTGAAGAAATGATCTTCCAAAGGGTGAAGTGACCCAAGTCTGTCTGTCTCTTTGTTAAATGGTGTGGAGGATAGGGAGAGTAGACAACTTAACCTCATTGCTCTTTCCTTCTTTTGTTTCTGTTTGGGTTTTGTTTGTTTTTTTTTTTAGTAAGATTTTTTAGATATAAAGAATATGTATTTTGAAGTGAAATGACAAGTTTTGTTAAAAACTGTGTTCTCAATCATCAAAGCCTTCACTAAGTGCCTTGTGATATTAAAAAAGAGAGTAAATCTATTTTATTAGCAATAAATGTAATATATGAGTAATTAGAAATTGCATCCTGCCCTTCACTGATAAACTGGAGGACAGGCCACATAAATTTAGAACAGTATTCATTACTAACTTTTATGACAAAACTATAAATAAGTATTTAGGTGGATCCTATCTCAATCTGTTTATCTGTGTAATAAAACCACAACCTCATTTGTGTTGTACAAAATACCCCTTGATTGTTTCATGGCTGATTAGTTTATTACCAAAGCACGTGGTCTGTTGGATGGATACACCTCTGTTGTCCTTTTCTCAAATCCTGAAGCAAACAGGCTGAAGAAAACAGGCTGAAGGGCCATGGCAGGGTATGATAGGACTGTGTCAGGGCTCAGAGGGTGGTTTTGGGCAGTTTATTTTGTCTCCACGAGGTTTTCTAATCCTCTCTAGCAGATATGACCTTTTGTAGAAATGGACAAATTTTTCTGTTTGTAAAATCTCTGTCTGTTTGTGTAAGGACCACAGTGTTGTTTCTTACATGCCTAATCATGGAACCATAGAATGAGCTGGGTTGGAAGGGATCTTAAAAATCATCTCATTCAAAACTCCCTGCCGTGGCTCCACTAGAACCAGGTTTCTCCAGGCTGCATTCAAAACTTGTGGGATGGAGCAGCCACAGCTTCTCTGGGCAACCTGTGCCAGGCCTCACCACCCTCAGAAGGAAGAATTTCTTCCTGATATCTAGTATAACCCTCCCTTCTGACAGTGTGAAGCTATTCTCTCTTGTCCAGTCACTCCAGGCCCTCTTGCTCTTTGAATAGCTGGAAGCTCTTGGAAAAGTTTACTTTGGGTCTGAGGTGATGACTCCATCAGCAATAGCCCTGTGGTTGTCTATATATACACAATTGGCATGTTTTTGTCATTTCCTTAGGTTGTCCGGACTATTTGAGCTCAGAAATGGAAGTCCAAAGGTGTCTCTTTATTTTAAAGTGTTCCAAAATGTGTGACTTGCCTGACTCTGGGTATCTTCTCAAAAGAGTGCAGACTTTGCTACTGATCCAGTCCTCTGGTCACTCAGTTTGTGTCCTGGTAGCAATTGAGAGATTGTGGACTCTAATTACTCCTTGGGGTTATTCCTCATCTCAGATTAGTCCTGAGCCAAGATCAGGGGCCTGGGCCTGTACCTGCTCTGCATCACAGCAGACATTGAAGTTCAACTTCTGTGGGAAGTTGCATTTAATAATCCTAAAGAATCTTTTCCTTGTTTCTTCCTGTGCTAAAAATCCTGGATTTGCACATGGACAGCTGATATAGACATTCCCTTTTCCCTCCAGCCCCTTCCTTTGATGCCTGTGTGTGGTGGTGCTCCATGGCTTGGGTTCTGCCTGCAGCAGGCTGGTGCCAGGAGGCTGGAACCCCCTCTGCTGAAATGCAAGGAATAATAATTCAAAGAAAAGCTCCACATCTTGAGTTCCTCTCTAGTTATGGCAGGAAAGAAGTAAAGATTATAGCAGAAGTGACTGAATTCCACAAATCTGAGTCTGATCTCTTCTGTTTTACAGATTCCACTCTTAAGGGAACAAAAAAAAAGGATAAAAAAATAAAAAAATCCTAGATTTTCAAGTGGAATCAGGGCTGTCATTATCAGGTTGGATCTTAGCATCACTATGTGGGTATTTCTTAACAGAAACAAATGTTTAAGGACTTTGTGTCCTGCACTTTTGGAATCTGTAATGCTGAGCACATCTCCCAGCTTCTCCCAGCAGAGAGGAGCTGAAGCCAGCAACAGAAACTTTACTGCAGACCCCCATGCCCCTGAGAAGCCCTTTTCCCTTCCTGGGTGCAAAAATTGGCACTTTCTGAAGTGAGGGTTATTACAATTTTAATATCCTGCTCTGCTTATATGTTCAGACAGTCCCATAGTTTTTCACAAATATGGAAATTATTGTCTGAGAATGAATTCTTAAAATCCCATTACCATACATAGTAAAAACAGATGAAGAAATCCTACCCAGGGCAGCAGTGGCTGATGATACCTATAAAATAAGCTATAAACTCCTGCAGCCCTTGTGACCAGGGAGGCACAGCAGGTTTGAAGTCTCCATCCTCATCTTCCCAAAGTGTGGGAATGCTGTGTGAGTACATCAGGAGAGGTGCTGCTCTCACCTCCATCTGCCCCAGGGCACAAGGGGTTGAGCTCCTGCTGTGCCCTCAGGCCAGCTGTGGCTGGGATCTGCAGTTATGTCACAGTAATTGGAGGGTAATTGGCTCATAAGAACAGGAGAGATGGGGCTGGTCTCATGGGGGTCTGAGTAGGGTGTTTCTCTGCTCTTATTATATCCTATGAGATGTTATTTTATGAGATATTATTTAAGAGCTCATGGGCATTTACAGGAAAGGCTTGTGAGCAGCAGAAATTCTGGTTTGGGTTACTCTTGATATTGTTCAGGTTTTGCATATAAGAGCCTCAGGTATGGCTGTTTTTACCTATTTATATTTTTTATTATTTTACTTTTGACAGTCATTGAGATGGCCTGGCACTGTGAGACCCTACTTCAAGTATTTCACACGAAATTCCCATGTTTTATGAGGGTAGAGTGGAAAAGACTTGCCTATGTGCCTGCTTTGTAAAACAGGAATCACACTCCCTCTCCTTCAAATAAAGGGCATTTATGACTGATATTATATTTCATTCACCAAAGCTTAAAATCAGAGGCTTAAGTGTAATTTTGAACTTGACATTCTCTGATTAAAATTTAAAATTTAATAGAGCTCTGTATGTGTCCAGCTATAGTATCCAACTTCCAGCTGGTTGCTCCATCTGTTTAAACCTCTCTGTGTGACTACAGGGCTGTTCAGGAGCTAAGAGGGACATTGGTGAGATGGGATGTTTTGTAGAAGGAGATACCAATCCCCTCCCTTTGGGAGGTTTTTTACTCCTCCTTTGGAAGATGCTGCTCTTTGCCTGGACCAGCTCATGGGCATCATCCTCACTGGGATCAACAACACCAGGGCAGGCTGTGCTTGCAAAGGAGAGCAAGGAAAGCTCTCAATGAGCTGGTGCTTTTAAACTCCTCAAGGCAAAGTTATTTTGAGTTTTCTTTTCTTTAGTGTCTAGTCTGTCTGTGGTCCAGAGAAAGTTGAATGGCAGTAATGTTTATTTGTTGTCCCTTTGCTGGTTCTCTCCCTTGCTTTTATTGTTACTTATATGGTAAATGCCACAGTTCAAGCAGCTGCAAAGCAAGAGTCTTGTTCAAAATATGTGTCAAGGGTGTTTTCAAGACTTCTTTAATAAAATCAAAAAACTGGTGAATATTTATCTTTTAACTCCCATTTAAATTGTATGTCAGAGCATAATAGAAGCTGACTAGGATGTTATCTGGTGGAGAATAACTTCTTGTGGCAATTTATGTCTTTATGACTTTTCTGAAAAAAAAAGTTTTGACTAAGTCTCTAAGTTGGGTTTTAGAATCTGTGTATTTTGAATTTGATAAAGAGTTAAGTTTGTGGTCCTTTCACAGCTGAAAATGTGACATTTGCTACAACTAGTTATTATCTGGCTTGGTGTTTCTTCTCCATGGATGGGAAACAACTCCCAATTTTCTGACTGGAAGCTGTCTTGTGTCACCTTTGTGACACAGGCAAAGGCTTTGTCACTCAGGACTTTTAGGGAGTTTGTGTAAGGTAAAATCTGCCTCTTCATGGGCAGCTTCATTACTGAGTCAAATTTACCCTCTCTTCCTGTTAAGGGATCTTTGCAGAATATGTACTGTAAAAGTACTTGGAAGCTTCAAAGCAGAAAGACAATCTGCCTTCACCTCCCTTTGTCTCCCACAGGAAAACCCCACCCAACCCTAAGAAAGACAAAAAAACGCCACAAAACGTCTTTGTGTCCTCTGTTTCCTGCTGAGGTCTGGTTGTCCTCATCCTCAGCAGCCAAATAACCTGAGCAACACTTGCAGAGCTACATCACATGCCAGCACCAGAAAAGCTCTGTAAGTAGAAAAAAAAATTATAAGTAACCCCAAGTTTAGCCTCAGACAGTACATTTCTTAATTCCCTTCATGAATAGTTTCTTGTAGGAGTTAATTACATTTCTAAAGCAATGATTGATTATACTGATGTGGTTGAAACCACTGCAATTAAATGTAAGAGCCTAGAGAACAGTGAGAGCAGTATTAATATGCAAAATATGCAAAGAATTGTTTTTTTCCAGCCCCTTCCTGAAATGTTTGTACACCTACTTGTGCTTAGCTCTTTTTTTTTTAGTTAGGAAAGTGATTAATTACAAGTTTACTTGACCAACACAGACACTGTTTATATGATGTTGTGAAGTATTTTAGCATTGATGTATTTCTGCTTATATTTAATGTTTTACATTAAATCTCAACAGCACAAATCAAGTATTTAAGTGTCCCTAAAGCAAAATACCCTTTCCTCTTTAGTTTTGCCCTCTTGGATTTGCTGATTTTTAGCCATGATTGTTGGGAAAAAAAGTATTTCAGTAAGTAACTCCTTAAATTGAGAGTTAGGTGTCTTGGCTCTCCCTGTTTGAAAGCAGGCTTCAGTAGCTTTAAGGAAAACTCTCCTGTACATTCCTCTTGATTCACAGCTGAAGGAGGCATAAAATATTTTTTAAGTTTGAAACCAGCTCATCTTTTGGCACAAGAGATTTATTCATAAGCAAACATTGTTTTTAGCATTCAAGTTGAGCTAGTATAAATTGTCCCAGTTCTGCTGAGCTCCATCAGTCTGTTCCAGTTGGGAACAGAGCTGACATGCCTGGAAAAATCCTGCATAAGGCTCCATTAACGCACCTGAGTATGAGGTAAAATCCAGCAGTGTGACCACAAGTTCTTCTATTTTTATCTGTTGAAAGATTTGCTAATTGTTCTGCCTAATTGGACCTTGTAGAGTCTGGAAAAGTAGTCTAATTTCCTGCTTCATGTAGCTTTTTTCCCTTTGCTGTCAAAAAGACCCCAAACATCCATTAGTTTAATTTGCTATATAGACAATAAATTAATTTCTTATTGTTTTCCTGTCATTGTGCTTGCTGCAGATTTAATTAACAGCAAGTAATCTCTCTATATTATTGCTGCCTCTTACTTTTGTATTTATTTATTTATCTACTATTTTATGTAGTTGTTATTATTAATAGCAGTATTTTTTATCATATACATCCAACCTCCAAATCCTTTGCTGGATCCCCAGATGACCTTTGGTAGTGGTAGACCTTCACCTCTGCCTCTGTGTCCCTTGGGAAGAGGCTGTAAATCCAGGATGGAGATGCTGCAGTCAACACTCACTGCTCCCACTGCTGGGACTCCAACCAATGCCCCTGTTAGTGAGCAGCTACTCCCACAGGCACTACCTCACAAGGAAACTACACACCTGCCAGCATGATTTATGGTTTTCTATTGCTAAGCTCCCAGTCAGATAATCTTTCAGTGTCCACTTTTCTGCAGAACTGCGTAAAATATAATTAAAATTTAGACTTCGGTAATACCTGTCAGTTTGGGAAATGACTTGTTTTGGGAAATGACTTCTTTTTGGGAAGTGGACAGTTAAGGGCATGGAATGGTGGCAGCTCTTGGAGAGCAGCATGTGGTACCTTGGTGGGTGTGGACATGTTTAATGAATAAATCATTAATGTAAGAGCTGGTTTTGGCACAACTCAGTTTCTCCAGGCTGGCAGCTGGAGGATATTCCAGGTCCCCTCCTGGTCAGGTTCAGGAATACAAACACACTCCTGAAGGTGTTTGTAGCTTCTTCTCAGCCCCTTGGCCCTTACAAGGTGGAATTAAACCACGTTTACAAAATGAAAAGTGTAATTTTCTGCCCCTTGAAGCTGCTGTTCTGCAGTGGGTGGTTACAGCAGCTCATTCCCTCAGTGCATTGGTACCAAGTGCACTGCAACACCTCCTGTGCAGGATTCTAGAGTGCCTGATGCCAACAGGTGAGGAAGCCAGGATGTAAATACTGGAGAGGGGCAGGTATTCACTGCTGTTGCCCTTTATTTGTGATAGAGGCACCGAGCACCCACCAGCACCAGGAGCCCACTGATGGCTGCTGTGAAATGAGGTGCTGAGATTTTCCTGGTAGGAACTTCTTCAGCATGTCATGTGGTGAAACTTCATCTTATCTGTTTTTCCTCACACCTTGGTTTCTGAGCTTTTATTATAACAGAGCGCTTTTATTATAACAGACTCTTCTGAATATTTGATTAATGAAAACTGGCCTTTTGCATGGGTGCACAGTGCAATATTTCATATTTGGTATTAGGAGCTGTGGTGAGCCCAGAAATTCTGCAGAAATAGGGATTATGCAGCACAATGATAAAGTATAAAAGGTGATGTGAAGTTCACAAGGGAGGAAGGAAGAATAAAAAGAAGGAAACCACAGACAAAGGTGTCTGGGTTTTACAGCATCTTGATGCAGCAGCTGCATTACAATTCTGATGTACAAGTGCGGCAGAAGCACTGAAACACCAGATTGAATGAGGCAATCCTCCAATTTATTGAAACCTCCTTTTAGGACAAACCTCCAGTTTATTGAAATTTGTATAACCATGTGGTGATCTACAGATAAAACCCCTCTGTAGAACTCTCTGACACTATTGTAACAGGGAAGCAGAAATTTCCAGATCCAGGCAGCAGTAGCTGGGATGGATGGGTATCCTTTGGTTATCCTTCTCCCTCCTTAGAAAGCAAGAAATGCCAGGCTCAGATAAAATAAGTGTATAAATCATTGCAAATGTGTATAATATTTATGGTGCTAATTTATAATGTTGGATTTATCTCCTGCCTGGCGAGAGAGGGTTTTTTCTGATGCCCTCAGTGGCTGCTGCTTCCCAGTTTATATCACTTGTTGTCACTTTTTATATCACTTGAAAGGCTATGTATGAAAGTGGAATTTGTACCAACCTGTTACAGTATAGTTAAAAATAATTTTGGTGGTTGTCCAGGTTTCCTCCTGAAGGAACAGCGGGCTTTCTCTCGGAGGACTGGTTAATTGGGACTTTGCTGAAAGGTATAAGTCTATTTCAAAATCTAAAATGATTGAAGGACTTGGCAAGGCAGAAGATAAAACAGTATACAACACAGTCCTAAACTTTGAAACTGCACCCAGTTTCAAAACTGGATTCCCCATGGAAGATAAATAATCTTCCCTTAAGAAATGTGTTTTCCCTTTTTTGATATGGAGAATTGTGATCAAAACTCCTCCAATTTGTTCACCTCTGTGAGAAGTTATAGCTTTCTCTGGAGTGGAATGAGGAGCAGTTGTGCTGCTGCAAGCACTGGTGGGCATGGAGCAAGGTTGGAGGTTGGGGTAGGAGGAAAGTCATCCAACCTACAGTGCTTGTGCTGCAATTTTTGGTTGTGAGTGAGCTGTGACATTTTTTCTTCTTTTTTTTTTTTTAAATACATCTGGACAAATTAACATCTAAACTCTGAGTTATGTTCAGACCTTGTTCTTTGAGATGATATTCCTGAGGCCAGCAAGACAGCACAACTACCGAGGTATCAGGTTAAACCATTTTACCTTGAACCCCAGGTATGAATTATTCAAGGCTGCCTCATTAGTATTCATCTATATAACCTCACTTGTCACTCATCAGAGGTTATATTTTCCATCTATACCCAATTCTTCCTTTCCATGTCCACACCTCCCAAACCCTTGTATTTTTTAATAAGCATTGAATTACAGGGGCACAACTCATGGTGCCTCTTCCCCTCTCTAACTTCTGCTGCTACTGGAGCTTTTAGTTTTTATCCAGGCCTCCTAAATGCCAAGTAAACTGCAGCACAAGCTTTTATGGATAAGAAATCCCATGAAGAATTCGGAGAAGCCATTTACTGGGAAGTGCTTGTTTTCTTCAAGGTTACACTCTGCAGCAGACTGAAATCAGACTGTGCAGACTGGAGTGCTTTGGTCCCATTTGGTCTGGAGAGACGAGTATTTTGGAGGAAGCAGTGAGGGACAGGTTGGTGGTGAGTGATTGAAGCAGGAGGTGATCTGTGAAGGTAGGGACAGATGGAGTGTGCAGGTGTTCAGCTGCCGAGGGCTTGGCGGGGAGCTGGGAAACTTGAGACTCTTTCACTAAGAAGTTGCAAGGATTCAAATGTAGCAGGTTTTTTAGGTTGGGTTTTTTCCTTCATTATTTGGAAGCTGTGTTTCCATGTGTGTCTTATCAGATGCATGAGAGCCCCTTCTTGCAAAAACATCAGTTGATTAAAGGGATTCTGCTGGGGTCAGTGGGTGCTTCCCACAGCTCCAGTGTGACTTGTCCTGGTGTTGGCAGTAATGGATCTTGCCTGTCTGCCTTCTTTCTTCTTGTTTTGGGTGTTGCAGTTCTTTGAAAAGCAAACACCATTCAGGAATGGGGGCTTCTGCCCAACAGCACCCCAAGGACTTACCAAGGTCCTTAATGTGGTGGGGAAGCTGGCAGGAAAGGGAGGGAGATCCAGAGAGGGGAAGGGAGCCCAGCATGATGCAGGGATCTGGCTGAGGGGAGCAGGAGGGAATGTCTGCAGGGGGAGCAATGGGGGTTTGTGATATCCCATATCTTTGATCTTGACTTGAATACTCTCCCTAGGAGTGGGCACAGGAATGCTTCCTGAGCACCTGAAATGGGCTCTCCTGGAAACCCTCATGGTGTTTGGACTTATAGAAATTCCCCAGGAAAGGGAGAACTAAGAAAACCACATCCAGATTGCTATGTGCCCATCTGCTTCTGCTTCCCCTGTGACTTTTGAACCTATTTCAAGTGCATCCTGACACTGAAATGGATGGGCTTAAAATTCCCAGGAAAACTTGTCAGAATTGTGGGCTGGAAGAGGGACACCCAACCATCACCAGAAAATGCACACATAGCAGTGCTGCAGGAAAGCAGGCATTGTAAACTTTTATTTTTCCTGGTACTTATTTTGCCTGCTGGCACCAGGGCAGTCATGCAGATGTTTTGCCCAGTGGTCATGCCTTCAACACAACAGGGAGTATGTTCTGATGGGGAGAAGCATTGTTAAGCCAGGTTGGGCTGTGCTCTGTCATTGCAGAGGCACTCACAGCTGGTGGGAAGGTTTTGGCAGCTGCAGGCACCAGGGGAAAACCCTTTGTTTTCATACAACCAAAATTATAGAGTGAGAAAACTGGTGTTTGCCATCCCTAAATTTCCTTCAGTACTACTCAGTTTCATTCTGAATCTAGACTGAATGCAAGTAGTGCATCAAAGTTAATTACAAAATTAAAACATTTTAGGAAATAATGAATTTACACATGATAAGTACAAATTGTTTAAAGGTCACTGGGTAAGGACTGTTTAAAAATCTATTAAAGATCTTGCATCCACAAGATTATGTGATCAAATTGTTTGCTCATTCGGCAGCGAGCTTCTCTGAGTTACTCAGATTTATTCTTGGGTAAAAGGAAGTGGAAGGGGCCCTTTCAATTACTTATTTTAACATTTCATTTCACCTTTAAGGTAATGTGGAAGCTGGTGATCTAACCTTGATTGCTATTGCAGTGCTGACAGTGATGACTGTGTATCTGTAATATCCAATGGAAAAATTCTATCTGCTCTACCTCTGGCACTGCTTTGTGTAATGTGCTTTTTGATTCAACATGTTTGCATGTCTGTGTCCTGGTCTGAAGCTGGGCAAACCTACAAGGGCCTTCTCATGCTTTTTGCTGCCAGATCTGCCTCTTCTCTAACCTGTGTTATTCCCAAGCCAGAGCAATTCCAGCCTCTGCTGTGTGAGCCCTGTGCCTGGTTGTATCCTCCATGCAGAATCAGAGCTCATGCTTGTGCTCTCCAAAACTGAAAGCAAAGCTTTCACTGGTGGAATGAGGAGCAGGTGCTGGACTGGAGCAGGGAGTTTGTCCTGTTTAACTTTAGGACTGGCACCTCTGTAGCAGGGTTGGGGTTGACAGGCTGCCCATGGAAGTTGTGAAATCATCATCCCCAGAAGTGTTCAAAATACAAATAGATGTGGTCCTTAGAACATGACTTAGTGGTGGACCCAGAAGTGCTAGGCTAATGTTTGGACTCTGTGATCTTAGAAATCTTCTCCAGCCTTAAGGATTCTTATGATTCTGTGTGGAAGCCCTTAATGCTATTAGCCCAGGGAAATTTCTGATAGTAGGAACCTGAGCAGAGTTCAGTACCCCCATTGCAACTGTTCTTTAGCTAAAATGCCTTCTCTTGAGCCATTCCACTCTGGTTTTCCCCTCCCTCCACAGCAGTACATCAGCACAGCAGATGGGGAGGAGGAAGCAGGGACAAGCTGAGATCTGGGAATTGCTGTTCCTATTACTGGAACTTCAAACTCATGACATCCAAGTGCCTTCCAATTTTTTCCTGAATCAGCTGGTATTATCTCTGTTTCTCTGCCTGAATGAACCAACACAATTTTATTAAATTAGCCATTTTCTATGTCTCTTGTACACCATGGAAAGCAATTTTGGAGACTAATGACTGCAAGGAACCTCACAATAGCAGTGTGAACTCTCCCTGCTCTAGGCACTCGTGATGAGGACAGTGTCACCAGCACTGGCATCAAGAGGGAAGAGATGACAGAGCAGTGGTGACACACAGCATCTGCCCTCTTAGAAATCGCCTGAACCCAGGTCCTGTATCAGCAACAAGATGTCTCTTTATGTAAATTCTTCTGTGAAAGAAGTCATGTTATTTTTCCTCTATCTCACAGCCCACTTTGGCTGGGCTAGTTGCCCTTTGGGAAAGGTGCTGTGGCTGTTTCAGCGGACAAATATCTGACTCCTCCAGCCTGCCCAAACAACATCCATTAGAAAGATAAACCAGACGGAGCTGGAGAATATTCCCCATCTTCTATTATGATAGAAAGACAAAGCCCTTGAAGAACACAATAGAGACTGAAAATAGAAAAACATGATTTTTAAAAAAAGCAGTAGATGGAGAGGATGGCAAGCCATGTGGTGAAGTCAGGAAATCTCTTTCCTTGAGGAGGAGGGAGGGAAGTGAGTGCAGCTCTGGCAGAGATGGCAGCTGGGTGGCAGCATTTGTGCTGCTGGGCCCCCTTTGCTTTGCCTTGGAGCACCCCTCTTCCATGCTGCAGCAACCCCTGCTTTATTTTCCAAATGGTGCAAGAGGCAGCTCTGCCAGCCCCTGCACTGTTATCCTCCTCCTGGCACACCTTGAGCTCTCATCCTTTTTCTGCAGCACCTGAGAATCAGCTTTTTTATTCCCAGAGTCTCCAGAGATGGTAGCTCTAAAAATGATGCCTTGTCCTGGGTCCTGGCTCTGCAAGTAGGTGGAGTTACAAATGGCACCCCTTCCAGAAGGTCACTGGGTTCCCCTTCTGCAGAGGCACCAGGATATTTATGGGGCACCTCGCTGCATTTCTGTCAGGATCCCTTCTCCTAATAAATGTGTTAGAGATTTTGAGCTTGGTGCACAAGAAAGATTGTAAAGCCTGCACAATAAATCTGCTTGTATTAATTCAATGGCTCTCTTGTGCAAAGCCTTTTTACTGCTACCAGTACCCAATAAACACAAAGCAAAGTCAAAGCACAATGATATTTTGGAACAACTTGTGGGTGATGCATAATGCTAAGGAAGCCCTCACAGACAACATCAGCAGAATCACAGCAGATGCTCAGCCCTAGCAAATGATGAGCTTTTTCCTATCAGCAGAGGATGCCTAGCAGTGCTCCAGGTGGTCTGGTGAGCTGTTTCCAATAGAGGACAGTGTTGCACAGTCACACTGCCTGCTTATGAGTTAGGATTCAGAATCCAAAGCCTTAACATTATCCAGTTTAAAAATCCTGTCCCAATTCCTTAATGGGCTGAGTTGTTCTGTTTTTTAAATTCTTGCTGTGTAGTGCTTGACCCCGAACTTCCCCACACTGTGCTGGGTTCTCTGGCAGCTCCGTCTGCTGCTGTTTCTTCTGCCTTTTCTGATGGGTCCCAGCAAATCTCACTGGCTCACAAGGTGTGAGACCAAACTGCATCACTGGCTGTAATCCTGCCCAAATGGAGTGAGTGACCAAGCAGTTGTACCTACCTGCCCATACTTGACCTTTTGAGTCCCTTGCCTAATACATTCCTTGCTGTTGAAAAGACTCTGAGCATCCTTCTTGCTTATCTTTCTCTGGAGCGTTTTGGCTGGTGTCTGTAGTAAAATCTTGGGTATGTCACAGGGAAGTGTGCTGCCTTTGTCCAGGGAGGTGGACAGAAGAATTTCAGGGAGCTTTTGTAATTCAAACACCCATTACAAGGCTATCTGTAGTTAACAATGATTTTATTTGTAAGGAAAGTGTTATCTCCATTTTTTTCTTCCAGAGAGTGGACTGAAAAGTTCATAAATTAGCATGAGAATATGAATTTAGAAGCTATATTCCATGTTTGTGACTCTATAGTGTGAGGCAGACTTTGTTCCTGGTGCTGGGATCTTCCACCTCCTAAGGGCACTGCTGGTTCCTACTGCTGGAGGGTGCTCTTCTCTCTCAGAAAATGAAGTATTCTGAAATTTAACCACGAAGCAGTTGTTTTCCCTTCTGGGAGGAAGCTGTTGCAGCATCCACTCACCTTTAACCTGAAGGAATGGACACTTGTCTGTGCCATCAGTCACTGCCAAATACCCAGGGAGAAGCCAGCAACACCTGGCATGAGATCAGATACTGCTTTCTCACCATATTCCATACCAGAGGTTTGTTGGGCAATAGTATCAGAAAAATAGGGAAAAATCTCTTGACAAATTGGACAAATAGATGCTGCCAATAAACCCCATAAGCAACAAAACCTTCTTTATTGCACTGTGAAGCTGCATTTTATTGGTGAATTAATAGGAATAACCAAACTATTTTAGTGGCTGACTGGGAACAGTATATTAGTAGCAGTATTAATAAGTGTGGAGTGACAGGAGACTTGTAAGAGTGGGAAAATGAGATACAGTATTTATCCCTAGTGCAAAATCTCTTTTATTATTAAAGACATTGGGTTAACTAGGGGTAGATTTAATACTTCAACTCTATTTTTATTGGATAATTAGCAGTGAGCAATCCCAACCCTGGGACAAGGACAGAAATCTGAAAAATCAAGGAAGTTTTGAAAGGAGGGGAAAGAAAAGGAAAATAGATATTTGGCTTGGGGTTTTGCTTTCTATGTTTTTACAGAGTCAGCCACAATATGAAACTTTGCTGGTGCAGGTGAAGGGACACATGAGGGAATGAAGAACAGCCCCACTTACTACCTGTCCATGAGATAAACCCTTGCAGGAAGATTTTTTTGGATTTCCATTAAACACCTCACTCCCCACCAGTTTGTGCACTGCCAGGTCTGATGCAAGGAAGAATAAAAAAAAAATGCATCAGCTCTGTTAAAGCTCTGTCTGAAGTTTTGCTTCCCAGATAAAAGCAGTTAGCAAGAAGAAAGAATGTATGATACGATTTTTCAAAGAATTGAGAGTAAGATCTGGATGCTGGAGTTTGGAAAGGCTCTGGAGGTGGCAGGAGTTGAGGGGAGGGCAGACAGGATGCCAGCATTTTGGGCAGCTGGAAACGTAAACCACCCTTCCTTAGGCTAATTGTGCAGAAAAAAGAGCCTAGTACTGCAGTTTTCTCTGCAAAATGGGGTATTGTGCATCAGCACCAGCATTTACTGACTATGGAGTCTGCTTATTTCCCCCTATTTTTTATTATCAGCAAAACCTTAATTACAACTTACCTGCCACCTTCTGCCCACGTTTACAATGCAATAAATTTTCACTCTCCCTATGTAATCTGCATTTCAAACAGTGCTGGGCTCTGGCAATGGGCATTATTGATTCTTTGAAGAAATTAGAACAGCATTTTTTCCAAGAAAAACAGGGATGGAGAGGTGCACATGTGCTCATGCCAAGTACTAAAATGTCCCCTCTCTCCACCAGCACTCACTTGTCTGTGCTTTATTGAGCAACATATTTCCACACTAGAAAGCTGGTACAATTATTTTAAAGTGGTTGATGGGAGTCAGGAAGAGGAATTTGGGCTGAATTTGTTTCCTTACTTTCCAAACCCAGCAGTTTTTGTTTGGGATTTTTTTCCCCCTCTCTCAGTTGTAGGACTATTTAAAATGGAATGCAGGAAAAAACGGTCGCTTAATGATTTAAATGTGAGAAATCACTTTGGAACATTTAGCTGATTTTTTTCTATTTGAGTATAGGAGCAGATGTGGCTGTGAACAGTAATTAAAGGTGGAATCAATGGGTTCTTGGCTGTTGAGAAGTTAAAAATAGCTAGAAATAGAATGAAGGAATTATTTGAAAAGTATTGCCTGTCAGATTACTGCTACCTTGAAAATATGTACAACACAATTCATTAAAAGAGTCTGGAAATGAAAATTGGCTTCTTGTTTAAAGTTTGTGTTAATTTGTCATTAATATTCATTGACTTAATGAAGACCATAACTGCTGCAGCATCTGGCTGACCTCAGATGAGGCTCTGTGTGCTCTAGTGCACTCCACAGAGGTTTCTTAAATACTTTAATTTAATAAATATTACAGCCACGTTCTCATCTGATGTAAACTACAGTGAGATCAGTGCACTCATTGTGATTAACACCAGTCACAATGGTCAGGGATTAGAGGATGCTCAGCCCCAGGGCAGTGTAACAGGGCAGTGATGCTTGTGGGAGCTTTCTGTTGCTGCCCAGGGATGAAAGAGATAAAATGCCTTGAGCTGGAGGAAGATTGAGCTGTGGAGTGACAGGTGACATGCAGAGCCTGTGACTTCTCTGTTCTCACCTGGTGATGAAGAGATCAGTCAGGAGGGTGATGAGAGTCGTTCCATCACTGAGTGCTGAAGGCAGAGCCTGTTTGTCTCACAGCTCCTGATGCTCCAAGGAACGAGCAGGACCCTGCACACAGGTGGTGGAAGAGGTGTAAACCTGCACTGATTTGTAGCTGTGTGCCAGGGATTGCATTACAGCTCCCAAGGGCTTGTCCTGAGCAAGAACAGTGTCCCTGATCTTTTGTAGTGCCAGCTATTGACTGCTGATAATGATGTTTTATCCCTAGAGTTAAGCAGATGGAATATTAAAAGACTGTATGTGGTGGAGAACAAACCTGGTTTTAAACATAATGCATCTTATCCCCCTACCTAATGAGGAGAGGAGGAGAACATCCTTAATTCTGTGTTTCCTGTGTTTGTGTCCTTCTGTAAGCTCTCCCAAAGCAACAGCCTGCAACATTATCATAGAATAGCTTGGATTGGAAAGGACCTCACAGAACATCCAGTTCCAACCCCCTGCCATGGGCAGGGACACCTTGCACTATCCCAGGTTGCTCCAAGCCGTGTCCAACCTGGCCTTGAACACTTCCAGGGTCGGGACAAGCCACAGCTTCTCTGGGCAACCTGTGCCAGGGCCTCCCCACCCTCACAGTAAAGTGTAAAAGTAAAATGAATAAATAAATGAAGGTGTATATAAGTGCATCATAGAAGGTATTTTATTTTTGTCCCATTCATGCAGTGTTTTCTGTTTCAGTTTTGAACCTGGGTGATACTGTAAGGGTTAAATTTAAGGATTTTTTGAGGATTAAGTGTAAGAATTTTTCAGAATTCCCAGGCATTGCAGAAATAAGGCTGAGTATTTTGGTTTGTGTTTGATTTTTTTTTTTTTTTTTTTTTTTTTTTTTTTTTT
>WEIU01011761.1:231607-264984 GCA_013389925.1 Aegithalos caudatus
CCCCATGTGTTGATGTTGTTTAACACTATATGCCAACGTAAGTACCAGGAAATTCTGGATCTGGTCAATCTCAAATTCTGCAGCTGTAATAAAATACAAAAAACCCCACTTACAATAATATTAAAAGGATAGAAACAAATGAAGAGGTCCTCTTGCAGCTGGACCTTAGTTCTACAATACATTCAGAGTGATAGAATTGGCAGCTCTTATATTTTTATTTGGGTTTAGCATTGCTAAATGTTTTCAAGCCCTGGCAAAACAAGGATGTAAGTGCAGCTTAGTCATTTCAGTATCTAGAAGTAGCACAATTTACCTCAAATGATTGTGATGGAGTAGTGTTTGCAACATGAGATGCATTCCATTTTCCTTGTCAAGCTTTGGATCAACAGAAAATAGCCGAAGACAGCAACATTTAAAAAAAACATAAAATGTTGAACATCAGCAGTAGCCAGGCTGTGGGGGTAGGGAGAGGAAGGTTGTGGTGCTGGAGCTGTGGTGCCACCAACCCTTTTCCTTTTTGGGACCTCTGCCTGGGACGTGTCACTGGGCCTGTGAGCAACAGCTCCTGGACCCTGCTGGAGCTGGAGATTTGGTCATCTCACCTGAGCCCATTCCACACAAACAGCAAATGCTGCTGGGACACCAGTCAGCCAGGGCAACTTGATGCACTCTGAGTGCAGGTCAGGCTTCGTTACCATCTCTAGTGTCCATTCTTCCACCTGCCTGCTTGGTTAGCCTCTATTTTTATCCTTCATAATGTTCTTAGGACACATTGCCCCAACCCTGAGCTCAGCCCATTAGCTGGCAGCCTTTGATGTGAGCAGTGGTTTGGAAAGCTGCTGCTAAACTCTGGCACAAAAATAAACAGTCAACAGAAGTGCAAGGATCACCATGTGGGGTCAAGAACCTTTATCTTTTGTGGGTTTTTCCAACAGCCCTGCTCTTTCTGTGTTGATGCAAACCAAACCCCAGCTTCAAAAGAACCTTTGTTTAATCAACTGATTTCTCTTTTTATTTTATTATTGGTCTACACTTTTATGGATGATGTTGTTTTGCATTACTTTTGTCAAGCCAGTGTTTCTTCCCCTACAGCTAGAACGCTCAAGCGATGTTTGAAATTTATAATGCTCTTTGATTAATATTAAATGTGGAGAACAAATACATTTGGAAGGTCTTTATCTTCTGATAGACTTGGTTGTTTGAGTTGCTGAGGCTGGGGCTTGTGACAGCCCCTTGAGGATATGTGGGGTGTCTTTCTTGTTTTCCAAGCCTCATTATGATCAAGCAAAATATTCTTCAGTTTCCTCAGTATTCTTTTTTTTGTTACATCTCTAATATATTTGGTATTTCTTGGTTCTTTAATACACTTACATTTCTTTTTGTTGTTTCTGCTTTTACTTTACTTTTAAAATGAAAGGGTTTATAATTTTTAAGGTTCCATCCACTGTCCTCTTTGATACAACAGGAGCAAGTCTCCCTTTTATATTGGAAGTCAAAGTTTGCTTTATGTTCAGTATTGTATTAGGCAAATTTTTTCCTCAAATAGAAAACAGCTCTGCTTTATTGAATTTGGAATTAATTTCATATTCAGTTTTAAATTAATTTCATATTTAAGGAAATGACAAATGTTAGGAGAAAGGTATTTTTGTGAGTGAAAGATATATTAAGTATATATGAAAAGAAATGTAGTATTTGTGCAAGGTTCTGAAATCTGTTATTTTCTGACCAGAAATCACTTCCTTCTGCTTACAAATTGAAGGCAATCAGTGATATTACGGGTTTCTGCTTTCTTTCTTTCTTTCTTTCAAATTTCCTCAGCATTCTGTGTCCAACTGTTTGCTCAGTGAGATAAGAAAAGTGCTATAGCTGTGAGTAAATACTCCAGGCTTTCAGGAAATCCCGAAGAGTTGTTGCAGAATGACACAATGGGGAATTTGGGAACAGAGCACACTTCTGCCAGCATTGACCAGGGTCAGAGGTTACCAGAGATGAAGGAGAGGATGCTCAGCAGTGATAAGTGTGAGTGCTTTTGATATATTTCAACCTCAGAGTTGAGATGTTGGCTGTAGTGAATTAGTGATGGTCCTGAGGTAGGACTGACATCGAACATGTTTGTGTGGAATTTGCTTTATACCCTTGTCCAAGGCAGGTGGTCCATGGACACCTGGCTTATAATTTCATTAAACTGTATTAACAATTAAAATCAATCAAAACTAAACAGTGACATAAACCCTAGGTGTGTTGGAGGGGTTGGGGAAGAGAAAACCTCCCTGTGCCATAAGGAAGAGGTAAAGGCAAAGACTGAAAGTTGGTGATGCTCCCACACATTGTTTCATGTAACACCCAGAGTTGGACACAAATTGGTGGAGCTTTCAGTAAGGCTCATAAAGTGAGCAGTATTATCTGCTACAGCAAATATTTGCTGGTCATTGCTCACCTCTGCACCTTACTTGTAAAGAAAAGAGCCTTTTGTTTGCCTCTAATATAGTTACATAGACAAATCAGTGCTTAGGTCCTTCCCTTTGCTGTAGCTTCCTGCAATTGTCTCTGTGAAGTCTTCACATCGGATGGCCTCTCCAGAGGCATAAAATGAATTGCAGAACAAAATGAAACCTGACCTCATGCTGTATGTATTTTTTTATGACTAGAGCTTATCTTACCAGATACCAGAAAGAAACTCTGGCTGATGTTTCCTAGCAGAAATGAAGAGATGTTGTTTCTTAGTGCCTGATGGATGCCGTCAACCTCACACATGCATTTCACCCAAACATGACCTCGCTTTAAGAGCAAAGCCATATCTGAGCTCTGTTTTAAGTGTGGCCTAGCAGAAGGCAGGTTGGTGGGTGGCAGGTGAGCAGGAAGGAAGGAAGGGAGGAGGGAAGGGAGGGCTGTTGTGACGGGGTGACGGCGCCGCCGTTGCCGCCTGGCTGTGACGGTAATTGGGTTGGGCAGATGTCTCTGACAGCTGTGGCTAATGGCCTGCCATGCTGGGCAGGGAGCAGACCTCCAAACTCTTCCTGCTCCACAGAAAATGCCTGGGTCTGCGTGCAAAAATAAAACTTGTTCCTCATTTAGCTTTATTATTGAATTCTGCCCTGACTAGTAAATCAACAAATCGTTGTGTTTTACAATTGGAAGTTGGCCTTTTCTGTGTAAGGTTGATTCTTTTCCTTTGTTGTGGTTTTTTTAATGCGTGTTTTTTTCTTCCATTTCATTTGTTTGAGATGGTTCTTTAAATTATTGATAAGATCTTAAAACTGAGCTAATTCACTTCAATTTATCCAAGAGACAAAACTATTTATAATTAACAGAGAAGCAGAGGTCACTTTGGTGTGTAATAACTGCCAAGCCAAATGAATAACAATTATGCAGTTTTTTTATGCTAAGCTAAAAATTATGCAGGGACTACCTTCTGAATAGCCTTGAAATGATTAGCAAGAGGTTCAGGTGGTAGGCTCTGGGGAAGGAGAAAAAAAATCCTTGGTTGGGGGGGGTCTCCAAAACTGTGCACTTATTTATCTGATTAGACTGGCTATGTTGGCACTAGAAACAAACGATCTTTTAAAAGAAACCTTATCTTTAAATCATAGTGACAGCAGAAGCTATTGTGAGAACATGACCATACATAATTGAAAAGGACAAAGGGTGAGGGTTTTACATAAAAAGAATAGGGTTTGAGTGGTGACTTTCTTCATCTGTCAGTGTTTGCTGGGCAGTTCCTAGGGCTCTTGGTGTGCTTGGTTCAGGAGGAGATTTCTGTGATCAGTCATGTAACCTTTAGTTTTTCTGAATATTAAAACAGAGAGAAAATGTCCCTAAAACGTCCCCACCACCTTGCTATAAGTTCCTCTGGGGCTTGCATGCTATTTGAGGAATCAAGAAATGAAGGAATGGCTTTGCTCATACACTGGCTGGGTAATGTGCTTTTGTTTGCACAGCATATTTTATTAGTGTGAAAGAAGAATGGTTAAAAGAAAAAAAAAAAAATGAATGCAGGCTACAATACTGAGTTATTGCACCAAAGCTGGAATGGGTGTAAAAAGTAGCAACAATTGCATAATGGAACAATAAAAAAGCTTCTTTCTTTTTCTTGCAGGACATAATACCAGTTCACAACACAGTATAATTAGATTGCCACATCACCCCTTGTAAAACCAGAAAGAAAAGAAACGTAGGGCTGCATTAAAACTCCTTTCATTTTCTAATGCCTTTAGAGAACTATTGGACATAGAAGATTTGCTCTGGCAAAAAGCTCTAGTGAGCTATTAGGTTTTTAACTATTTTATAGGGTTTTTTTATTGTTGCCAGGCCTAGTTTTTCAGTACAATGACTTTGTCCTCTCTCCCCTTTCCAGCCTGTCGCACATTTATCAATCTTACAGATAACATTCACTATGAAGATAAGTCCAGGCTCTTATGAAGCACTGTGTCCTGCTGACATATCTTTCCCTCCCCCCACCTTTTATTTAGTGAGTCTCACATGACTTCTTTTATCTGATGATCTTCTGATACAAATTTCTTGTGTCAGCTCCACATCTCACAGACAACAGGAACAAAACCCTGTCATGCAAGAAGTGGACACCCTCACCTCTGGGCCAGGTTTTAGTGGAATCCAACAGAGGAGGGCAGAGACTCTTCTAGGTCAGAAGATGACCTTTCCTAAACAGTTAAAAAAGAGCAAAGCCCACACCTTTTTTTCCTTATTAATTAATAGAAACGTTTTCTCTTCATACAGACTGTAAAGGTAAAATACAAGTGGTCAGAAAGGAAGCACTGAATGTTGAAAAATAGCTTTATTTTCTCAGTGAAGCTGATGAAATTTACTTATAAAAAACTCAGCCTTTGCCAAGGACAAATTGATGCAAAATCACTACATTGACAGAGGTTGATTAGAATTGGGCCTTTTCAAAGAAAAATAATATTGCTTATTAGCACACCTGCCAAATTTTGTCCTGACTCAAATTTCTTAAAGTCTGTGGAAATGTCGGGGTTGCTATAAGCATGCACAGCTGACAGTGATAAGTTGTGTGCATCTCTAACCAGGAGTTTTAAAATGATGCATAGGTAGTGCAGTTGAATGAATTTTTGCAAACTGATACCAGCAAGAAGAATGTTCTTGCTTAATGCAGTGGGAAAAAAAAAAGCTGCGACTTCCTTGTGTTTATTGTTTTTATGGCAGTGGGAGATGTAGCCTTAGCTGGGACTTCAGGATTGGTCATGAATGTCACCATGCATGAGCCCTTCAAGGCTTCCCAGGCTGGGAAGTGCAGTACCTACAGCAGACTGAGCAATAGACAGGATGCTGACCCAATAAGAGAATGTCTCCTAACATGTCCTAGTTCACCTTTTTCACGTTTAATTGGCTGTGACTGCTCTCCAGAGCAGTGTTCTCGGATCCTCGATAAACTAATTCATGTTGCAGTGGAGAGAACACGACAAGGCTGTCTGCTTTCTTCCTTATCCATCCATCCCGAGCACTGGCCCTTGGGAGCAGAGATGGGATTTGCTTCCAAGCCTTTGCAGCAACTTCTGGGGCAAAGGCTGGGTTGTCACCTCTGCCAACTTCTCAGAAATGTTTCAGTGACTTTTACTTGGTCTTAATAGCAAAGTCCACAACATTGCTTTGGCACTAATGAACACCTCAGCTGAGCATTTCAGTTTATATCTGTGTTTTGAATTGGAGATTGAGAAGGATATACTCTGCTCACTAGGTTGAATTTCCTACATGAACTACAGGGCTTTTAGCAGGGTAAGTATGTTGAGCTGACAGAGTAAATCTGGACCACACAGTTCCAGAGACAAGACATTTCCAGCTGGCCTAGGCTGACATAATCTGTATATTTAATTAAATTTAATACCACAAAGGTCTGAAAAGACAGCATGAGGCACCTCTATTAGACTTAAACTTACACATGTACTACACATGTACTACCTCCTTTTAATTGTACATGTATGTATAAGTGTAACATATCTATGTCTTTCAATCAATTCTACTATTGTTAAATATTATTTAACCCAGTGTGTTAACTCTTGCTGCCTGCAGCGGAGCAGTTGAGCAGTGCTTGTAAACATCTAGAAGATAATAATGAGAAAGATGATAAACAAATCATGTGAAGCCTATTCAATTTTAGTTTTTAGCAGCAAAAAACCTTATGGGTAGCAAGCCAGTTCACATATCATTACTATAAGCAAATATTTAGAGGGTAAATTCAAATACGAGTGGAAAATTCTATTCTAACATGACAATTTATCCTGCATGTGTAGCCTGCTGTGTACAGAGGAGAGTGGATGAGCAGAGAGGAAAGAGGACATGGTTTATGCACAAAAAAGTCTTGTGAACAAAACCTGGACAAACAGGGTCATAGAATAGGGTAGAATATTTCATATGGAGGGGACCTTTCAACTGAAAAAAATTCACGTGGCTAAGACTAGAAAGGTCAAACTTCAATTGAAATAAGGAGAAATCAGTCTGGACAAGTAAGGAAAAATAAAAAAAAACTCAATCAGCAAACCAGAAGAGCCAAAGCTATTGGACATCAGAGGGGTTTGCCCAGGCAATAGGGACTGTTGCTGCAGACAGGTAAAGAAGACCCTTAATCTTGTCCACAGTGAAAAATAATGCCATTGCTCAATGAGGGGCTGGGGTCTTCCTGGTTTTTTTTTTCTCCTTTTACATCTCCTTTTCACTGGACAAGGCCACCAAGGTCCCAGAGTGACCAATCACTGACTGATGAGTGGCTACCAGGGATCTGCAGTGTGGTGCTTGGGAGGTGTGGGAATGGCCCTGGCTGCCTGCAGCTTCCAGCTGGAGAGGGGATGCTCTGAGATGCAATGTAAGGACTGTGTGAGTGCCTGGGAATGGAGCCAGTGTTTCTATAATGGCACTTGACACAAGAGCAAACACCAGAGAAAATCCAATGAAACTTTAAAGTGAAATGTCTCTTAATTGTTTGGCGGTCACAACCTCTCTCCATCAAACCCCTGCATAACAAGTTTCCCTTCAGCCCTATTTGGCCTTGTCTTTCCAAGCTAAAAATCTGAGCTTTCAAGCATGAGTGACAAAATTGTCAGTATTGTCTAGATTTGTGCAAAAGGACACATGTTTGCTGCGTACAGCAGCTCCTGTAAAGAAGAACTTAACCAAGGTTGGGTCAATTTTTCTCTGTGGAGTCATTTCAGCAGAATGGGAAATGGTTTCAGGAAAGCAGCTTAGAGAACAGGCATCAACCTGTTAATTATTACAGTCTTTCTGCACTAAATCATGTAAGTTTACCCAGACCATAAAGCCTAGTGCTGCTGGGTGATCAGCTTCCAGAAACAACCAAAGATGACTTTTTTATTTATGTTTGATGTTTCTTGCTAATTTAAATGTCACAGCTCATATCTATGTCTCTGTTACCTCAAGGGTAGGCTACTCAAGTGTGAACTGTAATAGTGTTGTATCTTAAACACACTTGAAAACATACTTCAATGTGGAATGCCTCTGTTTACATTAAAATGATGCATTATTATTTATTATTTATATTGCAGTAATATCCAGCAGCTTCAGACATCTATTTAGGAAGCCTTTATAGTCAGGACAAAGCAGACCATAAAGTAATGTCTCTACCCCTGCTAACATTCATTTATAAGTAAATCCAGCCATGAATATATCAGCATGTTTTCACAGAAACCAGATATATGTGTTGCAGTGCTAAGGTATCAGTCATAGAGCTGCCAATGTACTGAGATTTTACTACACAGCAGGCTCCATCTTCCTTCTTCCATGCCAAAATAACCTCAGGCATTCAGGCTTCATGTCAGTGAAACAGAAAGAGAAACTGAAAGAACACTTGGCTTTTAAATTGGCCTTACTTGGTGCAAATAACAAATGTTTGATAATAGGTAAGCCACCTTGCCAGTATCCTATGAGACTTTGGGGACATCACTGATGGAGAAGGATCACTTGGGTATTATCTGTCTCCCTCTTTGTTTTCTGGAACTGAAAGAAGAGAAGCCCACACCACATGGAAACCTTTTAGATCTATTTGCTGAGAGGTTTTTTCTTCTCCTGCTGGAGATGTACAGGCTGATTGGCTTTTACAGTGCCTTGTCTGATGAGAAAGGCCCTCTGCTAATAAGCTAATATTCTCAGTTACACTCATAAATGATGCAGTGATCCTAACAGGCATTTCAGCTGTTACCAAAATGTCCCTGATCCATATGTTTAATTGCACTCAGAAATGCTGCAGGGACAGGGAAGGTTTGCTATTCATGTCAGGGAGCAGCTATGGCTGTTAACATGTTGTTGCCCTTTTCCATTCTTCTACACATCTTTTGTTAGATGAGCTGTGCTTGTCTTCTCTCATGTCATGGAAGAAAAAGGCCATAGTACTGCATGTGGAAAGATGTTATACTGCTTTGCTTTGAACTAATGTCAGATTTCTGGGTACCTGGTGGATGGAAGAGGGGTTCTTTAATGTCAGTGCTCCCACGTGAGAGGATGTGATCCCCCAGTTTGGGTGGCAGTGTATGAGATGTGAGGGGCTGAATTCCTGGTAATGTTAGGCTTGGCCTCAAAATTGACTTGTGTTTCTGAGTACATAGCTCTAAAATAAGTCCTAGAAGATACGACAGGCCACCAAAAAATTTCCACCGACTTCCTCCCCCTCTCTCATACCTAATTTAAAGGTGCAGAACTCATGTCTGGGCATAAGGCAGACAATACAGTATCATAAAGTCAAGACACTGGATAGGCTTTTTCATATGGAAGAGTTAAAATTTCCATCCTTCCTTGTTAAACTTGCTAAGTGCCTGGTTAGCCTGGTTGCAGGAGCATCCAGGGGTCCTTGTGTTTTGGAATTAAGACTTCACAGAGATCTTAGAGCTTATGAACTTGTCATCATCTCAAGCAAATTGTGTTGTCTGCTGCCTGAGTTAGGCTCTTGTTCCCCCTTTGTATCATGTATTATTTTCTTTTGGTTTTCTACTAAGAAAAAAGCAAGTTATTTAAAACCAGTATCTGAACTGGCTTTACATAACATACATCTGTTCAATTTGCAGAGGCATGTCTTCTCCTGAAATTCCATTTGTTTTCTTTCCTTGACACAAAGACTTTTCTGTGAGCAGTCTTGGCAAAAGCAAGACTCTGCTCGAGCTGTCATGACCAACCCAGAAGTTCATCCTGCTCCAGTCAAGGCTTGTGTCTTCAGCTTCCCACAAATCTGTGCAGAAGATGGAGAGCAAGAAACTCTTAGCATCCACAACCTGAATTAGAAATACAGGCAGAATGGTGTCCCTATGTGTATGTTCAACTTGCATACTCAATAATTCACACCCATGCCCCTGCTAATCAGAACAGGCATACAAACATAAGCACAAAATCTGCCTTCCACCCCCCCTTTTTTTTTTTCTGCCACAATTATTATCTTCCCCTTGAATCTTCCCTTCCTACCTTGAAAAATATATCCCCACTTGCTACCCTGGAGCTTTCAGTTTTGCGTATTTTTCTAGTGAGAAAAAAGCTGCATTTTTCAGGCTAAATTGTTGGCTTCCTGCACTACTCCAAGAGCAGATCAAGGCGTGGTTTATTCCTCTGTTCCCTTTCTATTGCTTGAGCAAATGCCTTGTGTTTGAAAGCTTTTGCCTGAATTGAACCCAGTAAACTCACTCACAATATTTAAGAAAAGCTGTCAGGAGTGCCATGTTCCTTGTATTTTATTCAATAAGTATCATGTAGGTTCTGAAGTGCAGAGCTCAAGGCAGGATGTTTTTGTGTGCCTATGAGTGTGCATCTGGCTGTTTATCTTGTTTTTCTGACTACTGTTCAATGGCCTGGACATTACTATGATCCCACCGGTGAGCAAAACTCCTTTGTCACCTGCACTCAGCAGAGTTGGGTTAAGTAATTCAGTGTTACTGGAAAAAAAATTGATTTACAAGATGTTAAATATTCATTTCTTCACTCTGTGGTGATAACTGGTTGTTATTGGCATGGTGGGAAAAAAAAAAAGTCTTCACAGGCCTTACCTAAAAACATCTTTGACGTGGGAATAAGGCTGTTAATAAAGATTATCATAATGATGTCATGATGGGGAGACACCTTTGCTGATAATGTCAGAGGAACCAGAGGAACATTTAGATGTCACCAGTGCACAGTGAAGCCTAATTATTCTTTGATGTAATAGCTCACAGATTTCTTATCCAATAGTCCTTGAACCCACAGAAAAAAGTGCTATTCCCTAACTGCATTTGTAAATTTCTTGGTGGAAATAATCTATAACACAGAGACATGAATAACTCAAATGAAAGGGAATAATAAGAAAGGTGAAATCCCAGCTGATATTTTCTTCAGAAAGGCTAACCTGGGTGGGTAAGCAATTGGAATAAGTTGCTCATGAGAAGGACTGTGCCAAAGGTGGAAAACCTGCCAGTGGCAACCTTGCCCTGTATGAAAAACCATTGTACACAAAGTGCATATATATATATATATACACACACACACATATATTCTTACCTTCTCTGTGGAGAGGTAGGAAAATCAAAAGGGATAATGAATGAAGAGAAGGATTCTGGCATGGTGTTTGATCACAGGGTGATTATGAACCATTAAAACAGTATGGCTGTATAAAACCCAATGTACTGTAAGATTAAACAGCTGAATTATTTTCTCCATTTATACAGAAGCATTAATGTCTGAATACGGCACCGATCCCTTATAGTCAAAAGAGATGGATTAAAGCTGCAAAATACGTAAAGCAAAGTGTAGAGAGTTTGATAATTATGTCTGAGAATAAAGGATGAACCTCAATGAGCCAAATCCATGGCTTATTTATCCCAGCAAAACGAAGACTTTGAAGGTTTCTCTAGACAGACAGAGAGCAAGAAAAAGGGAAGACCTTCTTAACCCAAAAGGTGATATTGTGGTGACAGCAAATGAGTATAGATGAGCAGTAAATTAATGGGAGCTGGGAGCAGCATGGTTCTGGGAAGCCCTTGCAGGACAAAAGAGAAAAGTCATTTAAGATCCTGTTTGTCCCAAGTGATGCAGTTACTGGTTTCTTGGGGGACAAAGTGACTGGAAGGACAGTCTTTCCAGTCTCTCGTTTCTGACTTTTTTTTCTCTTACTCTTGATCAAGTAATAAGTACCTTCACTTATTATTTGGATGACTTTGTCACTGTTTGCAAAGTAATTTAATTCAGATATCTATTCAACAGCCACAAAATATTCATGAATCCTGATTGTTTTGTAGATTTTAGTGCCATAATCAGTCAAAGAAGTTGTGCTATACCTTGGTGACTAGACAGTAAAACACCAGCTCTGTGCTCCATATAAAGTGACAGAGATTTTAATTGCACGCTTGAAAAGTCTGAGGTTGTTTCTGAATGAATGAATTAATCTATTAGTGCCATTGTCTTTGACTATAAATGCTCCAGCATAATGACAAGGCAAAGCTATTACTTTGTCTTGCATGGAGCACTCCCACTCCCTTGTTGTTCAAATTGTTTTCAGTCAGTGGTCAACACTGCATTGAAATTGTGATCTCAAAAAGCAAAGAGGACAACTAATGTAAAGTCCCACTGAACTCTCCAAAATTTAAATGATTTTCAGTTTATTAGATGGAGAAACCTTTACTTTATTCACATCTCATTCCCTGGCTGCAGAGCATGCAACTTGCCTGGCTTTAATGTGAAGCCTTATTTATGCTGGTAAATTTATTATACTAGTGTGATTGGTCAGCTTAAGGGATCAAACCCACTTTCTGCCCTCAAAAATAAGGAATTTGTTTTATTTGGCTATATCTAGTATGACATCTTTGCAAAAGGCAGTCCTTAATACCCAAAATACTAATGGAGAAAACCACTGGGAAGAGTTTTGTATCAAAACAAGAATTGTGTGCTTTATTAGTGACAAATTATTTTGTTGCCTACTGGCTGCATGGTTCTGAATCTTGCCTTAGCATCCACAGTCTTTTAAGACATTTCTCTGCCAGTACAAAATGCTGGGATGCAGGGAAATTCTAGCTGTAGGTGTTTCTGTATATGCTGGAGACCTTTGCCAAAATAGCTAGAATAAGCAAGAGTTTATCTTTACTGCTTAAAAAGTTCCATTTCTCATCTTACAAATATTTTAGTTTAGTATAAAATGTGTATGAATGATGCCACACAAAAATCACTGTGAGGGCTGGATGTATTAATTGCAGTGCTTTGACTAACACAAGTTTATTTGTGGTAAAACTGAAGTGGTTTGCTCTTGCTGGGATCTGTGTTCTGAATATTTTTAGGCTAAAAAGACACATTCTTTTTGTTCAGGCATGACAAGCTCCTGCTCTAGTCCTTCTTGTCAGCCAAAGAGTGCTTTGGGCACAGTTATTTATATCAGTTCTGCAAATTGTCTCTTGCTGGGGTACTGGATGTTCAGTGGGAATTATACTAAAGCAAAATGCTGTGCTTATTTGTTGTGCTTCATGAGAATGGTTATAGAGTCGGGAGTTAAAAAGTGTCCCAGTGTGAGTGAGGGGTCTGCAGACTGGGTGAAATTACCCCAGGTTGTGGGTTTACAGAGAAGGTGAGCCTTGGGCATTGAAAAAATGGGCAGAATTATTTCATCAAAGGTTAGTCCCCACTGTCCTGCACAGGTCTGGATTCCTGCTGCAGAATCCAAGGTTTTCCTCCTCTTTGTGCCAGACTCCATAAGACACAATACAATATCTCTACATGTTAACACAAAACTCAGCAAGTATCATAGACCATAGGAAGAGAGTAAAATAATGGTAAAAAAGAAGTTATATATGGACATATAATTATTTGCATGAAAAATCCCACAGCTGAGAATAATAGATGAGGGAAGGAGAGAGGGAGAGATTTCCATTTAATAATGATCTGTCTGGGTCAAAGGGACAGACAAATATTTGGAATTAATCCTGTGCCTTTCTGAGTAGTTGTCTGCATATTTAGGAACCTTAAATCCATAGATCCCACTCCCATTACCCAGATTTGTGGGTTTTCTGCTCTCATTTCTGCCTTGGAGCATATATATGCTGAGCAATAGAAAGCCTGAAGTTACATCTTTCATTCCTAAATGCAGAAAACCAGCAAGACTAAATGACTGAAATACAGCATTAAGAAACAAAAGCTTCTTCCTCCCTCATTTTCTTCCTCCATGACACAAGCTAACAGAATGTCCACAGAATTATTATATAGAAGGATATAAACTATGAAGGAAAACCTGAGCAAAACCTTTTCTCTAGTCTGTGACAAGGAGAATGATATCTCTGTGGCACAAAATTGGTGCAGCTGGGCTTGGAGTCAGGTTGAAAATGTGTGATAATGTTTTATGTCACAGCACAGCTGGTCAGAAGATGGAAGGATAAATTTGGCCATAAATAAGGAACCCAGTTGGGCTAGCCTAGTTTTATATAGAAGAGAAGTAAACAAGCTCCTGGGTTGAGCAGTGATAGGCTGGATTTGAACTCAGACAGGGAACACTGGCCAATCCCATTCCATCCTGAATGCAGACATGTCATTGGCCAGGGCGCTGGGCGGTGCTGAGACCCCAGCCAATCAGGTGTCCAGTGGGGATTTGAACCCCCTATAAAAGGGAACACGGAACAACAAACTGGGCTGTTTGTCCCATGATCCTCGGTGAGTCCTGTCCTGTGTCTGTCTCCAACCTACGATTTCCCTAACATGGAAATCTAATAGGATAAATAAACTCTTGCAAAAGAAAGCACCATGCTATTTGTCAAGGGTGTCAATAAATTTCCACCTGTGTTTCCTCTTGTGAGCAGAAAGCAGACAAGAGAACTAACAAATGATCCGTCTCCTCTGATGCCTTAAACATCACTATAATGATGGGAAAACAATGGCAACTTCTATCACCATCATGAAACGAGGAATTTACTGTCATATTTCTCATGGGACCTAATTTAAAGCAGTGTTCTTAGAGAAACTCAGGTCAAGAGTAAAGAAGAAAAAGTTGATGGAGATCTGGTTTGACAGCTGGAATATCACAGAGCATACCAGGTTAAACTTGGAGGGTTTTATGGAAAAGGACTTCTTACAGGGAACATGCCTGACTAACTGGAAATAAATAGGAAAGCTTTTCTGTTTCTTGGCATATAACTTCCCTTACAAATGCATTCTGGAATTTTTACCAGAGATGTTTTCATTGATCTGCTCCTTTTGCAACAGTCCTGGGCCATGAGTTTTACCCTTATTTAGGAAAAAGTCCAGCATTTTGCTCTCGGGTCAGTGAATGGATGTGGCCATACCTCTTTGAAGAAAATGTAGTCTGAAGGCAGAGCATCCCTCCATCTGTTGGTGTTCATCTCTCACAAGGGTTTCCTGCCTCTTGCTCATTGATAGATGCTGTACATGAATTAAGTACATGAATTAAGTAATAATCTTTCTGACTGGGGATGTGTGGCTTTGGGCACCCAGCAATGGGTATTTAATCCATCTTCTTGACTTGGACTTCAAAGTTTAAGAAATTGCCTAATTTAAGCAGAAATTGACATCTTTCCTTTAGGTTTATGTGCACTGTGTAACATGCCTTCCACATGTGCTCTAGGACTAAATTTGTTGCAAGGATTTGTCAGAAGCACGACAGCTAATGTTCTTTTCCTAACTTTTCAGAAAGGAAGGGAAAAGAACATACTCTTTAGCTATAGTCAATATTCTTAACTTCAGAGAGGCAAACAGGTATCCTTTAGCTGTCAATTCCTTGTAATTTGTTTTAAACTTTTGCAAAGGTCATGTAAGAGAAGAAGTGGGGGGTACCTGCAGGGAAATGTCTCTTTTTTACAGTAAAAGCAGGAACTCACAGCTAAGGCTATTTTTGTGGATTTTTCTAACAGAATAGGGTTTTTTAACTGCTTTTATATCCTTGATTTTTTTTTTTTATTGCTAAAGGTAGCAGACCCCTTTAGCAATATTAAAAAAAATGCCCCATAGGGTCTTTGAATTAAATGCTCCTTTTGGTTTAAATGGTTTGGGACTTTGAAATAAAGAATGGTGAGGCCTCCTATATTTGAAGGCTTTGCTGTTTGAAGCATCACTTTTGTTTTACCACCCAAAATGTCCTCTGGGATCCTGAGAATACTTTTACAAAGCATGAGTCCAAAAGTCACCTGTTTATGGCAAAGCTGCTCTCCAGAGAAGGGGAATAAATGAAACTAAAACAATTCACTGCAAATAAAGTAAAAATAGACAAAAATATTATTAAGCTTTAATAAATGATTAAATATTGCCAGCCTGGAGAGGAGGAGACCAGAGGGTAAGGAAGAGAATGGGGATAACAAGTTATAGGCCAAGAGGAACGGTCTCAGGTTATGCCAGGGAAGGTTTAGGTTGGATATTAGGAACAATTCCTTCATGGGAAGGGTTTTCAAGCAACAGAACAGACTGCCCAGGGCAAAGGCTGAATCACCATTCCTAGAGGCATTTAAAAGATGTGTAGATGTAGCATTTGGGGACATGGATTATGGTGGCCTTGGCAGTGATGGGTTAATAGTTGGACTTGGTGATCTCAGAGGGTATTTCCGACCAAAATGATTCTGTGATTCTATGATGATTAAATAGCAGGAGCTCATCCTGTGGGACAATCCTCCACTTATTCATAGTGCCCATTTTACAGGCAAACAGTGTCAGCTGTGCAGGATGAGCCATCTCCTGCTCCCATCCCCAGAGGTGCTGCCCCAAGGTGAAAATAAAGGTCAGGAACATCAGAGGCATTGCCACTCTGCAATCAGGAATGATTGACTGTAATTGACCCAAATACAGAACAATAGCTCAGACAAGGCTGATAGGGATCACTTGGTCATTACAACATAAACCTCTGCCAAGCCTTTTAGCAGCAGCAATGTAAAAAGCAAACAATATTGTGTTAAAAAGAAAGGTCAGGACAGCACTATAAAATAATTGGAAATTGAGCACGCTCCTTGTGAAGATTTGCAGTCTTCATTTTTCTAAGGGAAAATGTATAAAGGTGGGGCCAAACCTTATGTTTTCTATGAATTACATGTCACTGAGAAATATTTTTGGGTGACATATTTACTTAGAAATATCAATTTTCATGGGTTCTAATCAACAAATACAGGAACTAATGCATGCTGCTGAGTTTTCCCAGACCCTGGCCATATTGTGTTTTCTCTAAACAAACCTGTGCTCAAGAGCAATCACAAGCTGGTAAAGCTAAAAGCAGTGTCTCTATAGCAAAACACAATTATGCTGTCTTTATTTTTGCAATTTAAGTGGAGTAGCAAGAGCTGCTCTGCATGACCCAAATTTTCCCTTGCTGAAGTGGGACAACAGGAGATGGTTCTGTTATGTGGAGCAATAGCTCAAGGCACAGGGTAGAGGGAGATGTTCTCAGCCATTAATAAAATCAAGCTTCATCACCACTCTTCAGGCCTTTGCTTGCAGTTCAGGCAGAGGATGTTTGCTTTGGCATGCACAGTTTAAAAATGGTTTATTTGGTCCACGTTGGGAGAGGAACATCCAAACCCAGGGACACGGAAAAACCCTGCACATGTCTTCTCCTAGAGCATCCTTTCTCAGGTCATCAGGAGTCCTTCACTTTGACCTTCTCTGTGGGCTCTGCTCTTACATCTCATTGTATATAAAGTGCATTTTTCACATAAAGAAACCCATGTTGTAACATGAAAGTATATTTTTCCAAAAAGACATTTTTGGCACCCTGACAAAGGTCATCTACACATGCCAGCTCTTCTTTTAAAACCTCAAATTCTCTGGTGCAGTAATGATGTTGAAATATGTTTTCATGCTCTAGAAACTTGTTTATTGGGTATTTTAGTTTGGCTGCTACAGAATGAAAAAGATCATTTTCAAATTGGTTTAAGGTCTTAGAAAAAATCTCCTTCAATATACAGGCTTTTTAATGTGGTGACTTTGGGAATTTTCAGGCTTTTAGTCTGTGAATGTGAATTTCAAAAATCTGGATCACTAGAGTGATATATAAATGGGTTAAATTAAAAAAAAAAAGAGATTTTCTGAAAAAGGATACAATCCACAGCAATTATTCAAATTTTATCATTAGAAAGCAAAAGTAATCCTATTTTTTTTTTTTGTTATAACTGCAATGTAAAAGAAAAGGTTACACCAAAATGGACACTTGGCTTTGCAGTTCTGACTCAAGGCTTCCATTGGGAGACTCAGTCCCAGCAGCTGACCTTGTGCCTTTCCACCACACAGAACAGCTGGATTGAATGCATCCCAGGGAGTGCAGTAATTTCAATGTGCCAATCACCCTATGAAAAGCCAAATTAAAATGTACCAACTAATAAGACCTAATTTCATCATCCTTTAGCACTAGAGATGAATGAGCAGTGTAATTAGATGAACACTGTCAGTGGTCTTCTGAGGATTGTTTTGAAGAAAAGCTAACTGAACCTCACTAAGAAAACAATTGGATTTATGGGATTTGGGAGGTAGATTAGATAGCGTTTTTGGTGAAATGACTACTGACTGATAAAAAATGGGGTCTCATTAGGGATCAGATGCAGAAAGGCTTGAAAGGAAGATTAGATTAGATATTGGGAAGAAATGCTTTGCTATAAGGGTGGTGAGGCCCTGGCACAGGTTGCCCAGAGGAGCTGTGGCTGCCCTATCCCTGGAAGTGTTCCAGGGGCAGGTTGGATGGGGTTTGGAGCAACCTGGGATAGTGGGAGGTCCCATGGCAGGGGACTGGATGATCTTCAAAGTCCCTTCCAATCCAAACCATTCTGTGGTTCCATGAAGCTGTTCAGCACTGTACATCTGCTTTATGGGAGACAGAGATCTGACCTTGCTGCTGCCTCTTCTTAAGAAGAACCTGCATCATTAGTTCAAATTTTACAGTGATTTTCATACCCTGATCACTTAATAATAAATTTAACCTTAAAATTAGAAATATATAGGTCTGTTCAAGGATCTGTTAGCTCAGGTGCATCATGCTGACCTGGTCCTTCAGTACTTTTGCCACCTGCCTGGAACATGTGTGCAGCAGCTCTATCCCCCAAAAAAATTCTTTGCAAATTAACTTAATTAGCAAATGACCTACCATGAAAGTATAATGCTATTTTGCATCCAAGGAGGTTTCACTGACAGGTCTCAAGGTACTGGAACATTTTTATCTACAAATCAATAGCCAGGCTCCCCAACACTTGTACTATCAGATACCAACTGTGATAGCACAGCAATCAGTCATAGCCACAAGAGTACAATACTGGCTTCTAATGACATGAGTGTTATTGGAGATTTGCAGGACCTAATCAATTGAACCAGACAGTAGATGGCAATCAATAGTTTTCTATCATTATAGCAACCCCATTCATACTGCTGGAGTAAGAGGTTTGTCAGAACTTTAATTTCATGCACTTTTTTCTGTGATTTTATCCACTCAGGTGTTTGAACTCAAATTCAATTCACCAGATGTGTGCTTTGAAGATGGCTTTGCTTACATTAAGATAGCTGAGTGACTTCTTTTGGTAATTACTTTCTATTAAAAATTGTTTTTCTGCATATCCAAAAAAAGGGAAGACTAATGACTAATTGTGTCCATAGAATGGTTTAGATCAGAAGGGACCTTAAAGATCATCCAATTCCAACTCCTCTTCCATAGATACCTTCCACTAGACCAGGTTGTTCCAAGCCCCATGCAGCCTGGCCTTGGACAGCACATGGGGAGAGTTGCAGGGGGGGTAACACTGCCTGAGGGCCACAACAGCTGTTGTCACTATCAGAAAACAGGGCAAGGTGGCCCATGCTCCATAAAACTGCAACTACTTCAGTTGCTGCTCCATCTGTCTCGTATCTGTTGGTGTCCTTAGCTCAGAGTTGGAGTACAAAGCTTAAAACCTTGAATTCTGGCATTTATTTTATGAACACTCTTGTGCAAGTAGAGCATGACATGAAAGTCTTCTCAGTCAATATTTTTCAAAAATAGAAGCCCAAATCTGTCTCCTGTAGCCAGACTCTTAAATGGAATAGCTGATTTTCTCAATGCTGAGCTCCAGGCTGCTCCTATTAATTTTATACTCCACAGTCTTGAAATCAACTATTTATGAGATGAATGATGCATTTAAGAGCTTAATTTCTGGTTTCTTTTTCTTTCAGCCCAGTTGTTGTTATGCTTGTGTTTTTAAATCTGTTGTCCTGGTCATGGTGAGTGTCTGGTTGACAGACTCAGCCCACCTGCAGCAAGTACATGCAGTTTAACCCTGGGTTAGGAGCTTTGAGGTCACTCCAACTCTTCAGATGCTGATCTGAGCAAGGGGCTGTTGTTTTCCCCCCTGCCCAAAATAGTGAACACTGTGTTGAAGTGATGTATTGACAGCAGTTCTGCCAGGACCGGCTTCTCCATTAAATTTACAACAAGGTGATTTAATTTAAGAGGAGGTAAAACACTCTTGTGCCTTGCAATTTCTCTGTGCCTTCTTCTGGTGTTGGCTTGTTAGCTGAGCTCTTTTAACGTGACCACTGGACAAAGTAACCTCAAACTTTCGGCTGGGAGAGCACCAGTGCTTGGGACTTGCTGTCTGACAGAAATAACATGCCCTAGCAGAGAAGGAGGCCCCAGGGCCAGCAGGCTCCTGCAGGGCAGGACAGGACCCATAAGTTACTTCAGCTCCAAAGAGGCTTTTTTTGCTCAGCACACAAACTATCATCTATGTTTGATGGGACCTAAAGTTCATGGTTTGCTTATCAGACCAATGGAAAAAGAGATTCTTATTACAGTGTCGTATACTTGTCCTGCTCGTTAAAAAAAATAACAGGGGCCTAGGATCAGGTTCCCACCTTTGTCTGGAAGCTAAACTGCTGGCAGTGAGGAAAGCTCAGAGCAATGCTTTCATTCACTGTTTTATTGGGTAAATAATTCAGTTTAATACTTCCTTGTGATCTCTTGCCATTGTTGCAGTTTGCTTATGCACAGAGCCATCAATTTAATCACATATTACAACTGGATTTGGGTATTTGGGTTGCTGGCTGGTTATTATTTTTGGACTCACAGACAGGAGCATATCTCTTTATAAATTCTTTATCATATTTCTAGGGATATATCTCATTTGAATGTAATTAACTTAGTCACTACACAATTAGTTTATAGGATTTATTAATGCAACTATTAAAGCCAGCTAACAAGCTCTGGCAATCCCTATGTGGATTTTAAAACAAAATATAGACAAGCATAATAATAGAAGGAAAACGTTTTAATATTCTCCTGTGGGTGGCATCCTGGATTCCCTACATGTTTTACACTGTCTTCAAATTAAAGTGCCTGCCAGCAGTTCCAACCCTGAGGTCTTCACTCACTTTTTGCTTTGGCTGCTTTAGGCAAAAATCCTTTCCCTTTTTTACTTTTTGTAATTTTTGTCTGGTTGATTGGTTTTTTGTTGTTGTTGTGTTGGGGGGGTTTTGTGGATATTTTCTGTATGTATAAGGGTGGTATTTGAGAAAAAACATTTCTGATTGGAATTCTAATGTGTTTAAGATGACATGATTAAGGAAAGACAATTATTTGTAGAATTGCTTTTGACCCTGGCTGTTGCCTTAGCAGAGGCTGGTATACCTTGAAAGGAAAATTAGGGCAGCGATAATTTAATGAGTACAGACTCAGAGCATGGAAACATTTTTAATTCCACTGTTCTGTTTGAAAGATTTGTTCTTCTTATAGGTTTATGTATTCACAACTATTTATATATATGTAGGATTTATTTTAAAAGAAAATATTAATAAATAATATAAATTAAAAAAGAAAAAACAACTAAATCAAACCCTAAAACCAAAGGTTCTATATACCACATTTTTTATCCATGAAGAAATCAAAAATGATGCATTTTTATCTTCAATATTCCCACTGTCATAAAATGACAAAGATGAGGTTTTCATTGCAAGGTTGTTAGATTTAGCTTTATGTAGATTCAGCTTATAAGAATTAAAAGAAATTTTAACTTGTGCACCTTGACTTACCATTGTGGCTTTCATGGCAGAGAGAGAGAGATGTGAGTTTTTGCCCAGAATGAACAACCATGCCCTTGAACAAAATATAAAATTATGTAGTCACAGGTGGGTGCCATAAAGGCTGCATGGTGTGACTGTGCAGGAGGACAGTCATCAGTCATGTCATCATGTGTGGGCATCAGTCCTGTGATCATCATGTGTGGTCATCATGTGTGGTCATCAGTCCTGTGGTCATCATACCCTGGGCAGTGCAAAGCTGCAGCCCATGAGTGGAGCAGATGAAATTGTTGTAATTAAGTCATGGGGTGTGCAATGCCTCTGGAAACAGCAGTGCCTTGGGAAGCCATGGCATGTGCTGCTGGCCTTGGCACATGGAAAATAATGTGTCTGAACACTGAAAGGTCTGAGTGCTGTTCATCTCCTGCTGGGACATTTTTAGATGAGGAATGGTGCAAATGCAAAATGTGGAGTGAAGTTGTTTGCTACCAAGTGTGGTGTGCATTGGTGGTCAGGTTGGACAGGACTTCTGGTCCAGTGGAAACTGCTCCTGCCCATAGCAGGTGGGTTTGTAAAGGTGAGCTTTGAGGTCCTTCCTACCCAGATCATTCTATGATTGTATATATCTGATTATCCACTCAAAAAATGCAGGTTTCCTGTTTGCCATGCTAAGACCATGCCCTCTTTTAGAGCCTGGCCACTCCAAATTCTGTTTCACACAGACTGAGCTGCTTCTCTTGCTTAGAGCTTGGTCTCCCCTTGGGCTTGAGTGAGAAATTAACCCTGGAGCCTATAGGTATCTTCAGGAGACCCAGGTTGTCCCTGAGAGCTGAGGATATTGGTAGGGGTTATTGAGTTTATGGAGCTGTGCACCTTCTTTGAGGTCAGGAGCTGTGATTTCCCTGATTTAGACATGTTTGCTCTCCTTCAAAGCCTCTTATGCAGAGTTGTCATGTGAGAACAGGTGCTCCCAGCAGTGTTGGACGTGCTTTGCCATATGCCATTATTTGAGATTTCTGACTTAACTCCAGGTGACACATCAAATTGATTTAAATTTTCTGTTGAGAAATAGAAATTATTTTCAGAATAATTTTTTTCTCTTTTCTCTTTACTAGATAGTTATTTTCACAAAAAGATAGAGGAGAAAGTGTACTTAGTGTACTTACTAGAAAAGTAAGTCCTATCTTTGAATAGGAAAATTATATATGTTTACATAAATAAACACAGAGTGTAAATAGGCCATTATTTATAAATTTCACGTTTTGAATGAGCATACATTGAAGAAATTACTAAAGTTATAAGCATTAAACCTAAATAACAATAATTCAGTTTTCATAAGCCCAGGTCATTCTGTGTTTTAAAGCTTCAGGTTTAGCTATAAAGGTTGGAATTTTGACTGTGATGAACTTAAAGGCAGCTTTTTCATTATTTCCATGTGGCCAGAATTTCATCCTGTGAAAAGCTGCTGCGAGAGCACAGGATGATTTTCTGTGGTGAGTTAATGTTTTCCTCTCGTTGGAATACTCACTCAGAATAAATGAGGGTTTCAGCTATTTGAACACCTGGAAAGTTGTGAGAATGATTTCCTTTCTCCCAGACCTACGACCTGGAAGGAAAGTCTCAGCTGTACAAGGGGCAGAGAGAAAAATCAGGAGTAAATTCTGACTTGGAACTGTTTATGTAGAGCAACAATCATACAGAAGTGACAAAACACGTGAAACATGCACAGTACAGGAGAAGCTGATTCTCAGTGGATAATATAATTTAAATATTTATTATTATAGCCTGATATTTTTCCAAGGTTTGTCAAGCTCAGGTTGGATTCAATGTCAATGCCATTAAAACTGCTAGTACTGCTTCTTTCTTTCTCCTTATATTGAACAATTATATTTGCTCTTTGATGGAAACTTATATTTTATATCACTCATTCCTCCCTTCAAAAATATTTTCCTTGAAAGTGAGTTAAGCTTAATAAAATAGACTGACTTAATTCTGAAAGAAACTGTCCCTTTAGGGTTGTAATGCTGTTAATTTATCTATTCTTATGTTATCTTTTAGTTAACTCAGAGAATCTTCCTTGAGGAGCTCATTATGATTTGAATGGTTTTGAAGAGAGAAGTTGCACTAAACCAGGGTCATGGAAGGTGCTTTTTTTCTCCCCCCATTTATAAAGGGGATAAAAATGTTGTATGGAGAGTATAACAAGCTTTGCCCTAATGTAGGCTGCCAGGACCAGGCAGACATGGTCACTGCTGCCTCTTGAGCTCTGGCCTCCTGCCTTCAGTTCCCTTTGTAATGGCTGTGATACACATCTGCACATGGCTCCAAAAGGGAAAAAAAAAAAAAAAGAGCTAATACCAAGAGAGTTTCCCAGTCTCCAGAGTGAAGGGTAGTGTTATCAAAGGACTCTGCAGGTTTGGCATCACAGACCTGGATTACTGGGATGTGCCTGGGGATTGAGCTGATCTTTCTTTTAACTGAATGATCATTGAGCAGTAAGCAAGTGACTTGTCCAAAATGTAAGTAAAGACAAAAATTCACCAGCATTTTTGTTGTATGTTGCACATGGGCAGAGAGAAAGAGTAGGATGACACTTCAGCTCACTGGGGATCCATTGCTTTGCTGTGGTTTATTATTCAGTGATGTATCCTAAAGGTTCTGATGATTATTACATTTTCCTCAGTTTCTGTGTGATTTGATAGGATCTGTAGTCTTGAAAAGAAGCCATTGCTTGAAAGGCAGAAGCAGCTTTATGTGGTAAGCATGGTTTCCCTGAGAGCACCTGGAGGACTCTGCTGCATTACCAGCCAGGACACTTCTGTGACCTCCTCACAGAACCACACAATGGTTTGGGCTTCAGGGAACCTCAAAGCTCATCTCATTCCCACCCCTGCCATGGCAGGGACACCTTCCACTACCCCAGGTTGCTCCAAGCCCTGTCCAGCCTGGCTTTGAACATTTCCAGGGATGGGGCAACCACAGCTTCTCTGGGTAACCTGTGCCAGGGCCTCACATACCTCTAAGTCAAGGACTTCTTCCTAATATCTAAACTAAATCAGAGCTCAACTCCCCACTCATAGCTGCATCATTCCTCTTTTTGTGGCTGTTTGGCTTTACCTGTTCCGTGCATTTCTAAAACTGCCTGTAACAAAGCCAAATCTCTAAAGAAAACAATTGCTTCTCTGGACAGGGAGCTGTCAAATCCCTTAAACCACATTTGCACCTGCGTTGTGTTGACATGGCCAATTTATCATTATTCTCTTTACTGGGCAAACACTGAAATGTCTTTCATGTGAATTGTCTTTGGTCTTAAGTGATCCTATCAAATTTTAAAGGATCTGCATCTATTACGGATTTGGCAGCATCTTTTTACATTATCTATGGTGAGCCTATTAACCCTCTCTAAATGCACTTATCTTCTCTCTTAATTTCCTGAGTCAAACATCATTATGAAATCACAGACCTGTATGAAGTTAAAAGCCAGAAAAATCAGTATTTTTTTTCCACATCAAATGATATTAGGAGAGATTTGTATTGTGTTTGCACTGACATTTACCTATACACTTCTGCATCAATGAGTTGTGATAGTTTTGGGGTTTTTTTATATTGAAACAGAAATTGCTGCAGGCTAATGCAATGAAAAAACCATATTCCTTGACTTCTTTTCTGCTTATCTGACTTCTTTTTTAAACTGAAATCTTCTAATGTAAACTCTAAATCCTGTCCTGAAAAAAGCCTATATCACTCCCAAATCCAGTTTAATATGCACAAGTGAGCAGTTTTGTAAATGCATATGAAGGACTTGAGTTGAAGCACCTTTGGAAAACATTTTGCTCTAAGAGAAGATTAAAGGTTAGATTTCTATGTTGTTTTCCTCACCTACATCTTCAGGAACTTGGAATCCATTTACTTAAACATATAAACCAAAACCTGGTCTAGTGGGAGGTGTCCCTGCCCATGGCAGGGGGTTGGAACTAGGTGGTCTTTAAGGTCCTTCTTAACCCACACCATTCTATGATTCTATGATTTTTCAGGCCACGTGTTCCAGTGGAGATTTTCCAGGCACAAATAGACGGGAGTTCCAGCTGGCCTCAGTGGGGACATTGCTGACAGCCAGGTGCTGTCTGTGTAATTCCAATCATAATATTTGACATTGTGCCTCTTTAGCTAATACTTTCTTTCATGAGTCTGTTGCTCAGAAAATAGACTTCCTAATGTACAGGTGGGTGGTGTGGCACAAGCTTGCACTGACATCCAGGTGAGACAAGCAGCACTGGGAGAACAAAATTGTTATTGAGTCCATTTTAGAGCAGAAGAGCTGAGGCACAGAGTGAACTGATGCCTTATCTGAAAATAGAGTAGAAAACAACAGTAGGGCTGGAAGGGGACCTTGATCATTTAAAAGCAGTACATAAGTCATAAATACACATCCATCTTTTCTCCTGCTGCTCTTGGGATGTTGGAGATGCTTTCTGTATTTTCACCATCAGTATTTGTGAAATCATCCTGAAGCGCCCAGTTTGGTGCAGTGTAGATTAACTTTTCTCTTAGGTTTTTACACTGAGCATCTCACACAAAGGTCCCTTAACATCTGGGCTTCCAGCTGTAAGACTTTCATCTTGCCCACCCTCTCCCTCACTGGCTGCTGAACCTGGGGTGTTGTATGACAAGATGATGACAGCCATGCCTGTTAACAGCTAATTTGTTCTGACTACCAAGACTAAAGGTGTAGGTTTCCCACTGTTGTGGTTTGATCCTGGCCCAATGCCAGGCACCCATGAAACTCACTCACTCACCCTTCCCTGCCACAGCTGAGCAGAGGAGAGGAAAATATTTAATGAAGGGTTCATGAATTGAGATAAGGATCAGGAGAAAACATTCCAAGGGCAAAACAGGCTCAACTTATAGGAACAAAATTAATTTATTATTAAAAAAATCAGAGGAGGATGATGAGAAATAAAGTAAGCCCTCAAAAACACATTTTCTCCCCCTAATCCCTCCCTCCTTCCCACCAACAGCACAGGGGACAGGGCATGGGGGTTTTGGTCCTTTCATCACTGAGATTTTCCTCTGCTGCTCAGGGAGAGGAGTCCTTCCCCTCTGAGTCTGTGGAGTCTCTCCCACAGGAGACAGTTCTCTGTGAACTTCTCTGGAGTGGTTCCAATCTCACCAGCAGCAGTCATCCAAAAACTACTGCAGCCTGGGTCTCTCTTTCCAGGGTGCAGTGCTCCAAGGACAGGCTGCTCCAGCCTGGGAGCAGGGCCCCTCTCCCCACTGGGTCTGCACTGGATCACAGCCTCCTCCAGGCATCACCTGCTCCAGCCTGGGCACCTCCCCAGGGGCTGGGCATGGATCTCTGGATCCCTGTGGATCCCCAGGGGCTGTGGGTGGATCTCTGCATCCCCGTGGATCCCCAGGGGCTGGGCATGGATCTCTGCATCCCTGGGGCTGCAGGGGCACAGCTGCCTCACCACGGTCTCACCACGGCTGCAGAGCAATCTCAGCTCTGGCCCCTGGAGCAGCTCCTGCCCTTCCCCACTGACCCTGGTGTTGCCATGCTGTTTCCCTCACATGTTTTCACCTCCTCCTCTTCTCTGGCTAGGAAAAATACTGTGCCCCACTTTGTTTTGATTTTCTTCTTAAATCTGTTATCACAGAGGTGTTACCAACCTATGTCACTGTCCAGTGCCACTTGGCCAGCAGCCTGTCCATCCTCAGAGCCATCAGGAATTGCCTCTGCTGGACACGGTGGAAGCTTCCAGCAGCTTCTCACAGGAGCCACCTCTGTGGGCCACTGAAACCAAAAACCAGGCCATATAAAACCAACATACCTACACTGGGAATATCCCTTGGTATATGTCTTTTAAAATGTGCACTAGTGTCCAGTTTCCTTCTAGTTCACTTCCTACTTAGAGCACAAGTGCAGGATTTCTTTTCAGCACCATATTTAGCATGTAACTCCCCTTTAGGTGTCCTTGTATTAAAAATCTCCTTGGCTAGTTACTAGATTAAGGAATATGAATTTATTTTCCTCCTAGTCTTCTTTCTGTACTTGAACTTTTGCTTTACCCACATTCTTAATATTTTCCAAGTCTTTTAAATGTAAGGGTAAGAACATATTCCTGGATATTCCTTATTTGTCTTTGATTCAAACACGACTAAAGAATAATATTTTATATTCTGAACATAAGGGATATCTAATACAGCTTGAAAATTAAAACATAATTTTAAAATCAAATTCCAGTCTTTAATTAATCTGATAAACAGGAAACAACTGAGTTGATGAATTGGAGCCAGATTGCTGCATGACATCAAGGTGCACAACTGCTGAGCTCTAGCAGTTCTGGGCTTGAGTTTTGTTGAAGGACCCCTGTCCCCAGCACAGCTGCCTTTATGAGATGAAACATCCCCCTGCTAATGCAAGTGTGAGTGGCTACTTGTTAGAATTTGAGGTTTAAAGTCTGTTAAAATTCCCTTTGTCTTTTCTCCTGAACAAGAAGAACCATGGGTGCTGTGTCACTTTCCAGGTGGTGAATGCTTCACAGGTTCCCCCCCACTGAGGGCAGCTAAAATAAAAAGTGAAGGAGCCTTTCAGGATCAAATGTGGGGATTTATGTAGTTGTCAGCACCAGACAGTGCTGCAGAGCACATCCAAATTCTCAAAGTTGAAGTTTCCTTTGGAATTTCACTGGGAGATGAAATCCATGGAATTTTTGGGTAACCTGTTTCCACTCTTGCAGATACATTCGTAGGGTGCTGAGCACTTGTGTGTTTTTCAGTGCACTTTGTGTGGCCTCTCTAAATGCTGTGTGGCTCTTGCATTCCTCCCAGGTCAGTCATGGTGAGATTATTTTATTTCCAAAGAACATGATTTCCATGTGGGATCCCAGCTTGTGTCAGGCTTTCTCCTGTACCCCAGCACAGCAGTGGCTGTTCCAAAGTGGGGAGCTGGACAATAACACAGACTCTAATCTTAACTCCAGCCCCCTGAGAATGTGGTACTGATTTCTGACCTTTAGGGCAGCCTTTGGACAAAAAGGATTTCCAGTGGGAAAGCCAGAACCACTGCTGATGTACAAGTGCATAACCCTCTCCACTTTGACATTTGCACACATGGAAACTACAGTCAAAAAGGAAGCCATCATCCAGGCTGAGATTTGATATCTCAGATCTCAGGGAAGAATAGAGATTTCTCCATAAAGAAAAGATTCTCTGCCCAGATGTTCACAGCTGCTTTCAAAGTGATTTTTCTTCCTGATGCTCAATGTGCAGGTGCCCTTTTTGTGCTCAGTAATTGAGCTGATCCCTGGGGTCTGTTTTCCTCTCTGTGTGCAGGCACAAGTGTCTGCTCTTACCTTATACAGAGTTGCTGCTATCCCATTTCCCACACTGATTGCTAACCTTGGCTCCCCCACACAGGGATAGCTGTTCTGGCTGAGCTACTCCCACTGCATTCATGTGTTCACTACCTCCCCACCCAGATTCATCCTTAGGGATTCAAATAACTTTATCTGTCACCTCCAGGGAGAAAAAAAAGCAGGATGAGATGGCATTTTTAAAAATATTGTTATTCATTATCTTGAGTGATTTGAGTGCTTTTCAGTAGCATTAGGCGAAAGAAAGTGGAAAGGAATTGGATGGCTGCATTTCTGTGTGAAAAGACATGGTCCATTTTCTTTACATTATCTGCTCTGAGGTCATGAAAGGATGATGAAATAAGCCCCATGGGATGTGTTTGGAGTAATTATGTTTCCAGGTTATTTAGTGAGTGGGGTTTCCTTTGACTTACAGCAGTGATATTTGTTATTAAATAAATAGTTTGCTTTAATATTAGTCTCCAATCATTGTATGAATTATTTTTGTTGTGCATAATGAGAAAATTTCACTGTGCAATTTTGATGTGTATTTTTGTGTATTTGTCATTGGGCTGATTTATGTTTAAAGAAGTAATAGAATATCTAAAAACATGTTTAAATTATGTTTGAATTTTTTTCTGATGGCTTAGCACCTAAAACAAGACTTCAATCCCCTTCTCTCTCTGATAAGTAGAGAAGACCTGTGGTGGTTTGTGGGTGATGAGGATGGTGCTGGTTTTGCTTGGCTACTGTTTATCTGCTCAGTTTCACCCTGTGTGTTTCAGCATGGCTCAGCTCATCATGATAAACTGGAAGGACAGGGAATATAAAACTGTTATAATAGCAATGCTCCATGTGGAGAGAGGTCAAGGGAGCAGCCAGGCACATGAGCAGGGAAACAGGAGAGATTGAACTGATTTCATAGGTGCAATCCTGAGTGCAGTTCTGGACTGGCATTAGAGATGGTGAGAGAAGGAAGGAGGATGGAGTATAATAATAATACTTATTGTTATTATTAATAATAATAGTAATAATAAAAGGGGGGAGAAATCCATGAAGCAATGGAGGATACTGTGCACAGCTGGTAAAGGATTGAGCTGAGAATACCATCCTAGAAATGGGAATTCCTGTCACTCTAAAGCAGCTGCATTCATGTCCTCGGGCTGGTCATAATTCACAGACTGTAACATGTGGATAGTGACAGGAGAAGTTTGCTGTGGATACAGCATTTCCCCAGCCTCCTGGGGCTGCTGGGTTGCCGTGCCCCACACCTTTGTCCCTCACTAGCCCAGGCAGGGAATCCGCTCCCAGAAAGTTCCTTTCCATCAGCCCCTAGTCAGGGCATTGAGGAAAACCTTAAAGAAGGAATATCTTAATTATAATTAATATCTTCCTCAGTTCAGAAGGAAAGTTAATCCATTCTTTCTCCTCCAACCCCAGCATATTCCTGACACAAGTGATGCTTAGGTAGTTTTCAACCTCCAGAACTATGAAATCAGTAAAAGCCAAAAGCATTAAGGAATGAACCTTTTCCACTATATTAAATTTTCCCCCCATCACCAAGCACATGCTGCCAGGCAAGGAGAGATCCATCCCACTGCCCCCTGCACTTGTGTAGACAATGGAGCATCTCCTTGGATCATTTTGCATAAAAAGATTTTTTAAAAATTTCTCTTTATTGAATTGATTCTTAGCCTGGACCTCTCTAATATGGATAACTTGGGCTGCTTTTGCAGGCTTGAGGGTGAGGGGTTTACATCTCCTGTCCTTCTCTTCCTGTCACAGCTGTATAGGCAGAAGTGCTGCAGCCTAACTCCCATCCTGGGCAAGTTTTATTTCAAACAGGGAAGAAAGCTTTAAGGTTTAATCTCCAGGGGAAAAATCAGAAGATGCAAATCTAATAGAGGATGATCATTTAGCTTTAAAAATCTCCCATCTCTTGAGCATGTGGATAAATGCAGAAATAGCTTTATCAGTCTAATGGAAATGACTTATGATATCTAAAAAGGTTGGAATCAGTGGGCCTGTGGCAATCCAATAGGGCAGCACAGAAGTTTCTTTTAAGCCCTCACAGAACTCTTTGGAGAAGCTGATCTACTCACTGAGGTGGGGGCTCTGCCCATCCCATCCAATTTTGACATACAAGAATATATATAATTTTCTGTTCAGCTCTGCATTACAAGCCAAAAGCTGCCATTTTCTATCCACAAAGCTGCTCTTTAAAAGCTGTCCCAAAGGCTAATAATTATACCTCTGGGGATCTAAGGTTAAGGATGCGATTTTTCTGTCAGTATAATAGAGTCTGCTAAAATTCATGGATAGAGCTCTGCACTGGGATCAGCACAGAATATTCCCAAGTGCATAATGAACAAAAACAGTCAATAGAAATCAATATAATTTTCAGCTTTTGAAAGACAACTCTTTTACCTTCATATGCTTTGTAGGTCTGTCATTCCTTCCTATGCACAGTGAATTTAGATTTTTTACTTTACTTTTTATAAGATAGCAACACAAGGTAAAGCCTTGGTTATTTAACCATGGACAGTCCAGTGAGAGTTCACTCTGAAAGAGTGAACACTGTGCTAAAACAGTGTGTGCAAGCTTCTGTGATGCTTGCCATTCTTCTATATCTGTGGCAAAATGAAGAGAAAGAGGTTGTCATTTTCCAGGATATGCCTACATTCAGTGTTTTCCTCCTATAAAATGGTTGAATGACCCACTGGGGATTTTTCCCCATCTAAGCTAATTGAAGCTCAGCTGTTGCAAGTTGAGACCTGACATCCCACAGTGCTCATCCAGTCTGACTCTTCTCAGGGTCTGTAGAGTGGAGATGTATCCTGGTTTAGGGCAAGTTTGGAAGGAAACTTTCTAAGGGGTCCCTCTAGAAAGCAAAATTCAAGTGGCCCCTCCTACAACTGGTTTGGGAAAAGATTTCCTTGAAGAAAAGTGGAAAAAAACTGTCTACTGAACAAGCAAAGTATTCACAAGCATTAAAAAATGAATGATACTAAACATTAAAACCTCTCACAGTTCTGAAGAGATGGCAAATTCAGAAAGTCCTTTTGTGGGGAGCAGCTCTGCTCACTCAGTCTCCTGTCAGCCCCTCTGATGCTGGAAAATGCCCCATTCTGGGCCATGTTGGGCCACAGCTGTGAGCTCCTGGTGTTTTTCTGGGTTTTCAGTCCACAGCAGGCTGATCAGTTTCAAGAAAAAGAAAAGTCACAGTCCAGGGAACTTCTCTGCCTCAGCTAGTTAAAAAAAAAAACAAACTAAAAGCAAAGGAGAGCTCTCTCCTGCTGTCTCTGCTGCAGACAACACAGTCCATGAGAAGGATGCAGGGTGGCAAGTGCTCTTTCTGGAAACAAACTGCAGCTTCTTCTCCCCCCTTCACTCTCAGAACAAGTCTTAAAGGTGCAGAACTTAATATCCAGCATAAACAGAACACATAATTGGGAATGAAAGCATCATAAAGTCACCCCAGGACAATGTGTCAGGCAGGGATGGAGCTTTCCCCATCGCCCTGGATTCCTGTGTTTGTCAAATCCTCTGTTTACCTGCCTCAGATTGTATCTAGCTGCATGTTTGCCTCTACACGAAAACAAAACCAGTATTAACTTAGTTTTCTTCCACTTAGAACATTACTGATGTTTTGCATTTGTGACCTCTGTTAGCATTGATTATCTGTGGCTGTGCTGACTGTGCAAAGTGGGATGCTGTGGGTATCTGGTGGATGCCTGGGGATTCAGAAGGGCTGGGAAAAGAGGTACAAGGGGGACAGAGAGGTCAAAGGCATTCCTGGCAAGCATAGAGTAAACTATATTAAGACCAAACTTTATTTCTAGGACTAACAGAGGGCTATTAAAGGATGCTAAGTTACTCTCTGCCTGTGAATGTATATTATAATCTGGTATGAGAAGTGTTCATGGTATCCATGGACTTAGGGAAACTGAGAGGCAATGGAACAGAACTTCCTTGGGTGAGTTATGAGCATGGAAAAGTTCCACTGTCCTACTTCACAGGTCTCTGAACTGTTGTAGCCTGGAGCAGGAGGAAAATGTTTCCCGTGTCCGTCAAAACAGTGAAGAGCCAAAGCAAGGGCTGTGTGCACTATTGCATGACCTGGCTCATTGAACATTTCTATTCATATCTCCTGCAAGGGACTGAGGCCACAAACTAAATATGTCCTACTGCTACAAGGTTTTCAGCTTGTAGTGACCTTTTGGGTCCAGGGCTTCATTGTGAAGGATTGTGTGCTGGTCCAGTGTTACTAGTGCTGCGGGATGCAGGATGCTATGGATATAATTCTGCACTGCAAAGAAATAAGAAAGAGAGAGAAGCACAACATCAAACCTTTCAGTAAAATTGTCAGTCATGACAATAGAGTGTGTATGTACACTGTGTTATTTATTAGAAGTATCTGAAATTTAGCATTTCTCTTCTATAGCAGATTGATATGTCAAAGTTCATTGAAAAATTAGGAATTGCAAATATATTTGAAGAAAAACCCCAAATGTTTCCATACAACTAAAACATTTTTTGTTATTGGAGTGAAAATGTTTCATTTTGATTTTGATGTATTAGTATTCCTTTTTTTGTTTTACCTGGAATTCCAAGGTGTTGTTCTGAGAGACATACTTTAAGTGGTCGACTTGGAGTTGGTAACTTCATAATAAGTTTTTTCATAATTTTAAATTGAGATTGTAATTAATTGCTTTCGTCATTAGTATTTTCATTGGATCAGCAATTGGTTCTTGGTTTCCATGTCTGATTTGTATTCAAAGTATCCTTTATAACTGTTACTGAAACCTCTGATGGAAGACAGCAACACTCTGGTTTTGGTGTTTGTCCCTGTTTAGGTACTGAGTGAAAATGAAGAGAGTAGAAACAAAGTTTCAGGATCTCTTTTTAAAATTTATTTTAACTTTCTTCTTTTCCAGTCTGAATTTGTTCTCACAGAACGGTACTAGAAGAGGGACTGTGCTTAAATGACACCCAGAAAACAGTCACCTCTCTCAAAAACTTGCACAGGTTGCAGATTATTCACTTTTTTCATATCCAAATTAAGTCATTACAACAAAATATATT
>WEIU01011761.1:265079-359828 GCA_013389925.1 Aegithalos caudatus
TTTTTTTTTTTTTTTTTTAATGCATAAAATAAAATACCAGGAGGATCTTGGTGCTTTGAGTAAGAAGAGCTCTTACTGAAATACTTTATGCTGTGCTTGGTTTCAGTCCTTTGTAATAAAATGGAACAGAGCCTGGCAATGAACCTGAATTCAAGCAGACATTTCCCCCTTGAGGGGTATGGGCTGTCCTGATGTGTGTTGTTTCAACCTTTAATACAAGTTTTTGCTTCATTGGTAGACATTCAGCTTTGAGAGGAACATGAGGGAGATTTGCTCCTTCTGGAGGATGTCTGGAGGAGGCTGGATGTAATGCATAGTCCAGGTTGGTCTCATTTGGGGAAAAATACCTGTGAGGAGACTTCTGAAATGGTCCATGAGGGTGGCAGATGCTGGTGTATCTGGAGAAGGTGCTGTAATAGTGTGGGGCCAAAAATCTTTACCAAAGGCCACATGTAGTCCTTTTTTTTTTTTTCCTTTTTATTAACATAATAAACTTGAAAGACGCAAGTTTCAAAAACACATATCACATAAATAGAATTTTCTTCCCTCTTTCTGCAACAGCTATTGATGGGTTCCAACTGAGTAGATAGAGATGACAGCCAGCTTCTTATGTTGAGATTTCAGGGGAAGGTTTTGGTCAGGATTATACCTGCAAAACACCATTAGTTCTCTGTGTATGCCAGAGAGGGTGGGAATTCAGCTGCATCTTTCTCATTGGGAATGAGCGGAGTGCCAAGAGTAATTGAGCTGGATTTTTGAATTTCAGGTTGAGATTGAAGGTTTTTCATAAGGACTTGTCATGAAATCCCAGTGTTATCCTTAGAGCAAAGCCTCAGACTTGCACTACCATTTCAGAGACAAAGTTTAGCGTCTTCCTTTTTCTCACGTTGGAATAAAAGATTTGTAAGCTCCCCCAACTGTGAGAAGTCAAATGCATAAAAGTGTGTGCTTTCATGAATTTTTATGGATCTGTGAAAAACCAGTCACAGATGAAAATGGTATTTACTCTTCTGCAGAGCAGCCCTACGTGATGGAGCCGGGCAGCTCCGTGACGATTAGCAGTCCATGGAGTGAATGTTCAGAGTTGCTAAGCAACACCCAGGAACGCATCCCTGTCTTGGCACATGGACATCCATCCCACTGCATTTTTCATCTGTACCCAAGCAGTTCAATTAGATTCCAGCACTCTATCCAGGCAGTGCCAGATGCCAACCCAGGTACAGCAGCGGGGCCCTACCTTTGAAAGAAGCAATGCTTTAGGAGAGGGTGCTGGGCTGCAGCCCATATCCCCTGTGGTGTTGTCCAGGTGTCCCCATGGTGCTCCTAGGGTGCAGTATTCCTCATCCTCCCTAAAATCCTTTCATCAATGATTGTTGTTAAGTGGCTCTTTGGTTTTCGGTGTCCTTAGCTTGAGGTAGAGCAAGAGGTGCACAAGTGGAGGGAACCCAATTCTATTTCACTAATAGGTTCAGAGGTTCCCAGAATAATAATTTTGTAGTCTATGACCTTTGGCTGAAAATTACTTACTAAATGCCAGTCTATATCAGCTTCTGCAGATCTTTGCAAATGCATAAATGTTACTGTTTAATATGTTGCTTATTCTGAAGTCGATTTTAAGTTTCTATTTTTAAGGCTATTGAAATCAAACTTGATTAGCTAAAATTTAGATTACTGAGACAACTAAAAGAACATTTTATTATCAATTATTACTGTAGAACTGAGCTTTTAAGATTCAATTATTGTTTTACTCCGCTGCTGACAGCTCCTACCTCCTTCACCCATTCTGATTCAACTTCTCACTAGTCCATTTCAATTTTTTTTTGCCTGCCATGTGCAGTTTCATAAATACTGAAGAGAAGAACTTACCTTCAGCAGGTAGACAATAAGTGGAAGGAAACCCTTGCAAACTGATCAAGTTAAAACCACAGAAATGGAAGGGAATTATTAGCAATTTGATTATGTACTAGGAAGCATACACATTGGCACGTCAAAAATTTGTTAATTAATTCAGGCAAATAATGTAGATTCAAAAGGATTTCTCTTAAGTTCCTGAGCTTGATTTGCTATGTGTTCTACCAGCTACAAAGCTGATAGCATGTCTATGTCTGCAGGATGTACCTCTTGCACACCTGCCTGTTATTATTGACTTGTTTGACTGACCTTCCCTGAAACTCTGTGTTGTGAAGGATATGAGTATATTTAAAAAACTGAAAGAAAGGAAACTCATAATACAGTTTGTTCCATGTTCTTCCTGGTTTGTCTGCGAATAATCAGAGTTTAAAATGCTTTCAACCTGGTTATTCTAATAACCACACTTTTAATGTAAATAAATAACAAAGAGATCAGGGTCCAGAGAGTATTGAAATCTGCTTGACATCATCCTTTAAATGTGCCAGGATTCATGCTGGAATGCAGCAAGTACAAGGAAAGGAACCATGGCTGATGATAACCATCACAGAAAATCCTCCAGGAGCCCATTCATCATAAGGGGTGATTTTCGCCCCAGTGCCGAGTGTCACTGCAAGCCAAATTCATCATCTGTGTCTCAAAACCCTGTATTTGGAGAAGGGAAGTGGTGTGTAGGCGTTTTCCTGGCTTGTTTCTCAGGATGGATTTTGACCTGCATGCTCAGAGTTACACTAAGGAAGCAGAGTAGGAAGTGAATGTATCCAGCCCTGAGCTTCCAAGGTGACAGTTCACAGTGATGAACAGTGAAAACCACAAACAACTGAAGATTAATTAAAAAGAGAGAGTTAACATTCTGCCCTATTTCATAATGATGACATTCTCCTTGAAATATATACAGCATCTGCATGCTGCAGTTCAGCCAGGCAACAAGACATCAATAAATATCTCCTTTGAAAAATAGAGCTTCTTGATAAATATTGCATTAAAGGAGATGATGCTGGTGTCTGCTTAGTATCTGTTTGGTAGCCTGGCAAGACAATATTGGAATTATGTGCTATGCTCTCTGCATGTATTGCATCAATTAGGGCTCAGTCTGTCTCCTGCTGAGGTCACTGCTTCTTTATTATTGTGGCTGAAGTACCCTTTGCTTTTACCACCTCCCTCTGTGTGATTTTCATCATCAGAAGGAGCCCAGAACAGCCTCCTAGAAAAGAACACTTTCTTGCCAATTCTGTGAGTGTTATTTCTATCAATATCAAATGAATTAAAATCTCAGTGATCAATATTCCAACCCATGTATTAGTTTCTCTTATCTATTTAAACGTGTTCTTGCTCTGTCTCTTCCTTTTGCCCAACAGGTCTTATTTAAAGATTAACAAATCAGCTGGAGTCAAGTAAGAACAACTGAGCCAAAGTGAAAATATGAACTTGTAAAAATGTTAATGCAAGCTTGGAAAAATTACTTGGGGTTGGTTTTTTTTTGAGAGCTTTAACTCACTGAGCAGGTGAGTTCCTTGTTCTCATTAACCATGCAGGCACAGGGCAGGGGTTTTCTCTGCCAAGTGGAGGGTGATTAAAAGAGGGCTCTTGGTAGTGTGGTGAACAGGAGCAGGCAAACAGGGGTGTGGCATGGGTTTAGGAGGGGTAGGTCATGTTTAACCAACCTGGTCTTCTTTTATGACCAGGTCACCTGCCTGGTGGAGGCAGGAAAGGCTGTGAGTGTTGTTTGTTTAGACTTCAGCAAGACCTTTGGCACTGTCTGCCACAGCACACTGCTGGAAAATCTGGCAGCCCACAGCTTGGACAGGAGCACTCTTGCTGGGTTAGGAACTGGCTGCACAGCCAGGACAGGGAGTGGTGGTGAACACTGCTCTGTCCAGCTGGGGACAGGCACAGGGGTGTCCCTCAGGGCTCTGTGCTGGGCCAGTTCTGTTCAGTACTTTTATTGATGACATGGATGATGGTATTGAGTCTTTCATCAGTAAATTTGTAGATGACACTAAGCTGGGAGTGTGTTTCAATCTGTTGGAAGGTAGGAGGGCTCTGCAGAGAGACCTGGAATGATTGGATGGATGGGCAATGTCCAATAGGATGAAGTTTTATAAGTCCAAGTGCCAAGTCCTGTATTTTGGCCACAATAATTCCCTGTAACATTACAGGCTGGGGATGGTGTGGCTGGACAGTCCCCAGGCAGAAAGGGACCTGGGGCCACTGGTGACAGTGACTGAACATGAGCCAGGGTGTGCCCTGGTGGGCAAGAAGGCCAATGGAATCCTGGCCTGGATCAGGAATGGTGTGGGCAGCAGGAGCAGGGAGGTCATTCTTCCCCTGTACTGGGCACTGGCGAGGCCACACCTGGAGTGCTGTGTCCAGCTCTGGGATCTCAATTTAGGAAGGACATTGAGATGCTTGAGTGCATCCAGAGGAGGCCAATAAGGCTGGTGAGGGGTTTGGAACACAAACCCTGTGAGGAATGACTGAGGGAGCTGGGGTTGTTCAGCCTGGAGAAAAGGAGACTCAGAGGTGACCTTGTCACTCTCTACAACTCCCTGAGAGGTGGCTGTGGGCAGGTGGGGTTGGTCTCTTTCTCCAGGCAGGAACTGACAGAATGAGAGGACAGAGTCTTAAACTGCACCAAGGGAAATACGGGTTGGATATTAGGAAAAAGGTTTCTATGGAAAGCATGATAAAATAAGGAATGGTCTGACCAGGGAGGTGGTGGAGTCACTATCCCTGGATGTGTTAAAAAAAAACACTGGCTGTGGCACTTGGTGCCATGGTTTAGTTGAGGTGTTTGGGCACGGGTTGGACTTGAAGGTCTCTTCCAACCCAGTGGTTCTGTGATTCTGTGAAAACATCTCTTCATCTCATGTTTCTGGTGCCCTGTAGCACAGGGAGTAGAAGCTCATAATTGCAGAGAGACTGCTCCTGTGTGTTCCTTCTAATGCAAATAATGGCATCGAGAGTGCTATGGCTACCAGGATCTGTACAGGCAAATACTTCCCTGTTTATTTCAGTGAAGTGGATTTCTGAATGTAAGATGTGATTTGTTTTGATTTAACAAGGTTGTCACAAATTCAAGCATATCCGTAGCGCCTGTCAGTACCAGACAGATGGGAAAAAGAACCACAAACACCAAGACAAGCGTGGGAAGGGGAGAAGAGCTGTGGGTGTAGAGAGAAGTGTATCATATCAAAGGACTGCTAAATTATCATTAGCATTAATTAATGAATGAGAAACATTAATGATTCTGCTGAAGTTTCTTAGCATGGCTCAGTAATGAATTTCTATGATTACATCTCTGAATACTCCCAGAGGATTCTGAAAACTGAAAAACCCCTCTTTGTATCTGTGGAAAAGTCCACAGCAAAGGCTGGTGCTTCAAATCTGGCTGCCAAGCTGTTTGGGATGTGAACCTAATTCCCAATTTTTCCCACAGACTCATGTTGCACAGATACAAGAGGTTTAACCTGTGTTGAGCATAGGAGCAGTTTTGATGAGGCTGGGAGCTGTTCTCTCTGAGCCATGCAGGACTTTGGTGGCTTCTCACACCACTGTGTGGACCTTGAACCTAGGGAATTCTCTACCCTGCAGAACAGCCACTACCTTTATAATTGGGTGTGCAGATGTTTCCAGCTGGAGCCAGCACAGGTGGGAGATGGGTCATATCTGCATCTGGGTTTTATCCCAGCATGAAGACCTGATCCATGCAAATGCTCCTATTTAATTTATGCTATAATTTTGAAGAATCAGATCACTTGGTGGCTGACAATGTTTCCCTCTCTAGATCCAGAGATATTGTGCCTACAGTGAAGCTTCTCCTCCTCCTGCTCCTTTTTAAACTTTATTTTTTACTTATTTGACTGAAAGCAGCAAATGGATAAATGTGTTGACAAGCAGTAGCTCAGCAGAGAACAAAAGTGGGAAAGAATAGCTTGAGAGAGGTAATCCTCTGTGTGAGAAGCAAATGCACATGGGAGTGAGAGATGAGCAGGTAATAAAGAGACTTTTGCCTTTAATGCATCTAGCTCCTGGTAAGCAAGCAGACATGAAATGAGAGAGAAGCTGCTTCTTACCCAGACAGAACAAACACCTGACAGCATGGGCTGCATCCATGGGGCACTGCTGGGTCTGCCATGGGCTTTTTCACTATCAAACCCATTCTCAGTTACCAACAACAGGAGATAGATGGAAGCACTGGGTTTTGGGGGGTTCTTCCTTTTGTAGCAGGTATATACTAATGTGAAAAGTTTGCAATAAAACTTGCATCAATAAAGCAGAGAAAAGATACAGATGCTCGATGGAGCATCTCAATAAGGAAATAATGGGAGTGATCATACCACCAAGTGTGATTTTACATACACAATCTTTTTTATTTTCCTCTTAATTGGTGTTTTATTACCTGGGATGAACCTTTGGGATTTAGGGACTATATTAATCTACCATCATCATCTGTAACTTCCCCACTCTCTGCTCCTTCTTTTTCACCCTCATTCCCTTTCCACTGCTCTTTCACCCTTAGGGAAATGGAGATAGGAAGAAAAATTGCTGTTAGATGTCTCTGTCCACTGTGGCTTGCACCAATATACAAGCCAAGTGTGTTTGGAAGTGACAGTGTCTAGGTCTAGCCCTGTGTACCTCTGAGTTCTCTCTAGTCCCAATCACTTTTCTAACTCACCCCTGACTTTTTAAAATCAGATCTGCTTCTCTTGATGCACTTTGTCACCCACTTTTCCTCCATACCTGTCCAATCTCCTGCAGTTTTCTGAGCTGGTAGGTAAGAAAATCATTCTCAAACATTACTTTTTCCCTCCTCTATTTCATTTGGTTTCTAAAGAGACTAAATTTCCTGCTCTGTATTTCCAATTTCCATTGGAAACCTCTCCTTCAAACTACCCATAAACATAAATAACAGTGAACAGAGGCTGGAAATACATATGGAAACTCTAAGATGAACATGGAAAAAAAAAATTAACAAAAGGGATTAAAAATAAAACAAACCATAAAACATTATGTGATCTTGCTGTTGATTTAGAATTATGCCACTCCTTCTCCAAAGCCCATCAGGCAAACTTAACATGTACAAATGTAGTAAATGTTCATGAAAATAAGTAATTGCTCATAGAGTTACCTGTTGTGTGCCTGCTGCTTCCTTTCCACAGCACAAATGTGGCAGGTAGGTGTGGTGAGTGCTCTCCTGTTGGCACTGAGCTGTTGTGAAAAAGATGTACACCAGGACTTGGCTGTTACTAAGATTCAGTGTATGGTGGCTTAGGACTGACACTCAGGTATGGATAAACAGTTTGTTATAGGTAAATATAACTTTCCTAAGCACTTTCAGCTATCTTTCTGAAAAGCTGAGGAGCAGTCTGAAGAGTGGCCAGGAGCAAAAAAAGTTTCAGGCAGGGGGAAGCAGCTCTGTAGAAGTCAGCAGTGTCTGTACAAGATCAAGACTGGGATTTTCCTGTTTTCAAAGGCACTGAAAACATGGTGCAGTACTGTGGGGCAGGTCGTGAAACTCTCCTTATCCCAGCAGAGGTGGACACCTGGGTTGTTACATCTGCACTTTCTTTTGGCCTTCATTGTATTGCAGTCTTCCAGTGCCTCAGGGGCCTACAGGAGAGCAGGAGAGGGACTTGAGGCAAGGGCTTAGAGTGGCAGGACAAGGGGAAATGTCTTCAAATAGACAGAGGGCAGGATTAGATTGGATATTAGGAGGAACTCCTTCCCTGTGAGGGTGGTGAGGCCTTGGCACAGGGAAGCTGTGGTTGTCCCATCCCTGGAAGTGTCCAAGACCAGCTTGGATGGGGCTTGGAGCAACCTGGGATAGTGGAAGGGATCCCTGGCTGCAGCAGGGGTGGGACTGGATGGGATCTGAAGTCATCTATAGAATTATGGATTCATAGAATCACTATAGAATCAATGATTCTATGGCCATGCCTTGAAGAGTTCTGCTCCACAGGAGAGCCCAGGACCCAAACAGTACATACAAGAGAGTTACAAAACAAATTATCTCCCCCTGATTTTGAGGGTAATTCAGACACATGAACATTTTCTGAAGGTTTAGGTACTTTTATCCATGCACCAGATGGAAGTGTGGCCTAGGAGGTCACAAGGATGAAGACAGACATTCAGCCTCTTGCACTGTGACTTTCTCACACACATCCTGTTTTGGAAAAAGCCCGTGCAGTGCCTTGTTCAGAAGACCCTTGTACAGCTTATGTGCCCCTTAAGCCTTTAAAATAGGGCCTGAGTAGAACTCATATAGTTCATGGACATTGGCCCAAGGGGGAATATCACACCAGTAGCATTCTAATATCTCTCTGTCTCTTCTTGGCTGGGTCTTTAGATTTTTATTCTGCTTAATAGCATTGGTGAAAATCCAAGGAAATAATAAAAGAATCTACTTGGGTACAGAATCAGCAAAACCAGTAATGGATATAAGGCTTTTTTTCCCCTCTCCAGACCTTGCATGTAAAAGGAACATCAGCAGTTTGATCTGAGTCAAGCAGTGTGACCCGAGATCAGTTATCCCTTTACGCTGTTGTTGTCTACTGAGAGTTATTTATTTAAACAGTTTGAAATTTCTTTAAAAAGTATATAATAAACAGATTTAATCTTTTCAAAAGTTTGATAGGATGGTGGACTTAAGCCTTTGGTAATTTTCAGTGTCTTAAATCTTTTTGCTGCTGCCCAGGAAATCAAAGCTCTTTGCTCTGTACAAAATTTGACGGGTGCTTCTGAGCCTGAGCACACAGACAGCAGATTTGTGTTACAGGCAACTTCCTAGTTAAGAACCAATACAAATCTTAAACTGATAGGGAGAGGTAAAACCAGCAAGTTTTGTCAATGGGATTTAACAAAAATCTTGAATGAAATCTGGAAATAATAAAAAAAAAAGTATTTATAAGCTTAAACAGGATTCTGTGAAATGGTGATAAGTATTGTGTGGTTTCTGCTAGATCGAGGGGTGGGTTTGTGCTGGCTTAGAAAGAGATACTATTCATCTTTATTTGTGCTACAGCTTTGATAAAATGGGCTTAAAAGGTAAGATATATACGAGCTATGTTCAGTCTCCAGTAGCAATGACAGTTTGATTTTATCACTGCCAAATGCAATATGCAGTCTTGTGCTCACTAACCCTCCAGAAATGGAGATGCATTTTAAATATTGTGGTTTTTTTGTTTTGTTGTTTTTTTTTTTTTTTTTTTTTTTTTTTTTTTTTTTGGGGGNTTTAAAATTTTTTTCCCGTAACCAGCAGAGAAGCACCTGGTGAATGCTGTGTCTTTTAAAGGACTTGGTCATTATTTGGTGGAGCAGCTGCAGGTGGGATTTTTTGTTTCTCTGTATTAGATGACTTTGGGAAATGCAGAATTGCAGCCTCTAGTCCATGGACTATGGGAGCAAAATCTAACTTAGTGGAGCATGTATCCTTGGATTACTGTTGTACAGCCTTTTTGTTGTATCAAAGCAGCTGTTGTGCAGATAATAGGGGCTGTCTTGGGTCTGAATGGGTTATTGAATTGGTGCACACTACTGTAAATTGGAGTGAGCTTGGCTTTTCAAAGAGCCTAAGAGGGAAGGGAATAACAGAGCTGAACCTTCCTGCTGTCAGAGCACGTGCACATACCTGTGGGGAAGAAATAAATATGTTCCCATCCAGCTCCCTTAAAACTAAAACCTTGCTCTTGCAAGCTTTGAAATAGGCAAAGGCACCAGGCACTTCTGTGAGATGTTAGGAATTGCCAAGAGAACTGCTCTGAGATAAAACATGGGCCTCTTTCAGAACCTAACATTGCAAATGAAGCAATTTGGATTCTATTCTTGACTCTGGCCCAAGCATTCAATTATAGAAAAGTTATTGGAAACCCAGTAAAATTTCCTTTATTTCACTTTTGTGATATACAAAATGGGAATAAGTGCACAGGTTCTTTGATACTATGTTAAATATTAAGAGACATTATTATAGTCAGTCCCTGATATGTGAGGCATGTGGAAATCTTTATATATACAGCTGTGTTTTGTCAGGTGCTAGGTAATGTTGATGTAGTAAAGCATAGGTAAATGAAGAAATAAAGAAAGGGAAATAACAACTTTGTAAGTTACTGTTGCTGATACTTGGTTTCCGTGATTATTTTAGGTAATACAGCTCAGAGTTTAGATTTCTGGGAGTAAATATAGCCTAACTCTGCATTGCCTGATTTGTGCAGGTATTTTCAGGATACAAACAAGATTTGGAATATATCCTGATAAAAATGAAATCTAGTGTCACAAATACCTCCAGCAAGGCAGCCACCATATGTACATGCAAATATACAGACCCTTGCAAATGAAAATACTGTTCAACCCTCTGTTGTGGCCTGACAAGTGGTGTAATATTTTGCATATTGCAGTAACACCAGAAAATTACATTTCACAACTTTTCCTACAAGGAAAATATATTACATGCTTAAGTGAACGAGAGGTTTTCTTCTTCTTAGGGAAGGCCAAGTATGGGGTAGAAAATATGTGCTGGACTGTCTTTTGAGCTATCATTATGCCTTTAGAGCAAAGTATGGTTTGGGCAGAGAAACTTTTAGTGTAAAGGCAGAGAAAATCCTGTTTAAGTTGGGTATGGTTAAATTCCTTTAAAATGAGTAGAAAGAACTTGAATTGCAGGACCCCAGAGAGTTCACTTGCTGACAACTTCAGAGAGAAACTCTTTCTGACATTTTAGTTAAACAGAGCCAAAACATCAGGTTTGTTAGTATGATTATTTTTGATGAATCTTCCTTCAACCTTGAAGGTCAGGCCTGATGGTCTTGGAGGTCTTCAACCATAATCACAGTATGGTTCAAAAATTGCAGCTTTTTCCCACAGCCTTTTGGCTGTTTTGTTCCCTTATGTCTTGGAGCAATACTGATGGTGAAGCCAGAGAGTCTGCCTTTCTCTTTCTCCCTTCTGGGTAGTTATGTATGATGAACATAGGATCACAATTCCTGTAGCTGATTCCACGCCGCCTTCCTTTGCCCTCTATCACCTCACATCTAGATTTCACTTTTTTTTGGAAATCTCATTTACAAAAATATGCTTTTCTTATGAAACATTATTTGCAGGCCTGCTATTAAAATCTCACTGCATTTATATTTTTGACAGTGTGAACCAAATTGCTCATAATTCCATTATGCTCTGTATATCACTGAGTTGGGAGAGTAATTCTGGCATATGCTAATACCCCTTGGTTTACACACATAAAATGCTATTCTGGTAACAAAGTAGTGAGTATATTTTATAATGGGATATATATCATTATAAATGGAACACTGGTTTTACAAAATATTTTAAGAGGAAGGTAAATTAGATCATGAAAAGTGCATAAGGGCTATAAATTATGCAGTAGCCTAAAGAATTATTATAAAGAGATTTGGTTGTGGCCTGATCCCATGAAACCTTTAACTGTGGCCATTAAAATAAACCATATCAACTGCTCACAGACACAGAAGATTTATTACATTCCATGGAATGGTCACCTGAAACTTCGAAATTGCATACAGCATGAAAATAATGGTTCCCCTTAATTCTTGATGCAGATGTTTTTAATGAGTGATATTAAAGGGAAATGGTGGCAGTTTCAACTGGAGTTTTTATAGTACTCTCTCTTGACATTCAAAACATTTTTTCCCTGAAGAGGTGCCTAGCATTTTTAGAGGGGAAAAGCTTTAATGTCTGATGTGGTTTGTGAAAGAGGCTTGGGGGTGACAGAGTGAAATACTTGACACAGAGAAATGCATTCAGAACCATCCTTGGGTGTTGTGAAAATGCTTTCAGTTTCCTTCCTGTCTAAATCACACATCTATTCATCTTTCTCTCTACTTCTTCTTCTTCCTAATTTACATCCTGTTTCTTTACATCACCATGTTTGTCTTTATGCCTTTTTCAAGCTTATTTCCTTTGGAGTCCAATCATGCTTCTCCCTGAAAACTTCTTGGCTAGGTGTAACATCACAGTGTTGGGACAGGAATAGTATTTAAATAGAATTCTTGGAGAATTAGCAGCGCTTTCATGCCTTTCTTGCTGCTAAAATTAGGCAGAAGGTCCATGTCCCAACCCCAGTTAGACATCTGGGTCCCTAGTAACTGAGCTGGGACCATGCAGGGGATACTGGTGGACTCATCACACAGAGGGTCTGTACTATAAGAAATTTGCTTAATATGTTGATGAGAGATTGTAGTTCATTATTAGCATCCATTAGTTATTGGTTTGCCACTTGAAAGGAACATGATGCTCAAGTCCACGTTAGTGCTTTGGCACCTGGGCTGAAGTTAGGAGTCACTTCTCTGGATAGCACAGTGCAGAAGCACTGCTTAGGAAAAAGCTGAGGAAAGGATAAAATTAAGTATCTTTGAAAGAAATGGAATTAGATAATGATTAGGCATTAACCAGGTCATTAATTTCTGGGCTATTTTAAGGAAGGAGAAGCCCTGCAGAAATGTGTGGAGGAGATGCACTTAGCAGCCCAGATCTCTCAGAGATTCCTGAATTCTCTTGTCACTATTCCCAACCTGGGATCAGAGTCACTGTCTTTCTGGGTGGTCCAAGCTTCCCCTGTGTCTCTGTGTGTCTGACAAGTTGAATCATTAAGACCCTGTAAGTCTCCATTAGTCACTAAAAATTGCCACTTCTGTAACTCCGCTGTGCGGCTTTTTGTCAATGTACAGAGGCTTTAATGTTGCTTCTTGATCATCATCCCAGCAGTAGATAACATTATTATTTTTAAAGATGTGTGTAATTTTAGTATAGCTGAATTAGTGCAGAAATGGATCACAAATGAGCAGGCTTTGGAAGGCAGAGATCCAGCAGCCTGCTGGGCTCATCAGGGGCGTGTTCTCACAGGCATCCAGAGAGGGTCAACAATTTGGACATCCTGTTGAGAAACTCTGAGCATCCCAAATGACAGTGACTCCAGAATGTGTCTGCACACCCTGTCCCCAGGCAGGCTAACTCTCACATAGATGAGATGTGTTGGGTACCACTATCTGAGCTGTAGGACTATAAATATTACTTTTGGTGGTAGCTACTCACCATGGTAGTGTGCCATTTTAAACTCAATAGCATGAATGCTCGGTCATTTCAAGGAGGGAAACACTTCTGTTAATTTCTATTACTATATTTCACTTTTTGTAATTTTTTTTCTCCAAAGTACATGTAGTAAAATCTCATAATTTCAACTATTTTGCTTATTGTGGTAGAAAAAGGAAAATGAGAGAAACTCTGGCTTTGTGGGGCTGCTGCACTTATTTCTCCTTCCTTGCCCCCTCAGAAATCTATGGGGAGAATGATGAAAAATTAATGCTACTGCCAATCTGCTGCTGTTCTTGGTGCATTAGTATCAACAAGAAATCAGTCCTGTGTGCTTGTAAAAAACATGTTTTCTGCATGTTACATACCCAGTGACAGCCTGCACAAACTTTCATTTGAATGCATTTGGTTGTTTGTGCTATGTGCCAGCATTGTCAGCTCCAGGGATTTTATCATTAGTCTCCTGACAGGGTTTGGGATTTGTTTTTGTTTTGATTTTTTAAAAAATTCTGACAACAGTGCTAGGAGGCTTTTGTCAGGTTAGTCTAGTTTGATGCTGGTTGACAATAATTACACTAGTAATTAACCATACTTTCATAGGATGGCTGTAATTTCTCTGTAATTACAGCTGGAGTGACAGAAATACTTCTCTATTTTTAAAAGAAAGTAAAATTTTAACCTTCATAGTGCCAGGGAAAAGAGCTTGGAAATGTTATTTTCAAAAGATTAAAAGCTGGAGGGCTAAAATTAAGCCTTCAATTATATTGAAGCCTAATCTTGTGATACTAAATCCTTTTTTATGTTTCGGGGATCTGACCTGCGATTTTTATGTGTCTGGGGCTGACAGTATCAATTACATTACAGCAACCCAATAAACCAGTGACCTTTGGGCACTGACTTTTTAATCTCTTAAGGGTAAAGGGATTTATTCAGACTGAGTTTAAGATGAGTGTGATTGTTTGGTTTCTCATTTTTCACAGATTGGCACTAAGATGAATAGTTTCTAGTAATTTCCATGTATTTATCCTCATGCTGAGGGCACACAGTGGGTCCTGCAAGCTCTCCTCTAACATCCCTTTGCTGTTTGGTAATGACACCCTGCAGCTACCTGAGTCTGTATTTTGAACTTAGTAAGTGTAAGGCTTTATAAAATCAGGGTGTTTTGTCCTCATAATTTGCCAGCTCTGGTGTCAGGTGGGTGGGGATAAGGGAGTGCTTTTGTATAGCTCTGGTCATGATTTAACCTTTAGTTTTTAAGTCTGTAAAAAGTCTAAAGTCTGTAAAGTCTAAAGCCTGTGGAAGCTGCTGGATACCATAAATATTGTTGCTGTGAGGCAACAAAAGAGGTGAAGGTTTTCAGTGATTTTTTAATTTTTGTGAATCGTATGAAAATGTCTGTACAAAATAAGGAAAAAATCCTATTTAATTTTTTTAAATTTTAAAAATGTTTTTAATCAAGATATTTTCTGTTCCTAAACTATGCACACAAATAATTAAGAGAAATATTAATATATTTTCTGTGCCTTATAATCCAGAGACTTTTTTTCTAGAATTTTTTGAGCTTTACCCTTAGGTAGACTTAACTGTTTGCTTCAACCTGTGAGTCCTCGTATTTTCTGAGTGGTTATTTGGTATTTATCCATTCTGAGTTGGAAAACATGTTTCTTTTGTGGATAATTTGTTTTAGCCAATCCACATGACTAGAAAATGAGCTCAAATGCCTCAGAGGAACCAATTTTTCCTAATGTATCTATTGGGTGTCATGTATTTCTCTTTTACTCTTTGGAAATTTACCATCCAGTCTTATAGAGGGCCATGCCGTAAGTAGAAAAATGCTTATGAATGTGCCATTAAGCAGAAGAAAAGCCTCCAGCTAATCTTACTGGGAATTTAATTAATTATGAGCTGCACAAATTCTATGTGCATTTAGTCATTCTTCCTCCATAGCAATTATGTGTGTTATGAGCCTTTATTCCAGCTTTCTGCGTATGGATAGACAAATAACTGCTTAATTTAACATTAATTATGTATGTATGAACCCTTAGTATATTCTTAGGCATAAATCAGCTAATTAGAGCTGTAGATGGAGTCTGGATGTTCCTTGCTCCCCCTCTCTCAGAACTGCCCTTTGCTCATGTCTCCCTCCCCACAGTGACAGGAAGGTTGAAGCTGGCCCAGCCTCCAGCCTCCCATTCCCATCACATCAGGTGATGGAGCATCATGGAGCACCATCACCATCAGGTTTTCAGGAGCCTGCCTTTCCTTCATCCCTGTCTCTGCCTTGCCATGTCCTCTGAACACCTTGATACTCATGTTTTTGAAGCCCTGGCAATCTGGGGATGTGTATGACCAGATTGTGCATTCATGGGGGTTTTTATTATATTTTTTCCTCCTCCATATGGTGAATATACCTTTATTTAGAAGCTCAGGGGACAGACATGACTAAAGGGTTAGCTGGTAGCCGAGAAAACTCTAGCTTAGCCCATCCAACCAGCAAGAACATATAGCTCCTAAAACCCTACACTAACCCCAAGTCTAACCCTAACCTAAAATTCCTGTAGGAAAAATCCCTCATTTCCCTAATGCAACCAGTGCAGAGACACTGGCTAGCCCCTGACCTAGCTTTAGGAGTTGGCTAAGTAGTCTGGGACAAAGCAACACATCTTTATAAACTTACATGTCTGGTAATTCCAAAGGAGTCACAGTTGTGCTTTGAAGTGCTGGAGCTGGGGATGTGACATGAGCCACTCATGACACTTGTCAAATGCAATTTTCTATAACTGGTCATCCAGTATCCATGGAGTAGGTCACATATCTGTAGGGAACCTGAATTATCTGCTTTCTGAGCTCTGAGGGAAGCAGCAGCTCAACCATGAGATCAAGACTCCTTTCCAGCCACCTTAAAAAAAATCATGTAGGAAAAGGTCTGAAGTAAAATCTCAGAGCAGAGAGGTAATCTGGCACGTCTGGAGGGGAAGACCTAGCTGTGTCCTGGAAGATGGAACTTAACCTGCCTCGATCTCCTCTGCAAGGGAAAGGGAGAAGCTTGGATTGCACAGGGCAGACAGACTTGGCATTGCCAGGGCCAGAGTTTTATAGCCCTGGGAGTAAAAACAAGAGATTGTGATAGGATGAGTGGAGCCCTTTGCAGGTGCAGTGAGGGGACAGTGTCTCTGCAGGAGTTCTCAGGTGTCTGTTGGGCTCTTGCTGGTGTGGCTGTGGCACCCAGTGAACATGCTGCACACTTCTGCACACTTTATGGCAACCACCCATGAGAGTTTTAGAGACACAGCCAGCCTGGGACTTTCTGATCCACATTCCCTAGACAAGAGCCAGCTCCAGACTGTCAGATATCTTTGGGGACCTTCATAAATGAATTGAAGCTTTTGGTGTTTCAATTGCAGGCAGATGAACTGAACATGAGGAAAACTTTTTGTGAATTTGAAATCTTTAGCAAACTTCTCAGCTTTGGCCCTCATGTTGGTGTCTGCCTCAATCTGAGCAACCAAAATATTTCTGATAAAGAAAATCAGGCTTTTATGTGAGGTGAGGCTGTTCTTGGGCACCTTCCAGTGCTGAGATTGTGATGTCACATAGGAGCTCTCAAAAGCAACTTGTTAGAAAGGATTTGGGACAGGACTTTGCCTCTGTCCTGTATTTTCCAGAAGCCTGTCGTTTATGCTATCCCCTCTTTATAACTATTTCTAAAGTCTTAAAGACTACTCTGAAAAGAAAATCATTGAGGAAAGGGGTAATTGAAATTTCCCAGAGGGAATGCTTTAAAGTGGCAACAACTCAATGGTTGGCCAACACTGCTAGGAGGCTTCCCATCCCGCTGTCAAAGCTGGTTAACTAAAAGGCTTTCTCCCATTGTGGGCTGTCAGGCTGAATTTGTCATGTAGCTCGAGAGTGAATCAATGAACTGATTAGCAGTGGCTGAGAGGGGTAATTTAGGAATTAGCACTGGTATGATTTCTGTGGCTTGCTTTGTTTTTGAATGTAAAGGATCACAATCAGGCCAAGTATAAATAAGAATAATTCCTGTAATTTGAATTCCTGCATTTGTCCCAGGGAAGGTTTTGGCAGCAGAGGAGACATCAGAGGAGAAGGTGTTGATCAACTACCCTTCCTTCCTGTATTCCTTTCACTTATTTTTTATAATATTATTGATGAAGTGACCAAAATGGTATCTGGGCATATCTGAGAAATCAATGAAAAGGTAAATCCTAAAAATAAAATAAAATCAATTGCCCTGCAATGTAAATTCAAATGTGACCTGGTTTTACTGTACTGTGTATATACTGCACAAGTACCTGGCTGTGAAGAGATATATTTTGCTTTAGTTCTTTCAACTGGATTTTTGTAGGAGCTAATTTCTTAAGAGAAGAAGAGGATGTTAATTTTAGTTTTTCCAGCAAAGAGTCTAAATCCAAGTCTCTTTATTAGAACTCTTCTGAACTTTTGGGTCCTCCAAGGACTTCAAAGAGCTTCCTAATTGCTTTCAGTTAGGTAACAGTTTAAGCAGCTTTATTTAGATTTCCTTTCTGTCTGTTCTTCCTAAGCTTTGTTCTCCTTTTTGATTGTGTCTTTTAGACCACTGTATGTTATCTTTTACTTTATGAGATAAACTTTTTTCCACTGAATATTTCAGTATGAGTGGACATACATACATCTTACTATCTATATGTCCTATCAGCTGTCCATTAATGGACAGGTTGACCCCTGCCACAAGCAAATCTCCTTCTGATTGCTGCCCAGGCTTTGTTCTTCTCACATCTGTCTCCTCTGCCCATGCATGGCTGATAGCATATCCCATCTTTTCCCACCCTGCACTTTAGCTGCTATTTCCACACTTTCTGGTTCTTAGCTCTGAGCTCCAGTCATGAGGATTTACACAAACCACAGAGAAGAAGTTTCTTATAAAATACAACAAAATTTAGAAGCTCTGCTGTGACTCCCACTGCTGATGGAATTGCATTGGGCAGATCCCAGAGCCCACATGGAAATGAGTCTTTTCTGTATTTATTATTGATGTTCAGATGTGCACAGCAGCACAATTGTACATCCCTGCTTAGGCAGCGCTGCTCAAAGACTGTTCTTCACATGAGGGACTTTGATGAATATGTGCTGCTTTGATCAAACCTCATGTTTTAGGAGGCACCAAGGGGTACAAAGCAAGTCCTGGCTGATGGAAGGGAACTGCCCAATGATGGCTGAAAGGCTGTGGTTTTAAATGTACAAGTGGTTTAAGTGGCCTCTGCTTGTTCAAAACAGGCTCTGTGCATGTGGGGAACAGCTGTCTCAGCCTGGTGACTCCACTAAAAGGGGGATATGTTGCATTTTACAAAATACCAAGTACACATCACAAGAGATGCTGATTCTGGCCCCGTGCAAGAGTGGGACACAAACCTGTCATCATTTGTCCTTTGCCTACTAGTCCTGGCAGACAAAACCAAGCACACAAGAAACTTATCCAGAGTTACCCAGTGACAGGAGCCAAAGTCAGGACTACTGAGTGCAAGGGTGATATTCTGTTCACCAGTCCCAACCTCTACAGGGATATGACAGCAGAGTTTAGCACACTGTAATTTATTATGTCCTGCTACGTGTTCTACATTACAGTGAGGCTGACAAAGTTTGTAATTTTAGTGTATATGATCAACAGGCTGCTCATTTTTCCATTATCAGGGAAGTCTATAATTCATCTCCCTCATTTATGTCTCATACTGGAACATTTCATTTCCATGACTGTGAATTATCAGCATCCAATCCTTGAAGGTATGATTGGAGATAATAGCCTGAAATTTCACAGGTGAATGATTACTTCAGTTGTCCAGTTTGTGACATCTTTGAGGGCCTTGCTTTCCCCTGCAGAGGAAAGTGTTCAGCATTTTCTGAAGACCATGGCCTTCAACAAATCTATTTCATTTGAACTCTTATTTGTTTAAAGACTGTTATTATGTGTCCTCAGTTTACTTCTCCCACTCAGCCTCCAAAATGCTAATAAATGTATGGCAGCAAAATGAATATGCTTTGTGCTACCAGCTTTTTTTTTTTTTTTTTTTTTTTTTTTTTTTTTTTTTAACAGGTTGCAGCCTGTAAAATGTATTTTGAAATAATGTTTTGCAAAACTACTTCAATTACTCTGGAGCATAAGCTTGGGATCCAGACTTCTTCATTGGGATTGGTTTAAAAGTCCTGGTTTTGTTGCCTGGTGATCACTGTTTACAACAGTCAGCACAAAACTATCAGTCTGCTACTTTGAAGGCATTATGGCAATTAACTTCTCATTTTGCACTCAAAAGGAATCAGACACTGTTAATGAAATCCCATATCTGTCTTCAAAACTCTCCTCTTGCATGGAGACATGGTATTTGGTACAAATCTCTCTCCCAATTCTGCTGTATATTTAGTGCAATGCCTACCTGAGGCAATCTGTGCATGAATCCAGCCTCTCCAGGACTTTTCACACAGCACTGTCCCCTAAATAAGTGGTTACTCTGGATATCCTTGTTACAAATGCAATTTACCCTGAGTGCAGCCCAGGTGATGCCTGCAGGACTTGGTGATGTGCTGAAACACACTGAACCTTTTTCTTGCATCTGCCAGTTGTTACCCCAGCTGTTCTTGGTCTGCCTTACACAAAATTGGAATTTGGTCCAGAAAAGTGGAAGGCCAGGCTAATTTCTACCATGCAGATGTTGTAAAGGGTTTGTCTAATCTTTCAGCCTGTGTGAGTTTGAAAAGAACAAGTTATGAGTTTTAGGGGTTCTCTAAAAGAACTCTGTGAGGTGTTGATGAGCATGTTGATATGTTGAACACATGGAGAGTGTCTCTTGTTCTGATATACACTGCATGTGGTTACTGTGTTTTCAGAGACTTCATCCCTCACATATGCAAGCCATGAGCTGCTCAACTGGCTGCTAGCATGGACAATTTCTTGGTGGCTTTTTTTTGCATGCACAACTCCATGCCTACAGTTAAAAAACTGGGCAGAGTTTTCATACATCAACAAACATGATGACCTATACTGAGCCATCCATAAGCTCTTCCTCCTGTTGGTACAGATAGCAGCAACTTCCCTGGATGGGCAATTTGCATGGTTTGTCATGTGTGAAAGTGAGAAAATTTAAAATGTTCCATAGTAAATTATCAGAAAATTCAGGCATTGATGCTGTGGAACTGCTGGAACTTGTGCAGGGTGTAGTTATCTCCCCACTGCTTCATTTATCTTCCCAGGTACATCTGTTCAAAATTCATCTCTTCTCATTGTACATTTCTGTTCTGTGACTGGTCAGATTCACTAATGTTGATCACTTCCATCAACACCTGTTGACACAACTGGACAGACACATCACTACAATTGGTGAAACCATCTCAGAAATGTAGGCATTTTTCTAGAAGTGTTCTAATAAATTATCAGGTTTGCTGAAAGAAAGTAGAAACAAGAAAACCATTTACCTTGATCTTGCAGAGATTTTGACTAAGGGATGCCATTAGGGTTGAGGAAAGTGGTTAACTACAAAGATTTATTCACTGTGGCATTTCAGTAAAGAGGGGTTATAAAAAAGAGAGTGACTTTTTACACAGGAGGATAGTCATAGGACAGTGGGGAATAGTTTAAAAACTAAAAGAAGAGAGATTTATATTAGATGTTAAGAGGAAATTCTTGACTCTCGGGATTGTGAGGCCCTAGCACAGGTTGCCCACATAAGCTGTGACTGCCCCATCCTGGGAAGGGTTGAAGGCCAGGTTGGACAGGGCCCTGAGCAATCTGGTCCAGCTGAATGTGCCCCTGCCAACAACATGGGCTGGGACTAGATGGTCTTTAATGTCCCTTCCTATCCAAACAGTTCTGTACTATACTTTATCAGAAGACATTAAAATTTTGTTTTTATAAATTTTTAATACTTAAAATTTTATTGGTTTGCTGTGAAATTGTTTATTTGTGAGGTACATATACTTCTGAGTTGTTCTAAAACTTGAAAAAATGCATTTGCCATGTCATGGCTAAATGCTTGCCTTGCTAATCAAAACAACATGGATGTTTTACTGATTGTAGCTCATGCTTTAGGAAGCAGGGAGCAGCTCTGACCCCAGAGTGTTGTGGTTTGGGTGAGAGGGTAATTCTGGGTCTTAAGTACAACTAAAGGTGCAATGAGAATCCTTTTCTGTTTGGGACATGACCACAGAAATGTGGATAGAGCCTAGAAACTCCTCTTACTGCTGTGCAAGTAATTATGGCTTGTAATGTTTTTTATTAAAGACCTATGGACTAAAATTTTCAAAAGCAAGTCAGGCTCTTGAACCTGTGCCCTGATGGATCACTAGGATATAGTCTCCCTAATGCTCAAGAGTCATTGCTTTAAAGGTGGGAAGTCAGTGGAAATCTGGCACATAAATGCTTTTAAAGCTCTGGCCTAGCACCGGTTTTGAAAACACTCGAGTGCTGGAGTGAATTATACTGATACACTGACAGGCAGCACAGCTCTGCCTCCCATCCCCACCCACACAATAAAGAGAGCTGTTAATTTTCATGTGCCAGTTTGTGAACTGTGGTCTCCTGGGAGCTGCTGCACACTCATTTGATGGGAGCACAAAGCCATGGGGCGGGTAGGGTGGAGAGGGAACAGCAGGAGTAGGCTCAGCCCTTGCAGTAAAATCATCCACCATTCCTGCACCCACACCAGAGTATTGTTTAGCCTATGCCCTGGACTGTAAAAAAATATGTGAGCTCTCCTGTTGCATCCCAAAGCACTCCCTTTCTTGGCTAGTCCTAGTTCTTGGTGCTTTAATTATATTTTTTGCTGTTTCCTTCTATCCCAAATAGCCACACTATCATTATTGCGATAAATAGAAACAAGCATGCCCAGAGCTGTAAGCTTTTTAATCAATATTTGGAGTCACTTCTACTTGCAAAAATATTTTTTATTTTGCCAAGAGCTAAGCCAACAATCCATGATTATAATGGAAAGACCAACTATAATAATTGGTCATTGTATCACACTGTATGGCTTTCATTTACGAAAACAAGCAGCAATTCAGTGATATAGATGCTGGAGTTGCTTTGGAACACTCATGCCTGAGGCATAAGTAAATATCTCAAAAGAATTGTGGATTATTTCACTTGCTATACCTACAACAAAGGAAGGAGCAGAAATGGCTGGGGTTTAAAAAAGCCTGGTACTTGGTCAGGAGAATCATCCTGCACCGTGTTGTGGTGTGATGCAGAAGGGACAGACTGAGGCAGTCTCCCAGCACATCTCACACTGTTGCACGTGCTATATTCTTTTGTAACAAGCCTTTGAAAAAAAAGCATTTTTAGAAATTTCTTCGGAGAAGTGTTATGAGCAGCACTATGCTGTTATTTCCCTGTTCCCAGGTCCTCAATTTGGTATCCAGTGTGGGTGTTGGTATTAAAACCATTTTGTGCAGGCTCTACATCATGGGTTGCCCCATGTTCATGGTGTGGGTTGGAAGGCACCTTGAAGATTGATTTGTTCCAACCCCCCCTGCCATGGACAGGGACACCTTCCACTAGATGTTGTTTCAAGCTCCATCCAGCCTGGCCTTGAACACCTCCTGGAATTAAACTACTTCACTTCTGTGAAAGAACTGATGGATGGCATGGAATTTAAGGCAGTTTGGTACCTCAGAGAGATGAATGTTGAGACTGACAGTGCAGCTATTATGGCCCAGCACATTGTTTTTTCTACTGGCACATTTTTTCTTAGTGATAAGACCCATAATATTTGGAGAAAGGATGAGATTAAAATCTGACACATTTTGTCATAGTTGCTACATACATAAAAACAGTGAGAGGGAAAAAGGAATGGATTTGTTTTACTTAAGCATTAAAGGGAATTTATATCAGGGGTGAGGGGAGTTTCAGCAGGTGAAAATAGACACTGAAGTCTGAGAAGGTCCAGCTCAGTCAGCAGGTTGTCATAAACTTCTCTTAAACAAGGCTCAGCCCTGGCTGACATTCAGCCACATCCTTGTCACTGCCTGTTCCTGCTGCCCTGCTCACTGCCCTCACCCTGTGCCCATCATCCCCACACACCCAGCAGCAGCAAATTCCCTCCACCAATGCTTCCTCCACGTGCTGAAATGAGGAGGAAAGGCTGTGAAGCTCCAAGGGATGCATTGCATGAACAAAGCTCAATACAACTAAATTAACCACCATGTTGCTTAAATTAATGATGCTCTTGATGGTGACAAGCCAAGGTAAACTAGGAAGGTTCATCTTTCCTGAACAGGAGCTCACATCATGCTTTTTAGTTCTGTGAACTGAAAAATTAATGTGAGGCTTTACAATCTCCTGTTGTACTTGGAAATGTAGGGCTTTGATATGCTTCCCAGAAATATATCTTTTAAAAAATTATACTTTGAAAGAATTGATTTCTTCTAAAGAACTCTTTATGTCATATTAATGATTTTTGCTATACACTTTATGTAAGTGTATAAATAATGTTTACAGAATGATAGGATATTTTATAATGTCATATATAGGCCAATATTCCCCAAAAGCATCTTCAGAGCAGTGTGAAAATTGTTATTACTATATGAGCTCTTCACTTGTACATATAAATCTACCTTCCAGGTGGGTTTTTCATACCTTGATGGGGCTGCTGCATTTAATTTCTTTCTCAGTCTCAATGTACCTTAATTTTAATTGGGAATAATAAATTATCACGGCAATTTGGATTATTCTCAGGTACAGATTTACAAATAGCAGGAGGTAATCAACATTGTTTGTTACTCACACTGGAAAGAGGCCTGGGATGATGATGGTGTGAGGAAACTTGAAGAAAAGAAAATTATATGCTACATGTGAATTAGAGCTGTGACAGCCAGGAAAAAAAGCCTTATAAAAGCATCTGTGTTTTCCAAGGAAGGTGAATGCAACACAGACACACAAACTAGAGAGAAAAATGACAAGCAGAAGCTTGCCTGTGTCCTCCCCTGCTTACCAGTGCTTCCTCTTATGGCTTCCTGTATGATTTTGTTCCTCCATTAGTGACTATTTCAGTCACTATCAGGCCTAAATCCAATAAAAAAGGCATTTTTTCTGTCTTAAGTGGGGGGAAGAAAAAGTGAATATTTGTCCCGGTTTTTCTGATCTGTGCTTCCCTCTGTATTTTTAACATTAGTAATAATATTTACCCTGCAAAAATATGCACAGTGTAAGCACTTTGTATGAAAAAAGAAGGCCCAACAGCACACTGTAAATGATATCTAGTCTGTTGTTCCAGTGTCTACCTAAATGGTTTATATCTCCACCTGTTTCCCCATTCTTCCTTTTATTTCTGCTGCTTCTAGACTAGAAGGGGAGGTAAACCTTTCAGCACTCTCCACTGGCTTTTGAATAACAGTTATGTTGGGTTTGTTTGCTGTTCTTACAGTTGTGCACATTCTGTACTGTTTCCAAAGAAATCTTTTTCCCACCTCTTTTTACCCCTGTCTTGTATCACCCAGCATCCACTGTTCACTTGCTTCTTGTATGCAGAAAATGAGAATTCTGCCTTGATGTCTGCTAGATTGTGGGTTGCCAGTTTTCTTCTTCCAGTAATTTTTTAATGAACAGAGATGCTGGTGCTGGAAGAGCTTTGCTTGACTCCAGTTACTGTCCCTTAGATCAGTTAGGATCTCCATAAAGGTTTGCTATTCTCACTATCTCCTGAGATAATCCACATTTAGCCTTTATCTTCTGGAGGCAATTTTGTTGAGACTATCAATGGCTTTTTCAAAGTCGATAAAGTTAATGATGATGGGTGCACAATTCTCCTCTGAAACCTTCTTGTTTTCCTCTTAGCTGCTTGTGTGTCTCTGATTTCACCTGCGATAAAAATATCCTCTAACCAAGTTTTTTCTGATGCTGACAGTAAGTCTATGCTGCACTGATGGGTACAATCTGTCAGATTACAGTAATTTGGCAGTTTGGCAATTAAAGCCATTTTTGCAGTTTTTTGTTGCTTTCTTGCTTTTCTGGGTTTACTCTCTCTGGTTTAACAGCCCCACAGTTGTTTTCCTACATCCTCATTTTAAGTGGTATTTTGCCGGTCCCTAAATGGTTTCTGCTGCAGCCTCTGCCTTCCTGACTGTGAAGAAACTCTTGAAAATACTTTTCCTTCTTTGCTACTCCCTTATCCCAAATGCTGGCATATACTAGAGAAAATCCACCACTGGCAGTTTTTCCTTTACCTGCAACATTTTTTAGTCTCTCTGTCAATTTTTGAGGTGGTATTTAGTCTTTTGGTTGGCTTTGTGTGTGTGTTTTTTCCTTAGGGTGGTTTGTTTTTTGGGTTTTTTTATACTAAGTTTATTTTACTGGTGGCTCATAGAGATCTCTCTCATCTCTCTCATATCAATGTTGCTGTGAAGAAGAGGTAATGAGCTGCCTTCTCAGCCTGGCATGGCAGGACATCAGTCCCAACTGGATGACCACTGCTGTGGCATCTTCTTCCAGAAAACAGATTTTATTCTGCAGAATTGTGACAGAACAGGCAAAAATTGTGTGTGTGTGTGTGTGGGGGGTCAGAGTAAGGAAGGAAATCACAGAATCATAGAATGATTTGATTTGGGAGGAGTCTTAAAAATTATCCAGTTCCAATCCCCTGCCATGGGCAGGGACAGCCATGGCCAGGCTGCTCCAATCTCCCTCCAACCTGTCCTGGAAAGCTTCCAGGGATGAGGCACCCACAGCTTCTCTGGGTAACCTGTGCCAGGGCCTCATCACCATAAATTTCCTGCTTTCTGAATCAGCTCTGATTTGATTAACACATAAAAGAAAGAGACAGAAACAGGGGAATGGTTTCCTGAGCACAGGGAGAAATTCTCTCAATGCAGCTTTTTTGTCCTACATCATCAAAAATCACAAGGAAATATTTCTGCCTTTTTGTCACTGGATGTTTTGTTTTCTTAACCTCATTTGCTTCACCCCTGGAATCCATACAAGGATGAACTTCACTCCTATTATTCTGGAAAACCTTGTCCATCCTAAATAACATTCTAATTTCTCAGGAGGCTGCTGAGAGCTGAGGCTTTCTCCTTCTCCCTCTGCTTCCTGACCACAGTTGTGACTGTCTCCTCTGCGTGTCTGTGCTGCAGCACTGGTGGTTTTCCCATTAATCTAGGATTTAGGCAAGTGATTATATTATTTCTGTCCAGGGTCAATGGTATGGCTTTGTTCTATGTGAATTTTTTATTGATGTAAATAAATAATGTGGGTCCTTTTAAGTAGGACCCACACTTATGTATTTACTGACTATAAAACTGAGGCCAGAACTTACCTCATTTTGTGAATTTAGCACATGCCTGATGCTTCAAAGGATCAAAAACCATTCATAAAAGTCAGGTTGGAATTTCCTTCCTATTTTAGTCTTGTGCTGATATTACTTTAATTGCTGTTCTGGGGACCTGTGAATGCAAATGGGCAGTTAGACATTTTGGTGCTTATTAACACATGCTGGTCTACTAATGTCATGCAAATTGTTAAATCTGTGTGGGAAGATTAGACAAATAGTAGCAGATGCATTTTTATATGCTGTGTTATGTGTTTGATATTTTGAAAAACAAATATCCCTAGTGGGAGAACTGCAATATTTGAAATTCCTTTTTTATTTTTTTCTGAATACTTGAGAAAGACTCTTTTGGTATATCTCTCACAGTAACTATGTCAAGGAGGACTTAGGATCACTGCTAGACAAGAATACAGGCTGGTTTGAACACAGAAACTTTACTGGACCCAATTCTATATATGACCAGATTACATTTATTCTGGGATGAAAAGTAAGAAAGGAAGCAATGCATCTATAAAATGCTTGGCATGGCAGAGAGAGCAGTTTTGGAAACAGTAATGATAGAAATCTGTGCAGAGAGTTTAAATTATAGAAGGACTGGTGGCAGGACTGTGCAGAGAATCTTGGTCATGTAGAAATCTTTGTCACTTATTATTTTGTTAACTTTTAAAACAAGTTCTTTCCCATGTCAAATTTTGATCTTGCATTAGTAAGGTGACTAAGCTCCTGAAGAATTTAGAAGTTAATTGTAAAATTTGTTTTCTAGAGCTATGGATATAGACACAGAGGCACATACCCATATAAATATTAAATATCACATTTCCAACGTCTAAGGCACATATATGGAGAGAATTTCAGTAGCTTCAAACAAATCCTGGTAGAAGTTGTTCAAAGCAAACAAAAATATAATTTTTCTTCTGAAAAACATGTAGCATGTTGGTATCTAGGCAAATACCTCTTTTGTTTAAAAATCAGACAAAAATATAGGTGGTAAGTCTATTTCAAAGAACATTTGAAGCCCTGGCTTGTGGCAGCTGATCTGTGAGCTGAGAAGGGAAATGTTTGTTTGTCCTTTGACTCAAGGGCTTTCTGCTGCAAGTGATGAGGCCTTAAATGTGACTGAAGATGGGATTTTGTCCAAAGTAGGTCAAGGGAAGAGAATCTTTCCTGTTTGCCCAGAGCCCATCTCATCCTTGGAACAGGAGAGACCAATGAGAACCCCCAGCTTGTGGCCCAACAAACACAATTATTGTGCACTGTGTCTTCATTTGGATGCCATGCTCAGTTAATAAACAGATCCCCACCATATTTTTTTATTGCTTAGGCTGAAGGAGAAAGTAATTAAACTTTATAGGTTTTGCCCTTGCTTTAAGGCCACTATACATTTTAAGCTGCCAGCAAAAGTAATTAATACTAATAGAAGTCATGAGTCCTAAACAAAAACATTTGTACACCAAGTAATCGACAACATGTATTTTTGGGAAAAATTATTTTAATTCTTATGCATGCTTATGACCATAAATTTGCTGCTTCATGGGTTCATTATTTCTCCAGTTTGAATTTTATTTTCTTTTTTTTTTGTGTGTGTGCGTGTATCTCCAAATGTCACTTTTCACCCAGGGTTTCTTAAAAAAACCTGTAAGTTCACCATAATTTAAAATTAAAAAATATGTTAACAACTTTTAATTTGAACACAACAGGAATTTAGAATACATATTTTGTATTGCAAGTCCTAATAATGCTGGGTAAGCACTGGGCATAGCTAATCGACCATATGGCTCTTTGATATCCACATGGGGGAAGATTTATATTATCATTAGAAATGTGATGATGTCGACATCTTACTGCAGCTCAGCAAAGAGGTGGATACAGCCAGCTGAATTCCTCAAGAAAGCTCTCAGTACGTGTTCAGATGTGGCTATATGATCTTTGACTCACGATAGATAAGGTTTTACTTAGAATTAGTGTCCTGTTTTTCCATCATAAATCATTTCCTACTTACCTGCCAGACTTTGCTTGGTTGGCTGCTGCATGAGAACAGATCAATTTTTGCATAAAAGGAAGACAGAAATTGCTTCTAATTGTTTTCTGGGGCAGCCATTTGATCATCCAAGTGAAACCTTGGTATATTTCCATGAACAGCCCATTTCAGTACTTTAATGGCCCAATTATTTCAGTTCTGGAAAAAATGAACAAGTAACTTCAACTCTTGCCCGCTCCCAAAGGACAAAAAGCCAAGTACGATACGTATTGTCTGTTCTGTCAGAATGATGCCAAAATATCAGTCTGCTGGGTGCAGAACTCCCTGCAGAGCTTTGCTTGCTTGTGCTCAGCAGAAGAGAATCAGCACAGCATCAAGTTGTGCAGAGAGAGGAAAACTCTTCTCTGCAGCTCTGAAGCTTAAAAACTCTTATGTGGCAAAAAGTGAAATCCCCACCCTTGGGTTACAAACCTTAATCAGTGCCAGGGAGCTGTAGGTTTTCTTTTGAGGTCAAGCTTGTCCACTTACCAACACTAAATTTTCATTACAACTTTTCCTTAATGTCAAATGTTCCCTAATAACAAATACTCTGTGTTTATTACTATTCTCTGTTGCCCTTAGGCCAACTCAATGAGCTCAGCTCTAGGAGCTTTACACAGAAATGAAGATGTGCTTTAGTTTTCTGCCACTGGATATATTCTGAGTCCTTCTTGTAGTCTTTGGGTATTTCTTGTAGTTCCTTCTCAAGGCCAGGTTGGACAGGGCTCGGAACAACCTGGCCTAGTGGAAGGAGTCCCTGCCCACAGGAGGGGGTTGGAATGAGCTGAACTTTAAGGTCCCTTCAAACCCAATCCATTTTGTGATTCACTGAGCTGTGAATTCTTCCATGTCCTTTTTGAAGTGTGAACTCAGAAACTAAACACATTTCACAGCAGTTTTGCTAATGTTGCTTTAGGAGGCAACATTACTGGTTATGTGATGATTCCTGCTTGTTGCAATTTTCAGGGAACTGGGTAAGGACAGTCAGTCCCTGCTGGAAAAAAAACTTAGTGACAAATGCCCCTAATGTTGTTCTAGGTAATATGTTTTATCTGTAAGGATATTGACCAAAAGGCCATTGAAAATTACTAGACATCAAGGAGGTTACTGAAGGAAAACAAAGATCTATTGATTTCTTGCTTTACAAATATGCTAGTTATCCTATTTAGCAGTTGCAGTTTTGCAGCAATATCTTTTGCAAGGGCAATTATCAAACTTGTGAAATTAGTTTTGTGGCCAGGAAAATCTTATGGAGATGTGTATGAGGTGAGGGAAGGAAGGCAGGAAGCAGTCCTGTGGCTGCTGAGGAGTGTCTCTCCCCTCTGCCTGTGTGGAAATCATCTATCTCTGGGGGTGGTGCTGGGCTCCATTATCTCCCTTTGATGTCTGAGTGCTGGATTCAGAGTTATTACTGTGAAAGCCCCTGCTCAAAGGTTTGCAACAGTCTCCTCATTTACCATGCACTTGTAAGTGGTACATGCATACATGTACCTTGGTCTTTATGAAAACAACAAACGTGTCTTTGAAGAAGACCCTTCCAAGCACGACAAGATGTCATCTTTGTGGGTTTTTTGGTTGGGTTTTTTTTCATTTAAGAGCATCACAGTGTAGCCTGTTCTTGTTTGTCTTCAGTCTCTTTTCTTCCCGAGACTAACAGTGAAGTTCAGTTTAGGATTGTTTTTGCAGTTCCCTTCCCCACGAAGAGAAAGTGACTGGAACATGAAGCTCATCCCACTGGCAGGGTCCCACTGGCTCTTCCATCTGCCCCTGTGCCTGCCAACCCCCTCTCCAGCTTGGGGACAATCTGCCTCTCCAGTGCTCTCTTCCAATTTGTTTTCTCCTTAGGTGACCAATGTCTCTCAAGTTCCTTCATAGTGTAGTGTAAGCATTTAATTTTTAAAGACTTGTCTCTTTATTAAGTTGCTAATTAGAGTTAATAATTCAGACCTTTGTTCTGTCTCTGCTCCTGATGTATGACAGGTTGTTTCATTGCCTTTTCTTCACTTTCATTCTCTTCTGGGGTCTTCATTTCTTTGCCCTCCCTCCTTGACTTTTCCTCTTAACTTGAAAAATTTGACCCTGCTTTTAATATCTCTGCTGGCATTTTACTTAATGATCCTATTACAAATTCCTGAAGCCCTTTTCACTCAAGATTCTTAGGGCTATACCACTATCAATTAATTTCCAAACACCTTCATTTTGTCATGCAGATTTTACACATGGGTAAATTGGGGCATGGAAAAATCAGACAGTGCTCAGCATCACAGCCAAAAGTAGCACAGTTTGAAAAGGGGTGTGATCTTCAGCACTGCTGAGCATCTCTGAATACAGCAGGCTTTATTTGTGGCTCTAGGTGGTGAAAATCAAGCTAGGGTGGCTTTAATATTCATGCACTCAACCATTTTCTGTATGTTGATGGGAAGGAAGGATCTCTGTTGGTCTACACACTTACGAAATGCACAGCTGAGGTTACCATGATATTAAACTGAGCTCAAACATGAGTTAGAGTGCAGAGTAATATTTAAGCTCCTTCAGATAAATATCAGTGTCCAAGCATCCAGTGACAAACATACAAACATTAGGAAAGCCATTCTTATCATGTCATTTTAGTCTCTTGTGCTTTATCTTTTTCAAACACATTTATCATGAACATATTTATCATGACAGAGCTGAAATTTGCCACCTCAGTACCAAATCCTTTAATGGCTTTTTCATGTGACCAGCACTGCAAAGGTCTTGTTTTGATGTACAACAAGATGGACATATAAACATAAATGCCTTAATCCTGACTCTTACTTATTCTTTTAGATTGAATTAATGAGTTTTCATGTCAATACAAATTAGATAAGTAGCTGGAAGGACTTGTTAGCCTGTTTATGGTGGTTTGGATTTTTTTAGTTTACTAGAATTGATTAGGCATTTGTTGACAAGGCAAGGGAAAGAAAAAAATCCATCACAATTATGCACATTTTGCTGCAAGGCTTGAAAGAGTAATTTGGAAATCAAATGGTAAAATAGTTAAACAGATATACTAAAAAATTGCAAAGAAACAAAATTCCTGCATTTTTATTGTCAGGCAAGTGTTTATGCTCTCGCTCTATCTATGTCATCAAATTAAACAGCAAAAAATCCTCATGCCCTAAAATGTCCAGCTGATATCTGGAGATAACTTGGGGGATTCAAATCTGTGCTGGACCAAGTGTGATGAAATATTGTGGTTTTGTAATGGGAAGAGGCTTGAATGGAATTCTGAGCTATTCCCTCCCTCCCTTCTTGAAATCAATCACAAAGCTCATGCTGGTGAGCTGTGGCAGGTCAGGGGCACTGTGAAGATCCACACTGGAGTGATGCTGCAGAGCCAGAGGTGAGCAGGGAACAGGCACACAGTTGGTGATTCTGGATGCTGTGGAGGAGGAAAAAAAGAGCAACAGTTTTTCCTTCTCACTTAAAAGTAGAAAAATATGGACAGCCAACTTTATTCTCACGCTTTGAAATAACTACTTATTTGCAAATAGTCAGCAACTGCCTATTAAAAACCAATATGCAGCAAATCTGGTCACAGTGTGGCACCCAGTTAATGAGCTCATTCACCAGAGGTTTTGTGTTGTGGTCAGGGAAAATGCTCCTCAATTAGGACTTTTCTGCAGGAGGAGAAGGAGGTTCATGAAAATTAATTTGTCTCTCTGATCCTTACCTTTTTCTGACCATTTACAGTGCATTACACCCTCCTGCTGATGGCACGTTTTTCTTGTGACCTGTCTCCAGCTCTTTCTGTGGAACTTCTCTCCCTGTGTTTCAAAGCTTGTTTGCAAGGTCTGACAAGGAGGGTGGCAGGACCTGAGCCAAACCTTCTGGTTGGAATCACTCAATGGAAAAGACATGTGCCCATTCATGCATATTTGATACATCACTTCTAAAAATAAAAGGACTTTTTATAATCAAAGAACAACAGATTTTCCATTTTAAGTCAGAAGTAAGTCAGGTGGCTCTGCTATGCTGAGCTGTGGTCATACACCTTTTTCTGCAGGGTTCAATTCTGAAACGATATCTACAGAAAAGGAGGGTAAATGTTGATTTTCAGCTTGTTATGGGGATTTTTCCTTTTTTTTTTTTTTTTTTTTTTTTTTTTTTTTTTTTTTTTTTTTTTTTTTTTTTTTTTTTTTTTTTTTCAGGATGTTGGGGGTAGCCTGAAGGGAACAATGGGTTTATGGGTTTTCCAAGTCCTATAAGATAAACTTGGAAGACACAGCAGAGCCTTGGAAAGCAAATACAAAATTTCTATACTAAATATGAAATTTCACATCATTCAGGAGCAGAGCAAGGGCCTCCCTATGAGAGCAGGTTTTCTTCCCCAGGCTGCCCTGAGTCTCTGGGAGCTCCAGGCAGTGACAGAGGCTCCTCTGTGCTGTTCCAGGCAGATGCCTTCATGTCTGCAGGTCATCCTGCCCCACCACGGCTTGCTGCTGAGCTACAGGAGACACCATAATTAAAAGAATTTATCTCCTTTTCCCAGGATCCTGCCTACCACAGCAGAAAAACATTCCTAATAAAATAATCTAAATGGAATGAGAAAGGAAGGCTGTATGTGCTCAGTGCTACTCCTCAGGGATTGCCAGTTTTTGGGGTGAAAATGAGCTTTGCTCATGAACATCAGAAACTCGGGCTGAAACTCTGAGTTAAAATGAATTCATAAGGCAAGCTGAATTAGGGGCTGTCTCTGGCATTTCCACCATGTAGGACACTGTGTCACTGTGTTTCCCCTCTCTCTGCATGTATTTGTGCCCTTTTATTTTTCCTGTAATTGTAGAGAGAGGCTTTCTCTCTATTTTCCCCTCAATTCATAGAGATCTTGTAATTTATCTCAGGCCCCATAAAGGCACTTTTTCATGCTTGCCGACCCTATAATGATGGTTTCTGTTATGCAGGAGCTACTTTCTCTCTGCTGCTGTATTCTCCTGCTCGTGGAAGGATTGATGCTGTTCATTTTTCTGCCACACACCACCATAAGGAGAAGCGATGGAAGGGGTTTCTTTCTGAGACACAGCTCCTGATTTCCTAATAGGAGAGCAATAAATACAATGTCTTCCAGGCATTAAGAGAAAGGGAAGAGAAAGCCAGAGCAGCATCCTTTTTCTCCATCTGTTTGTGTATCTTCTAGCCCTGAATTCCCTTCACCTGCACAAAGGGCTGTGCTGTACCTTTGTGTGCACAAATGCCGATAATTCTGTTAATTTAAGCTTTTTTTCTTTTTTTTTTCTTTTTTTCTTTTTTTTTGCATTTTGCATACTTTGTCTGAAATCTTAGTTAAGCCTCCATTCTTTGTCATTCCATTGTAGTTTTGTATAGACTAAATAAAAAAAAAATTCTGTTTATAGTGGCTGGCTGGAGCAGCAGCATTGAGTGCGATCCTGGAATTACTGGTGCACAGTTTAGAAGGTTGCTAGAGAGGGCTGTAAATTATGTCATGTGTGGGTCATCAATTATATAGATAAAACTGTGAAGGAGAGTGTTTTGTCAGAAAAGATAAGAAAAGAGGGACTGAACCTAGATATATTTTCTGTGCTGATAATCTGGTCGTTTTTAGAAGTGAGAGGAGTCACTTGTAGAAGCCACTTAATAAATTTAATGACTATTGGAAGGGACAGGATAAAAAAAGAGCAAGGATAAAATGTTAAGTGTGCTTGCAATTGCAAAATCAGTGCCACTTTTCTTTAAGTTTGCAAATGACTGTAGTTGTTGTCTTGAAGTAAAGCAGGGATTGAAGAGGATGTAGGTTCCCCTGCTCTGACAAAGGGGAAGGGGCCCTGTTTCAGGAATTTTGGCAGGGGTTTGGGTATCACTCAAGAGCTCCCAGGCTCATCAGGTGTTGTCTCAAGTGATTACACTGAAGATGTGACAAGATTAAGCACTTTTCCCCCAGGGTTATGCGTGCTTCCAGATGTGAAACAGCACAGGAAAAATGGGGACATTTTTATCATTTTTCCTCTCTGTTCCAAATGGAAGCAGGAAGGAAGAAGAGGAAGGCAATTTACACATAAAAAAAAAAAAAACAGAAAAAAAACCCAAAAAAACCACCAAAACCACAGCAACGTGGGAAAGTACTGAAGTGAGCTTGGGCTAGACTAATTGGCATTTCTCCTCCTCCCTTACCCAGATGTTCACCTTACCCTGTGCCCCTTCACAGTGGGGACGTGTGGGACAGGGCCTTCCATCCTCAAATGCAGCTTCAAAGAGAGAGAAGAACAAATCCCTTCTTCTACCTTGTTGTCTCACTGGGATTTTTCTAGAGCAGGAGACAGAATGAGTCCCCATGTGTCAATGACATAAAGTCCTCAGAGCTGTATTAGGGAAGGGCCCTGGGAGGGAACAGGTGACAAATTCATGCAAACCCTACTTTTACAAATACCCTTGAGAGCACTTCTGCAAGTGACCTAAAACACTCATTCACCACATGGGGGGAGTTTTCCATCACTAAGTTACTCTACAGTTATGGTGAGGTGAAAGTTGTTCAGGAAAAGATTAAAGGGGATATCATCTCCAAAAAAAAAAAAGTGGGAATTGGAAGGAGGAAATGGGGAAGGCTGAAATGCACAGTTGCCTTTTTAGTTTTAATAGGCTGCCTCTCCAGCCATTTAATGGTACCATTTCTGATGGAAATAAATTTTAAAATTCAAAGCCTATGGATGGAATTCATGGGGTTTTTCACCAAGACCCTTTACCCTAAAACTAAAGATCCTCCTTCCGACACCAGCCTAATAATAATAAAAATTAAAGCACTTTGTGGCTTTATTTGCCAAAAAATGGCAATATTCAAACCTAGAAAATTTTACAAAAAGTGAAAAGTAGAAGTTGCTACTGTACTTTGACCACAGAGCCACCTCTGCTCTGTCCTGGAGGGAGGACACAGTCATCATCCAGTGCTGAGTTGCATCATTGTCACCAGGCTGCTCCCTGAAGCCATTCAACATAAAGAACTTTGCCAGTTCCCATGTCTAGGGGAAGAATTCCATGGACAGTTTTTCATTAACAGCAAATGTGTTTGAGAAAATTCACTTCTGCTACAAATCTGCATGACTGGTGAAATTATATCAAGTTACATCCTCAGTCAATGTGGGCCATTATTTGATTTTATAAATTGTATCAAGACAGTAATTTTTTTTATATTAAACCTGAACATTTCCCTTCTCTGTACCTTATTGCTGACAGAAGGCTCTCACACAGCAAAGTTTACCTTTCATTTGTTCCTGTGTAATAACCCATTAGGGCTGCTGAGAAATACCACGTTTCTTATGCAATGTCAACACCTACTTCCATTTACTCTTTCTCTTCAGAAAACACAGCATGAATCCCAGATGCTGCAGCATGCTGGTGTCCTTGACCCATTGGAGTCTAAGAGAAAGTAATTAAAGGGAAAAAATTGATGAGTTTTTAAGGCTGGTAAAACATACAGCTTTTTGATTTCTTTGTCCCTGTTGTAGTGGTGAAGTTCATTAGGCAAAGGGACGTTGAAGGATTGCCAGGTGGGTCACAGGCTCACTATTGGAACTTCCCAAAGGCCAGAAGTCTGAATGAGTTTAGGAATGCTTAGTTTCATATTTGAAATTTAGTTTTTTATAGTTTGAATCAAACAGACTTCGGAGATTTCCTGCTACTAAATAATTTTCTCTGTTGGGAGAGAAGATAGGCAAGGTTAAACAGAAAGATCCCATCTAACATTTTTATCTAGGATGCTTACCAACTGAATCTGCCAGCAATTTGTTTTCATTTTTAACTCCTATCTTTAGATAAAAATCCACAGTATTTTTTGTGGAGTGTATCAAAGTCATGAGATGCATTTCAGATGCTTGAATAATTCAGGCAGTGATGCATGCTACAGCTCATATTTCCATGATATAGTAACACAGACGTTATGTTCAGAGTTTTAAATTTTTTATTCCCATGTGTTAATACAACAATGATTCTGAAAAACTCTTTCAGTCTCCTTTAGTGAAATTTCCAGTGCTCTTCAAAGTTTTCACAGTAATTGTCTGCCACGTCTGCAAATAAATCCAATGCAAACATATGGTTTGGGGGTTTCTTTAAAAAGATACTCTAGCTTCAAGTAAGACTGATGACAGGTACAAGATAACTTCCAGAAGTTGCAAAACACAGTTTCACCTAGAATTAATTAACCAGTTTCTGGTTTTGGTATTTTCCTTTATTTTATTTTTTTGTTAAATAAAGGAATAGAGCAGAGGCTCAAAACCAACCAGTTGTTTTGAACTTTGAAATTGCTGTATGAGATCTGGGAAATGTCATTGGATTCCCAAAAAAGCATTAAATCCCTTCTGTCCTTCCCATCACAAGAGTTACTCAAAACAACCAGAAAAGGTCTAACAAGCATTCCTTTTTCTATGTGATGAAATGGATTTATGCCTTTCTAACAGGATTTTCCTTTAGGCTGCTGCTGCTCTGGCCTGATGATGCTCAGCTGAATGAGCAGCAGCTTGGAGTGGGGGGCCCTGGGTGAGCTGCTGCCAGGAGACACCAGGGAGAGAGCAGTGGGAAGATATGAGCCTCCCTGCAAAAAGGGGAGCTGCAAAGGTGGGAGGCTACAAGGGGTCTCAGGGGCTCATATTAGAGCTGAAATCATTTTTAGGAGTTATTGAATGAGGGAAAAGAAGGTTAGTTGTGACTTTGTCTTAGGTTGGAGTGGTTTGTTGAAGAACTACAAATATGCCATGCTGGGAAGCTTGAGAAGTGGAGCAGAGGGAGAAATTTCTGGAGGCAGAGGAGTTAAGATGGGTCCTGGGGATTTTTATTTAGTGAGAGGCTGCATGAATGAAGTAAGCCCTGAGAACTGCCAAATACCAGGTAAAAGTGAACAACTCAACAGTGTGGACTCGGGGATCAGGGAAACCAGATGCTGGGGGTACAACTGGGAAGTTGTCCCCTTTACCTGGAGCTTACATCTGGGAAGTTACTTGCTTTATCTGGGGGCTATGGGTGGAGCAGGGTGCTGTGGGAACTCATTTCTGCCTTGCCATGCTGGATGCAGGAGCAGTGTGGCCAGTTCTCCTTCATGGCTGTATCTTGCATGTTCTTGTCCCACAGAGGGCTTCACCTGGCACATGCAGCTCTTGGGAAAAGACCTGCTGGTTTTCTGGCTGAGATGTGTTGTTGTGAATTTGGAGGTGGATTGTGGGCAGCTGACTCTCTGCAGAACGTTCCCTCTTGCATGTTAGAGATCTCCTATTGCAACCCCCTAACTCTGCAGAAAAGTGGCACTTCTGACCCTGATCTCCAAGAGGGTCTCGGAGCTCAGTGAGAGCTGAGATAACAAGGGATTTGCTAGCAAAGGTCATAGAATAAGAGTGAAAACCCTCAGTTGTGAATATTTTGCATAGTGAATTAATTTTGCAGATTTCTCTATTACAAAACTAGCTAGAGCCATGGAGGAGAGCACTGTTATAGCTGACCAACAGATATTCAACACTGATCAAAGGGGGTTTAAATTTTGGTGTATAATCTAAAGCAGTTGATGTGTAGCCCCTTGATTAAGCAACACTTGGGTACCTTACTGAGGTTAACTAAACAGGTGTTTGAGGAGGGTGACCTGTGCAACTTGCTCCAAAGTCACTCCCTAAGTCAGCCAGGAAATTCGGAGCAGACCCCAGGAGTCTTCTCCACTCGGCCCAAGCAATGTCATTTACACCCTGCTCGGGACTTGTTCTAAATTAAGTGTAAGAAATTTTATATTTATATTGTACCATTTATGTTGTTAATATGATTTAAAAGCTGGAATGTTATTTCCACTGAAGACTGGGGTTGAGAATTCCCTTGAGCACTGAAGCAGTTAACTTTCAGCAAAATTTATGTCCTGAAGAAGTACCAAATTGTGTCAATTTAATTCTCAGGTCACTGGATTCCTCCTGGTTCAACCAAAGTAGCACAGAGTATGTTTTTAGAATTTTCTCTAGTTCATTTGTTCATTAGTTTATTTTGGATTTGAGCCCACAAAAATCCCTCTGGAATGTGAACATTGCACAGATTTTTATATTAAAATTCGCTCTTTTTGGGACAGGTAAAATGAAGCCATTAATCACGTACCTTAGGACACATCAGTAAATGTAATATTTAATATGCACATCTTCCTATGCAATTACATTGAAAATTATGTGTACTTAAAGACCCTCATAAAACTGGTGGAGGAGAGAGTTGCTTTATGCCAGTAGGACATGGTCGGACATAAATACTTTGAAGTGAAATCCCGAGCAGACTACAGATGTAGTGCAATGGGCTCATTTCCCTGGAGGATCAGTGGCCATTAACCCAAATTGCAGTTTGTTCTGTACTCCCCAGAGCTGCTGTATTAATGCACCCTTTGGGTTGCCACCTCAGGTACTCCTGGTGCTGGCTGGGAGGTGCAGAACTTGTCCTTCAGCTGCTTAATGCAGTTTAAACAGCTGCTCCAGGCACAGCACATTAAAGAAGTGCTCATCTAGGACAGGAGGTAATGGTTTCACACTGGCAGAGGGCAGGCTCAGGCTGCGTATTGGGAAGGAACCTGTGCTGTGAGAGGGCACTCTGGTAGCCCAGAGAAGCTGTAGCTTCCCCATCCTGGGAAGTGCTCAAGGCCAGGTTGGTGGCTCTGAGCAGCCTGGAATAGTGGCTTGTGGCAACCTAGAAGTCCCTGCCCATGGCAGGAGGCTGGAATGAGATGATTTTTGAGGTCCTTTTCAAACCAAGCCATCCTGTGATTCAGTCTATAAAGCACCACCACACATACAGACACACATTAATTTATCTCCTCTTTTTTTCTTTCTACCTGGCTCCATTTTCCAAGTCATCCTCTGAGTGGACCAAGGATAGTGAAGGATGTATGTTTCAGAAACATTTACAAATGGACACTTGAAAGCCAGGTGGGATTTTTATCCCCTTCTTGCACTTGGTACTTACTTTTTTCTCTTTTCTCCCCCTTCCACAGCAACAGAAATATTACAGAAAGAAATAATACCCATCATGACCACAGACAACCTGCCTGGGTATATCCCTCACATTGTAGAAAATATAAACATATAAGGAAAAAACAAAACCTGCCAGGACTGTGTTTAGAGTGATGCATTTCAGCCAACCCTAACAAAGGTCTGGACTGTGGTGGGATCTCATTGCTACTTTTCCTGTCACAAGGAAACTTAGAGAGTTCTTACTTAAACCAAACTACCTTTTTTTTTTCATAGCAAATTCAAAAATCTTCAGTCATATTTCAGCAAGGAAAGAATTTTGGGTTAAATGCTACTGGAGAAAGCCTTTTAATCCACTTCTATTGCATCTTTTGGAACAGTCTCAAGTCAAGATTTCGGACATTTTTCCAGCAATGAAAGCTTGTAAAGACTGTGCCTCATTCTCTTATTTTTTTCCTTTCTGTTTAATTCCCTAACATTGTAATGGAATTACTAAATTTGAGTGTTGGGACCCCGTCTATGAATTTTGTGGTATTTTGGCAGTAAATCAGTAAATTGACCTGAGGGTTCACAGGTCTGGCTTGATGGAACAAGTTACCAAAGAATCTGACAGTCAGATCTTCAGGAGTTTTACAGGACGTTCTTGTGGCCAAGGACAGACCTTATAAAAATAGAAAGGATGATTGTAATTGAGGTCTCAAAGACAAACAGAGAATTACTGCTCTGTTAAGTATTAAAATTCCTGCTCTCCGTCTAGTCTATACAGGGATTTTTGGATGTGTATTTAGATTAAAGATTTTCACATGTGAATCTCAAAATTAACCATTTTTAAAATTTTGAAATTTTTTGGAGCACCCAGGGAACACTGAAACCCCAGGGACAGCTCAGTGTGGATTAAATCCTACAGGCCCATATGTAGTGATGAGAGGATGTGAGGATGTTTTAATAGAGGAGGTCTTGGATTAGGATTTGTAGACTACATTTTTAGCTCAGCCACACACTTCATGTCCAGTCAGTCTGTTCCCTTTTTGCTAAAATAGGATGGATGTTTCCATTAGTTAGGAGTAGTATTAAGAGAACAAAACCAATAGCTGTGAGTGTCTCAGATGCTGGTGATACAAAATGTCCAGCTGTTTATGCAGAGAGTTGAGGTCACTAAAACAAAAAAGGTTTTTTGACACATTCTGTCTTTAATTTCACCATATGCAAAGGAAAGGAGTATTTGAATGATACTCTAAACAGGAAAAGAGTTATATTTTTTTTCTATCTCTCTTTTAATTTTACTTTCTTTTAAACTTTCATATATAGAAAAAAATGCCAATGAAACTATCCAATATCTGTTATTTTTTGAAAGGATACCTTGTTTGGCAGGTTTCTGTAAAAACTTTGATTTTGTGGAAGGTGTAAAGATTACTTTCTCTGCCTGGGCTGGCTGATGCTCTACACCCACCAGAACCTCACTCAGTTGGCTGTGATGAGGGGAGGAGGCAGCTGTGTTCTGCTTGGCTTTGAGGAATAAAACCCAATTCCCTGGGTGCCTCCCTGTTGTTTGGTATTTGAGTTTTTCTCCACGGGGTTCTGATTTTTCAGCATTACTCTTAGTCCTTTAGTAAATTTTCGTGCATTTTCAACTCTGCTACCTTATTTTCTACATGTTAATGAAACTTGGGCTGTTTGTTACAGTTCCCTAATCAAACTTTAAAACATCTGTGTGTTTAATGAGTAGCACTGCCAGTCTTAACTAGTCAGGATGGCTGGATGATGAAAACATTTAACTTTCTGATTAAGGTATATACGAGTCAAAGATGTGCTTCAGCATGGTGCAATTAAATCCAAGTGGTCTAAGTTTTCCCAGACAACAATAAAATTCTTTTAGTTTTTGAATGTACATCTTGAGCAGAGAAGGTTGAGGCAACTGAAAACTAATCACAGTCAAGGAACTGGCTTTAAAATTCTTGATCAGCCTTGTACAGAGCTGTACACCATGGCAGGTGATTGGAAGATGGAGGTTTAATGCACGTGGAGGATCTGGTATATGTGACCATCTTATGGTTTCTTAATTTTATCTGGTTTATAACACAACACAAAATCTTTGAATTTGAGGTGCTCCAGGTGGTCCTGACCTGGCATCCCAGCTGTGGCAGCTGTGGTCAGGTGTGTGATCTGGACTGCTGTCCTGGCCTGACCAGGAGAGCCAGAACTATAAAAGATGAGATGGTATCACTCCTGAGAAATCCCAGAGAGAAAAGATGAAAACAGAGGTGAAATGCAGTTCAGGAAAGCTGAAAGGAAAGGAGCTTTTTGATTGGATTTTCTACCAAAACATAGAGGAGGCTTCACAAGTTCATAAAATGGTGTTTTAAAACACAATCTCTTCAGGCAAGAGAAGCAGTTGGAGGGGGTTCCTTTGTGATGGTAAATCAGGCTGGTAACAAGAGCCAGCAGGTCCTGTATCACCTGGGCAGGAGCTGAATTTCCTTTTGGAGCCCAACTTCAAGAACTGAGGGACGTGTTCAAAGACACAGCTATGCTCCTAACTGAGATTTGTGCCTTTGAAAATGTCCTTCCTAAATTTCAGTGCAATCTCCCTGCTCTTGGTAGATCATGAGACACTTTATAGTCTCCTTTTATGTTTATCTCCAGGTAAACATGGGGGAGAAACACCTTTCATTGCTGCAGATTACAGTGAAACGAGGCCATGGGATACTCAAGGCTTATAACCAGGTTTCTGACTGACAGTTCCAAGTTCATTACAATAATAGGATATCATTATCAACTGATGAGGGATATACATGAACTGAGCTGGTTAATGGGATCTTCCCCTAGTCATGGCATCCCTGGCTTACCTGCACCTGGGAGGCTGAATGGGTCTGGAAAACTTATGGCTGATGACTCTTACAGAGAAGGACAGATACTAGCTGAAAAAAGTTAGGATATTTGGCTTTATTGCAAATAATCAAAGTTTTGGTGGTTTTTTTTGTGGTTTTTTGTTTGTTTTTGTTTATTCAGTCTTGATAGGAGTTAACACCCTCTAAAACATTAAATACGCATATAAACATAACTGAAATAAAGTTGCTATATTTAGGAATTCTGTCCATCCCCCATTTTCTTTCCAAGATGAAATGTTAGAGAACCTGTAAAGAATTTATTCAATTGTTTTATGTTATGAAAACATACCAATGAATTTTCAGCCCCCAAACAGGCAAAACTAAAGAAGAGAAAACAGACACAAAGTAATTATTAATATTCAGATTAAGTTGATGGAGGATACCTGAGTAACACAGCCCCAAACTTGATCTTCATTTTCAAAAATTTTGCCATTCCCTCTGCAGTTACAGCTAACAGTGCTGCCAGTAGGAGTTAATTCTGGATGTGAAGGACTGCCCTAACTATAAGAGATGAGGGATTACTGCAGAACCTCACGGGGTTTAAATTGAGGAAGGTTTAGTTGCAGAAAAATCTCTTAATGACTGGCACCAAGTAACAGGTGGTCTTGGAGTTGTCAGTAAGAGACATCCGAACTCCCTTTTGGGAATATTCTGCAAAGCTCCATTTTGATGAGGAGAAGTTGTAGGTCTTTTTATTAAAGTGGTTAAAGTAATTTTATGACACAGAAATTTCTTATTTGATATGAGTCGTTCTGTGATTATTTTAAGAGCAACTATTTGTTGGACTGATGGGGACTGCACTTTAGGGATTGCAGGGCTTGAACCCAGACCTGCATTGCAGTGAGGGTGGTAATCACCAGGCCACAGTGTGAATATTGCCCCCTTTTTTGTCTCTATTCCTCCTTCTCCTGCTTCTCTCAAAGTGTCTTATTTCAATTATAATGCAAATTAAAATCTATTTCCATTTATGAAATGAATCTTTGTTTTCCAGACAGTCCTAATCAAACCCCCAAGCCAGGCTCTGTTTCTGTACTTCTCTTTGGGGCTGATTTCAGTTGTCTTTAAGGCAACTTGCTGCCATTGCAAAGAGCCCTCAAAATGCTGGATATTTCAAACACCATTTAAACTTGCTGGAAGACCAGAGGGTTTGAAAGGCTTCAGCAGTTTTATTCAATCCTTCTGTGGTTGAATTATGTGCCCTTGAATTGCACACATTTACCATAGACCCTCAATAAAAATATGAGATGTTTCTTGGATTTTCTCCAGAGACTTCACTCACTAGGAATACTAAGTTTCCTGTATATAGCTCTGAGTTCTCTCTTCTGTCTTCCTATATGTTTGCTCCTTGTCTGCAGTTTTGCCACTATTCAAGTTTATGTCAGATGCTGACACCATGACTTTTCCAGGTTTGAGGAGAGGAAGCAGGGTTGGTCTCCCTTCCCAGCCCCACCATTTCGATGCACAGTTGAGCAAAGCTAAAACTAGAAATTATTTCAGCGAAGCACATTGGAAAACAGGGCAAGAAGAAGGCAGCTCAGCTCCTCAGTTCCCTCCAGCCAGAGAGTGACAGTTTCAACAGTGAACTTAATCCCTGCTTAATCCAATCTTCCCAAGTTAAACATTTCTTTGATCTTCAAAGAGAAAAAATATGTCATTTTCTCAAATTCTTTATGTCAGAGGAATATATTATCTGGAGATGAAGCACCTCATGTCAGAAGGCCTCCATTACCTTTTGTTGCATTTTCCATCTTCCTTCTGTGGCCAACTTTTCTCACCCTCTTCCTTTTGTCAACATCCACCTGGAAGAAGCTGCTCCAGCAGATCTGTTATGTAGAAATATTGGTAGTTCATCCATGGCAAACAGTGGTGCTGAAGTTCTGTACTGTGCACTAGGCCAAAACCTAGAGGTATTCAGAGTGTTCCCAGGTAAACCACACCAAGGGAGCCGTGGAAATGATGCTGTATTGTTCACCAGTGTCTTATTTTGTCAGATTTATTTCTTTTCCTCACCTTGCTGCTATATTTGCGGAAATTATGCTGAGGGAGCAGTAACACTGCTTTCTGGTCATGAGAGGTTGAGTTTGCTCCTAAAAGCTGAGGGGTAAAAACCTCCCTAACAGGTACTAGTTCTATTACAGGTCTAGAATTTAAAATAAGCAGGAACCTCAATAACATTCTGCCTTAGTTGGAGTCAAGCCTTTTATTTCTTTAAAAAAAATATTAAAATGTCCTTAATATGATGATTCCCGATTAGGATTTGGGGCTTTGTTCATGAGTAATCTGCTCCCCACCATAGGCAGCTGCATCTTGTATTGAACTTTTCCTCATACAGTTGCACAGATGAAAATCAATCCTGCATTTACCACATCTGGCTGAACCATCTTCATATTCATGACATTGATATGGTTTTGACCTCAGATTGCAGGCTGGAGTTTGTTATTTAGAGACATGTCATTATAGTGACATTTAGATTTGACTTGCTTTGGTCACTCTCCTCTTTACTGATCAAATGTGCTGTACTGTGGATAGGTTAGTCTCCTAAGCTATATATTGTATTAATACTAGTGATAAGAGAGCATCCGTTGGTGCTATTACTGATATACATCTTTAGCCCATTAAAATGCAAATTTTAAGGTGTGCAGCAGTAGAAATCTCTGCGACTTAAAGCACTGAAAAGGCTGGCTAATTATGACTCCAACTATTTTTCAGATAAGTGAGCAGTAAGTCATTATATAATTCGTAATGTGAATCCTTTTATTTCCCTTGTCCCCTGACTATTGAGCTGCAGATAATCTCATAAGGCAGTCTCAGTTTCCAGAATGAGTGCCCAAGGGTTTATTCATTATTCTAAATTTGAAAGCAAATAGAGCTACGAAAACCAACCCATAGTTCCTATTATTTGTCTAAAGCTACATAAATATATGCAGCCCCAAGATGTGTAATTTATATCAACTAGACCAAAGATCAAGGATTTTCTTATCATGTAACAATCAGATGCCTCTTTAGTTTGCAGAGATGATTTTTGGGCAGTCCTGTTTTTGGTATTTTCTATTTCAGGGCTCAGCAAGTACTTAGAGATTTATGCCATTAAATATGACTCAAGGACAGATCTGGCTTCTTTGCCAGCACAATGCTGCCCTTAGAAGACAGAACTTGCCTAAAACTCTTTCATACACAAGCACCTTATAATCTCCCAGGAAATTCCCCCCCCCAAGCACTTAACTCTGGTGAGCCATTGCACCACTGCAAACATGCCAGCAAAAGAATATGTTTTTATCATAATACAGTCAGAAAATTTCCAGGATCATTTGTGCAATGGCATTTATGTATGCTTGAGCCCGAATGTCAATTTTTATGTGTGTGAATACTCAGCAGGCAGTGTGCTATGGATTTCACTCCATCTGAATTTACTTTCCCACTGAAGCGTCTCTTGATCTGGTTGTCTGGTATTTTTATAGTTATTCCTGTTTGAACACAGATGGTCCCATTGTGTTGCAGTCTACAGAATGAATGCAGTTGCTGTGATTAAATAAAGATACAGGAACAATTCAGCCTTCTACTTCACACTTATGATCTTCCTCTTTAATATGACATTTATGATGACCATTTTTCTCATTTTCCCAGGTTTCAACTCTTTGGCCAGGCGATTAACTGTGTATGTGTTAAGTCAGACATAAGCCCTTGGCAATATGGCAGAGTGGCTTTGTAATAAAGCAGGTCTCAGTATCTGCTCCAAACTGAAGAGAAAACTTTTCTTTGAGTTAAAGTTTAGTTAACTTTCCTCATGTCGATTTTTCTTTGACTCTATTTGAAGAGTCCACCTCCAGCTGGCTTTTGAGACGCAACCAAGATCTTTGAAAGATCAGCAGCTACATTAAAGGAAGAACAGAGAGCAGTGCCAATACAGCAGGTTAAGCAGGAAAGTCAATGTCAGGGGCTTTAATTACAAAAATGACACTGTATGGCTGCACTGATGTACTTTGTGATAGTTGTATGCAGCGCTGGAGAAAGGCAAACCAGATAACCTCTGCATAGGGTGCAAACAGGGAGAGATTTATAAATGGTGCTTCTTGCTCCAGCTCCTGCTGACTTTAGGGCACAGAAGGAAGCAATCCTGAACCCCTTTTCAGTGGGGACTGAGGACCATCTATCATCAGTGTGGGTTGGGGTCGTCTCCCACAAAAATATTCTCTGCCACTGGGATTCAGTGAGAGCTGGAAGGCAGCAGGCAAGTGCTCCTCGGCCACAAAACATTTGAACCCCTCTCAAAAGGCAAATTCAGTTCGATGGTCTTGGAAAGGGGATCTTTAGCTCATTTGAGGGATGGGGGACTGGAGGGAAAAAAAGAGAGTTTTTCTGTTAAAAAAAATATGTTCTGGTTTTGAGGCATTTTCTAAATGTAATTGGACAAGTGCAGCTCCCTCAGCGACTGCTGCTGCAGACTTTACAAGCAGAGAACGAAACACTTTTATGCAAGATCCCCTTCCATGCACAGAGCTGCTGGCCCACCTGCAGGGCCCCGTGTCCTGGCCTTCCAGGGGACCTTATGTAATGGGGATTTTTACTTTTAAGCTATCAAGTAACAGAATACTAAGTCTGGGCTTTTGCAAATTGAAAAATAAAGGTGTGGGGGGAAAATCCCATCCAGACTTCAATGCCACTCATGCTTGGGTGAGTGGTTCCACAATTTGCACGTGGCCATTGCCTGGAGCCTTTGCCTGCAGGGGTGTGTGGGCTGGTACCAGTTCAGGATCTCTCCCTCCACTGTTTTGGGAGCATTTGACTTTCAGATTTGAAGTGCCTGGCTTGAATCCTGCTTTCTGAGATAAGCCTTGGGCATGGAGTCTTCCTGGGGTGTGGGTGGCATTTCTCTTCGTGTTAAGCTATAGTAGAAGGGAGACAAGCTAATGCAGACAAAATTGGCTTTTTCTGCCCCTGGCCACTTCAGATCAATGAGAAGATCTATGGAAACCCTCAGCCTGGAGAAAATAAAGAAAAAACAAAAGGAAAAAAGAAAACCTTTCTCCTGAGTGATCGTTTAAATCCCTCTGACAGCCTTGGAAATGGAATTTCACTTTCTCCTTCACAATTCCAGCCCAGATTGTTTACTCTTATCTGCAAGGTTGTCTTCACTAGTTTTTCACATTCAGTTAATTGATTAATTGCCACAGGATTGTTAGTTACCACAGTGGTGAATCTGCCTAGGTGCTCCCCACATTTGTGGCAGTGCTGTTACCCTGAGTCATGTCCCCATGTTAACTCTGGAGAAGTATTTGAATAGAAAAACCTGCAGCGTCTTTCTACCTGTTTTTCTGTGTCTGCATAATATCCACAAACAACCTCTAGATGTAGCAAATCTTCAGGCTAGATTTGTGGCAGAGGAAGTAAAGGTGACCTTTCCTATGAAATAAGGTCCTTGTAATTTTAGAAGCTGAGGCAAACCTTAGCAGGACTCAAGTAACACGTTAAAATACTGATTCCCACAGAGGAGATTGTTTGAATGTATGCTGAATGCAGCACAGGCAGCAGACTGTGGAGGAGCATCTTTAAATTAAAACTATAAGTTTAACTATGTCTTAGCAGAAGGCAATTACCCAGGCTGAAATTTGACCCAGCCATCAGAATTAATACACCATCATTCTTGAAGAAAAGGCCTTTGGATATTTAGATTTCATAAGCAGATAGAGGACTGGGTTTATATCTTAGGGGAAAAAGACAAATAGTATATAAGAGTAGCTCTCACAGTTGGCTTATTACAGAAAACTATTAAGATGTCATCCTTTGTATGGCTAGTGCCACATTTCCCATCACGTCTGTGGCACTTTACAGTGTGATTGCAGATGTGGTTAACACCTTTGCCCGTACAGCTATGATGTTTGCATGCATAATATAAAACATCTTGCCCATAAAACTTTTTTTTCTCTCATATAATTTGTTGTGCCTGCATACTGGTATATATTTTTATTCAATCTTTTACATATAAATGAGTTTTATTGAATAAATGTTGCCATTGTCCATTCTCCACACCATATTTTAGCTCTGTAACTTTAGTGAGTTTATGATTTGTCTTCGATTCTATTGCAGTAACAAGTTTGTTTACTGCTTTTTAAATCTCTTGCACTGACACTGTGTAAAATTAAGGACGTGGTTAAATTCTTTATAGTTTCAGAGTGTTTTTAAAATTTCACATTTCCATAAAACTGGACGATCAGTGTCACAAATCAAACCCAAGACACCACGGCTAGGTAGGTCTGAGCTTGTGGCAAGTTGCTGCACACTTTTAGTGAGAGGATTGAAATACTGTATAAGCATTTTCATCTAGTTTTATTGTTTTTCCTTTTGTTTTACAAGTCCTTGTAAATCCAAGCTGGGAATCAGTGTGTGGCTGGCCATATTTGAATATTTTCTGAGCAAACCAACTTCTTTTCCTCTTGGAAGGCAGAGGATGTTTGTATGTATATGAAACATTAATGCCAAGACAGTGTGGATTTGAACAGGCTTGTCAGTTCCTATTATTGACAGAAACTAATTACACAGCCCAGTCTCAGGGCTAATACATGCACAAATAATGTAACTATAACAAGAGAGGTCTGCAAACATTCAAAATAAAATGAAAAACCACAGGTCTTAATCCTCCTCTTCCTTAAATCAACAGGAGATTTGCCTTTTGGTGTGACAGGTTGTAGTATCTGTAAACCAGCACCAGGTCTGCAAAGTGATGGGGATTACTCTGTTCTCTGGCTGGGAGAGCTCAGGATGGGACTGGAGAAAACTGGGGTGGAATGGGATGGGCAGAGCCCTCGGGTGCTGTTGGGGTCAATCCAATATCATGCTGGGGGCAAGGTCACATCTTCAAAGACAAGCACTGTGCTACTTTCAAGTGTCCCATGCTGCAGGCTACTAGGCTTCATAGACCACTTTCAGGACCTTTGTATCATCAAGGTTTAATATAAAGTTAATTAAAATGTGATTTATTACAGATTTCCTAACATAGAAAGGTTTGGGGTTTTTTTAATAGTGCCACAGTGACTAAAATTACATGTGCAAACACAGGAATGCATTTGTGTTCTATCTGTACTTCAGGTTTTAATGGGGAGTCTTGTAACAGTCAAAATGTTAATTATTACAGGAAAATCCAATACTAAGGCAAATGAAAGACTTTCAAACAGCCTTTTAAATAATGTAATGAACACACATTTTTCCTTTTAAATTTTGATCTAGTAAATGAGTTATGTGTCCAGGCCTTTGACTGCAGCACTGGGGATACTTCTCAGATCCTTGTGTCTATTTGGCTCCATTTTGTTTGTGTCCTCTCCTTACCACAGAAATGCTCTCCTTACCACAGAACTGCTCTCCCTGCTAAAGGTGGTTGTTGAACTCTCATGCTCTATAACCTTTCCTACAAAGCTTTACATTATAGGGTCAAGAGAGATGACATTAGATAAAAAATGAATCACAGCTCCCACTTTCTCAGGTAATTCAGTGTATTCAGGAAATAGAGGAATTTCCATGGAAGTGAAATGGCAAGTAAATACCCAGTGAAACTCGTGGCAGGACTCTCACTGCCTCAAACAGCATGAGAGCCTGACCATAGCTCAGGCACCAGTAAATTACTGCTGCTGTTCCAGGAAGGTTAGTGAGGTTAGTTATAGCTAGCACAGCAATACAGAGGAATTCAGGGCAGGGGAGATGCTCCAGAGTGAGAGGAAGGAGCAGAATGAGTGAGTCCTTCTCCCTCAACCAGGGAGTGAGCAAACAACACAAGGGCTGGGACCTGATTCCCGACTGCCACTGATGGAGATGGGAAAACAAATTAACTCCAGCAACAAGGTGGCAGTGAGTTTTTCCTTCAACCTCCCCAGAGCATGAGAGAAACAGGACCTGAACTGCAGCAAGAGTGGCTTGTGTCTGCTTCCTGTGTGAATGCTAATTTTGTCAAAGCAATATTGTGAGTTTTTTGGGTGCTGTGCTTGGTTTTGTTTCCTATGTGCCTTAGCTTCAAAAATAAGGGCACTACATTAAACACCTATAGGTTGGATTCAGGCCTTTAAAAAGAAACAAAGTGTATTTAAAATCTTTGCTTAAAAAAAGAACTACAGATGCTAATTTCCTCTTCTTTTATATCACCCCTCTTGCTGCATTATTTGCATTTCTTCCAGTAGCACTTTAAGTGTTGTGGCTAACATCTGACACGTGTTTCATTCTCCCTATCATGCAGTATTTCAAAACCAACAGTAAATTCTTTGCATAATGTATGGGCTGCTTTCCTTGGAGGAAAATTGTGCTATGCTTCAGGGACCAGGCTGTGCCTGGGCTCAGCACTACAGCCCCGCTGGCAAAGCCGAGCTGCTGCTCCCTGGTGAGGTGTTTCGTGTCTATAAATGTGGGGATGTTTTATGAGGTCCACACACAGCCTACCATCCAGACTGCTCCCCCACTTCTTCTTTTGCTGTCTTTCCTAGAGATAAAGGTGTGTGTGAAGCCCTTGCAGGTAGATCCCAGTGGGCTGAGAGGTTGCTCAACTTGGCTAGCAGTGACTGCAGGGAGCTGAGAGAAATCTTTACTGAGAATTCTTTCCCTGGAAATCTGCTGGGAATATAATTAGGTAGCGGGTCCAGGGTGAGTTGCATGCTGCTACAGTCAGCCTAGTTTAACTAAATAGGTTATCTTAAGTGAGTGCAACCCCAGCTTTGGCACTGATGCAGGAATGCAATGAGAGTGCAGCCACGTGTAGGGCAGTCAGGGGTGTGGGGCTGCAGCAGCATCCCAAGGATTCCTGCACTTGGCTGTATTGTAAGAGGAGAATGACATTGAAATTACTCATACAGAAACGACAGCTGCTGGGAGGATGCTTATTTGCAGTGTGGATGTAACCATATTTTGGAGCTGGCAAATGATGTTAGGTCAAATACTCCAGGGGTCAGGCCTAATTAAGATGTTGGTATCAGATTCCAAACTAATTAAGCAGGGAAAGTGAGCTCTGTATCATTATGTGCGAGTTGTTGCATTCAAAGGTAAAGCACATGGGTTTGTGCAGTGGAGGGAGACGTGATCCGTGATCCAGGGGCTGTGCTGGAGCCAGAGCAGCCACCCAGCCTGAGCCAAGCAGAAAAGGGGCCAAGCAGCCTTGGTCACTCAGAGCTACAAAAACCACTTGAACAGTGACTAATTTATGGGAAATAGTGGTGTGCCAGAGGATATTCCACAATCTGTCAGCTGCCTTGTTCATTGTAAATAATTCACTCTGGGAATTGTATCTGTGCCCTGAGGTCACTCTGTAGCCACCCTGCTGATCATCCCCAGAGCACAGCGGCCACTGCATCCCACCAGCACCAAACCCACCACAGAGTATTGGAACACCTTCTAGGAGTCCTTCCTCCAGCTTACAGCAGATACACTGTGGTAATGCTACTCCTGTTGTACAATTCCACCAAATAGTTTATGTTGAGCCACAACCCAGTTTTTCTGAGAAGCAGCATTTAATAGTTATTCTTGCTCCCTTGGACACCTGTGGCCAGTTCCACTGAACCCATGGGTAGGTCTCAACTGGCATTGTTTAAAACAAGGGGCAGACAGCCAAGATAGAAATTATAAGTCTCCAACATTCTACAGGAATGACTGGTATTATTTTTTTACCCTTATGTCAAGAGGAAACAGGTTCATACTGAAGGAGAGCCAGATGGGACATTAGGGAACAGCTTTTCTAATGTTGAAGATAAGAAAAGGTGGGAAGAGTGCTAAAACAAGACATCACCCTCCCCATGCAGTACATTTTAAAAGGCTTCAAAACTAGGTTAGACAAACATCTGGGACTATAACCCTGTGACAGACATGGAAACAGTCTTTCTATTGTAATGCTTCCTCCAGATCTGTGGCTTTCCTCTTGCAGTCTTACAAGCCCAACATTCTTATATAAATTCCTCATAGCACATCTTTGTAAATAACTAACAAGGGTTAAAAAGGGAAATTGTGTAAGGGTCTTACCCTGTGGTACAGAACGAGAACTTCTGAAACTGCCACTGTACAAGGGACTGCTCAAATCCTAATGACATCTCATTTAAGCCAGCAAATTTCTCCTCAGGCCAGTCAAATTCTGGAGTTCCTGAATAACTGGTTTGAACTCTCTGTGCTTCAGAGTTTCCTGTAAGAGAAGACAGCAATGTACAAATGGAGAGCAGGACACTGTGTCCTGGTTTCACAGAGGCAGCCCATGTCACTGAGTGTGCTGTCCCTCTTGGTTTTCATCAGGGCATTGGAATGACCCAGTTTTCCCCTGCTTTGCTATTATCGTCCCTTGCTTATAGGAACTGGTGATATATAAAGTCATCCTTCTTTGAAGAATGTCATCTGCTAAGACTTCAGCACAGGTAATGGAAATTGCTGATAGAGAAAAGCATCCAAAAAACTGGGTTTCTGGACTAAGTGATGCAGGTTTCTGTGGATAGGCTGCTTGGCTCATGTCCATGACATGTTGCACAGGGCTCACTGCTTTCCAAGAGAAATAGTGAGGGAACAGGCAAAGGATTTGAGGGGGTGGCAGCTAAAATAATAAAGACATGGGTAACAACAGAGGTTGTCACTGTTACATTTTCAGACCTCATCTAATACAAGGAAAAACCCCTGCTACTAACACTGCATAATAAATGCAATATAATCAGATGCTATTACCATCTAGGTCTGCTTGAAATTCAAATATTTTGGACTGAAGTTCACTTTATATATGCCTCTAAATAAAGTTACTGTGTTTCCTACTTCCCCTTCCCCCTTACTCTGTATCTTAATGAATAACAGGCTTAATCATTCCATTATCAAGATAGCATTTTTACAGCCATGCAAATGTTCTTTGGTGTATAATTTGTACATGCTTCAATCATCTATTATCATTGTTCTTTCTAAATGAGAAAATGCAAATATTGCACCAAGGGCCCCATCTTCACAGCTTACCAATGTAATTCCTGACAGCAACATGAAGTTGTTTAGCATAATTTTCCTGTTAATAAACTGCCAATTACGGTAATTTAGTTCTTAGTTTCCAAAGACCAAAAGGTATATGACAATTTCCAGTGCCCTCCCAATTAATGTCTTAGGTTATTATTTTGGTATGTCTGAGAAAACAGAAAAATGGGGAGGACTCGGTTGTTTAAAGATAATACCAATGCAATTTCCTTTCAAATATTCAGAAGTTTTTCTTATCTGAGAAGCAAAATGTGATTTTCTCTTTATGCAATCCCCCTTCCATGTGAACATTCATAGGTATAAAACAACTAAAAACAGCATCAGAGATGTCTGTGTTATATAAGAATGAGAGCCAGCTTGAAAAACTACCAAATAAAACTTTGTAAAAACTCTTAGAAACACCTGCCAGCAATTAAAAACTTTTTTCTTCTCACAGTCACTTCTGTTTGTTGTTCAAATGCTTCCAAAACTCAGGTGATTATGCAGCACTTTATTAAAGTCACTGGGAAATACTGCAAGAGAGAAGGGGAAAGAATATTTAAAGAAATGTTTATAGTTTCAAGAAAAGATTGAGAATTATTATGTTTAGAAGCAATTATGTTTTGAGCAGCTCTTCACATAGACTGTTTTCTGATCATATCTCAACTTTTCCTACTAAACAGAATTTGCATGAAAACAGAATCCTTGTTTCTTAAAGAATTTGTCTGCTCTTCCTGTTTATTTCCCATCTGCTCCTGACACCATCATTTTCCTGATTTTTGAGGCAAGTCAGGCTGATTTTTAATTGAGGAGTAAGCAATAGAGAGTATCTTGGGAATTAAAGGTGTTGCTTTCAATTCAAGTATATCAGTGAGTAAGTGTGGGAAACAAATGGTTTGATTTAGGGAGGAGTTGAAGGAAATAACTGAGGTGGATGAAGATTTTCAGTTATCTTGCTTTGGGTGATTTTTCCCATCCTACTTGGAAGCAGTTCAGGAACCTGTCCCATGTTTTCTGATCTATTATTTCTTTCAAGACTCCGTGAACAGATTTTTTCAAATTTTGTCTTGCATGGTTGCAGCTCAGTTTAAAACAAAAAACCACCAATACTCCCCCCAAAAATTGAAATCCTCAAACCCCAACAAACAAAAAAAGGAAAGAGAGATTTCACCCTTCCCACACTGTGGGATTTGCAATTGTAAGAACCTGGGTTGATCCTTGTGTTTCCTGCAGGAGGACAGAGGCAAGCAGCAAGTGATGAGATCCCAAATGTAACATTTACTGGACATTCATGAGTCAGGTTTGGCAAAGAAATTTCCATAAATACTTGTGCTAAAGTCTGTTCCAGCTTCTCCAAACACCTGGAGTCGGCTGTCTCAGCACTGCTGTCCCTGACCTCTGTAATGAAAATGAATTAACTGCTGTGGAAGCACAGGTCAGTGCTAAGATGTTTCTTGAATCCCACCTCCCTGCAAGCTGCATTCAGAGCACAAAAGCACAGGTGGTGCCATCACCTGTCCTGTCCCCCTCTCAGGTGAATGCACCATCCAGGACCTCCAGCAGCTGAACCCTGCAGCCCCTGTGCCCAAAGAGCTGCCCCTGTCCTGGTAGCCAGCAGAGCAGTTTGCTGGCCCAGCTGGCTCAGGGCAAGATCAGCATAGTTAAGGGTGTCCTTCGTCCAGAGGTGCTGGCTGGATCCAGGGTGCATGAGCACTGTGAGTTGGGGTTGCTTATCCTGGAGAAGGGAAAGCTCCAGAAAAACTTTAGAGCCCCTTCCAGTAGCTGAGGGGCTGTGGGAGAGCAGGAGAGGGACTTCAGGCAAGGGTTTGGAGTGACAGGACAAGGGGTCTTCCCACTGCCAGGGGGCATGGTTGGATTAGATTTTAGGAAGAAATCCTTGACTGTGAGGGTGGTGAGGCCCTGGCACAGGTTACCCAGATGGGCTGTGGATTCCCCATCCTTGGAAGTGTTCAAGACCAAGTTTGATGTGATTTGGAGTAGCCTTGTCTAGTGGAAGGTGTCCCTGCCCATGGCAGGGGGTGGGAGGAGAGAAGCTTTAAGGACCCTTCCAAACTAAACTAAAATTTGATGATTAACACCAGGACAATCTTATACAATCCAGTGTGTACAATAAGTCATTCTCTTTGCAAAGAAAGTGTTCTTTTTTCTTCAAGGAAAAAAGTCCAAGTGAGCTTCTTTGGAGACTTTATTCAAACATGGAGCACATTACTAGAGATGGTTGCACATCTTTGATGTTGATGCTCAGCCAACTCCTCCCCAGTGCAAAGCCTCAGGCAAGTGCTCCAACAAAAGAGGTTCTTCCAATGCTCTGAAAGCTAAATTGAAACTAAGTTATTGAAGTTATTAAACTTTAAGAAGGTGCAAGTGCATGTGCTAGCTAGGTACTTTTTGATAAGTATATACTATTAATAGCACTTAAAAAATCCCAACTCAAGATCTGCAGTACAGGTATTTTTCAAGATACTTTTGACTATTATGAGATTAATGGATACGGGGCAGTTTGAAACATTAATTTTAATCACTTTTCTCAGTTTGTATTAATGAGAGAGAAGTGGGCAAATCCTACAGAAAGACATGAGAATATATATATACCTTATATACTTTAAAGGCATAGGTGGTGCTTATGCATTTTGGGTTAAAAAATTCTTGCTAAGCATAGGAAATGATTGACAATGGAATTTTTCAGATAGATACAGCAACACACTGCAGGACAAGGCAGTGATATCTGTAACTGTGGCAGTGACACTTCTCTATTAGGAAAAGCTAATTCTGAAATAAACTTGGGGAGTGAAATAATTGTCTTTCTTCACACTGAAGACCTTCCTGTGTGGACACTGGGAGACTGGTGGGGTATGTTTGCCTGTGCTTTTACTGTAAGTGCAGTTTTATGAGCATGTTATGGGCTTTTTCAGTCACTAAAGTGTTTAGATGATGCTGAATGACTCAGATCAATCATATCACTTTCAAGTGCCTTTGATATATTATTATTATTATTATTATTATTATTATTACTATTATTATTATTATTATTATTATTATTTTATAGACTCAGGGCTCTCTTCTATTTCCTTGGTGGTCTTGAAGCAGGTGCTCTCCCTTTCTAGGCTGACCTCCCTCCCTTGCTCTCCCTGTAAGCTCATTGCCACAGCCCGAGGCTGGGAAAGCCTGACAAGGGGCTGCCCTGGAACTGGTGTCAGGATATTAAATGGAACAAGGGAAGAACTTTGTATGGGAGTGACATCCCTGTGAATCTGACCAGGGGCACCACCTCACTGCCCACCCACGTTAGGTCTGTATTTTATCTGCCTGAGGAGCAGAGCCCCGCGTTAGTCACTGCTAATGATGCACCGAGTGTAGGGCAGGCTGGGGGCTGCTGCCCTCCTGCTGCCTTGGTGCCTCCTCACCGGGCAGCCCCGAGGTGATTTAACACAATGGGGTGGGATGGGATCAGTGCTCATCGCCAGGGAGCCTGCAAATGTTTGTAGTTATAATTAGGAAATGTTCTAACACTCCTATTAACCTGATTGATGTGAAGTCTTGCTTAGGCAGAAAACTGATTTTTCCCCAAGTGACTCCAATAGAAGAGCCATTTAGATTGAAATGGAACTTAAAAGGAGTGCAAATTACTGATGATCCCTGTAACCAATGAACAAATAATTGGTGCATCTTCAAGGGTTTGTAGTGATGAGAGAAACCCCAAAATGAGGATGTTATGGGAGAGTGGCACTTTTTTTATCCAATGGGTAGGACCACAGCAGTGTCTGCATGGACACGTGCTCCATCCTACACCAGGCTGTGCCACTGGTCCAAAGCAAAGCTTGTTGACACTGCCCCATCCATACTCACTATCAAATTTAGGAAATGTCTGTCCTAAAAGGACAAGATCATTCTATAATTGTGAGCAGAAGAACCAAATAAAGAGCTAGGCTGGCTTTACCAGTGCACTGACACAGGTGTGTCATTCAGGACCAGGTTGGTGTTTGTGTGGTGTTGAGCTGTCCTTGCCACCTTGGGTCACTGCTGTCTCTGACCCCTCTGTACCACCTCCCATGGCACCATGAAGATGTGCCCTTGCTAACCTAACAGAGGGATAAAGAAATCTGCTCTCTTTTTAATATCATTCTGGGAGAAAATGGCTACTTTTCAGAAATAAAATGGTTTCTGTTCAAGGTTTACCCAGTACTAATGCACTAGGGATGCAGCTGAAGCTGTGCTCTGGGGCTATGCACAATGCAAAGTTTCTGACCTCAAGAAGAGCTTGTATGCCCAAAAGCATTTTTGTTCTTTAGGTGTATTCACTGGTTTAATAAAAGCTCATAGCTTTCCATGCAAACCTTGCTGTCTAAGCCATGAATTAAACTCCTGTGTTCAAAGGACTTGATATTGACCTCAAAACCCTTAAAAACCCGTTAATTTTAGACAGACTAAAGAAGATATATAGAACCAGGGTGGATCATGCTTCACTTGTACACAGGCAAACAAAGTTCTGTAGTATAATCAAAGGACAAAAATGAGCTCTAAGTAGAGGCAATAGAGAGCCACAATGACTGTTGTTCAACACCACTTTGTCCCATGATTATTTATGTATTAGTCGAAGCCACAATAATGTTAAAGTCACCCTCACTAAACATACAACACTTTGTATTTTGACAGCAGTTCATAAACATTAATGAATTAAGCTGAAGTAAACACTTCTCTAGGATCAACCTTTCCTGCATGGAGCTGCAAAGGCAGATTAAAGGCAATGAGGAGCACATTGCAGTTCAGGAACATAAAACCACTCATCACCTGTTCAGAACTTGAGTGGAATAAAATTGGAATCTTCTGTATGCTGCAGACCCATTAATGAAGTATCAGAAGTGACTTTTATGTGCCTTGCAGTTTGAAAATTACACTAATGTAGGGTAGGAAGGGTCAGGGTAAAAATGTGGTTCAAAAGGACCTTGCAAATCACAGTAATTTTGGATTTACAGAAATAGAGAAAATCTGTGCTTATGTGCTTGGGAAAAAAAATGGAAGTTTTACCCCAAGTGAATCTTGTATCTCACTGGTTAGTTGCCAAAATCTAGGCAATGCCACCTTCAAGGTGTATATTCATTTGAAAATAACACAAGGTGTGAACCAGAGCAGCACAGCAGCAGCTGATGTGGGTGATGTGGTGATGGTCAGTGTGGGAACCAGGGGCTTTTGATTGCTGTAAAGAAGGTATGCAGAACTGTTTGCTGACCACGTGTGTTTTGGTAACTGTAGCTGCTTTTTGGGCAACCTCTGTGCCCAGCAGAAGCTGAAGCTTTCTCTGCCTGAAGCTGTGGTCCCAGTCTGTGCCCTGGGGCTGCTCCCACCCATGGACAGGGAGCACCAGGCTGGCTGTAGGAGCTGCAAAGTACTCACAGGCCAGCTTTTTAAAGAACCTCCATACAGAAGTGCTACTTGTCTGAGTTTGGGCCAAGCAAAACTCAAATATCTGAAAGTTTTTCTGCTGAACACGCAGGAACTCCTGAAAGCAGACTAAATTCCCCAAAAAATACAGACAAAAAACTTTCTTAGCATCTTAATGATCCCTTTGGGAAAGCTGGCCAAGTCAGACAGTAACATTCAGTAAATCCTTGTTATCTGTGCTTGCTTTACTAATGAGCCTGAGTATCATATTTAAATCCCTGTAGCTGTGTCTCATATATTGGCTGCTGTGAAAATAAAATATTTCCATTCAGCAATTGGTGTATATCACGGGCAGCTTGGCTGTGCTCCCGAAATGCCTTTCCTGTTATTAGTGTATTGTGGGCTTTGGAATGGTCACTGTGATGGATAGGATGGTGGAGGCCATCAGAGGGCAACATTTCAAACCAGGAATGCTACAGCTGTTGGAGAGTAATTGAGATATTGTGTATTTAAACAGGTCTGCCTCAGAAATATTCCTTTAGCAAAGGCTATATTTGATTAAAGGCTTTCCTTCTCACATCATGGCAAAGTCAAATTTAAAGAGCAAGGGGAAAGAAATAGAAAGGGAAGCTGGAAAAATAAGATGGGACATTTCCAGTATAGCCCAGCTAATGACTGGAGATATTGCTTGGAAGCAGATGGATGTGACTTCCTTTTGGAGACAGGAGTTTTTAGTGATATGACCCATTTTCTTTTGATCAAATTGATCAAGCAATGTTTTGGGTAAGGCTCTCCTTCCTTGGTGTGTTTTGCTGCTTTTTTAAGCCGAATGAAGAGCAAAAAAATTATTATTTCCAGACTTATGTAGGTCTGTGTCCCCTAAGGCCCTAAGTAAAATCAACAGGCACAAAGCTATGCTGAGGTTGTGTTTGGGAAGCTGTGCTTGGTCCCTCTATCCTAAACAGAGACTGGAACTGTGACTGCTGTGAGGAAGGCAAAAGGATTTTAGAATGAAAACACCCAGCCAGCCTAACAGATAATTGTGCTTTTCACTCCCAACCTCTGGGAATACTCCTAAATGAGATAGAGGAAACAGCATGGGCGGTTATGAAGAGGCTTGCAGGGAAGGTGTGCTTCTAAGTGAATTGTTGGTTCTGAGAGCACAGGCTGTCTTTGTGTGCAGGAGTTTTTATGTCCTGCTGCCTCATTATCTCAGTAACTTACTATAGTTTTATGTCTGTGTTGTGCTGCAAATGGACTGCCCATAATCCCCTTTTTATAGACTTAATCTGGTGGGTGATAAATGCCTATGGATTCAGCACAGCTTCTTCCTCTTGGTGGTGGGGGCACAGTGTGAGCAATTCCTGGGCAAGCTGGAAACACCCCTCATGCCTGTATTTTAAAATCCCCTGTATTCCAATCTGATTTTAAGTAGGTGTTGGTGCTGACATTTCTGTGTGAAATACAGCAGTGTGTTTACTTCTGGAAAGATCACTGCCAGCTGTCCTAGCTGCAGTATTCTATATGCACACTGTGCTAATCTAATTAACATCCCCTCTGGAACCTGGAAGTTAACATTGGACAAGACTCTAAAGCTGTTTTTGGAGATTCTGGTAGCTTAGGTACTTGCTGAGACAGGCTGGATGGATTCTAGAAACTGCCTTCTCAAACATTCAGTGAAATAACTATTATGATTTCACATTACCTGTACACACAAGCCAGTTAATTTGTTTTCAGTGAACAGTTGTACAAGTGAATTATTCACCCATCTGCAATATTTATCTTTAAAATGACTAGACAATTCAGCTCTGTGTGGAGATGTGCCTCTGTATGAATCCATAAATCCATGATCACTGGCAGGACATTTTCTGTAGCAGCTGATGATCTATTTATTCTCCCTTTTCTTCTCTCCAAGGGTTAGCCCAGACCCTCCTGCTTTGACATGAATGACAAGCAAAGAACTTGTATGATATTTAATACTTCCTAATTTGAATATAAAGCTCCAACAATGCTCCCCACCACTGTAGCTTGTCAGGTGAGCAGCTCTCAGATTATTATAAAGAATCAATTTTGTGCTAATTTTTTTCCTCTCACACTGCAGACATAATGAGCATAAGGGTATGTGATGAGCTGAAATTACTGAGCTAAGTGAGGAAGTAATAATGCAAACGTAGAGCCTTTGCAACTATTAATGGTCAGCTCTGAGCCTGCTAGCAGAGGGAATACTTTTGGGAGGCAGTGTTTCTTTCTGTTCAGAGATGCTCAGAGCTCCCACACTCTAGGGCAGCACAAAGAGGACACAGAGGGACATAAAATCACTGTTTTAGATAATCCTAATGTTTTGGTTTAGGGCAAATTTGGGAAGAAATTTCTGAATAGGGTCTTTCTAGAAAGCAAATTTAAGTGGATCTTCTCTTAATTGGTTCTGGAAAAGATTTCCTTGGAGAAAAGTGGAAAAACTTTGTTTATTTAACAAACAAAGTATTCACAAGCATTAAAAAATTGAATAAAATGAAACAACAAACCCTTTCACCACTCTGAAGAGATGGCAAATTCAGAAAGTCTCCCTTGTGAGGTGCAGTTCACTCAGTCTGGTATCAGTCCCAGAGGTGCTGGAATGCAGCATCCTGGGCCTGGTGGGCCACAGGTGTGAGCTCCTGGAGTTCTTCTGGGCCCTTAGGCTAGAGCAGGTCTGAATAGCTCCAAGAACAGAAAAACTATAGTCTCTGGAACTTCTCTGCAGTCCAGGAAGATTTTAGAGTGTGTGGAGGACAAATTTTTGTCACAGCTGGTGGATACAGAATGGTGACTCCACCACCTCCCTGGGCAGACAATTTCAGTACTTTATCACTCTTTCCAGAAAAAACTCGTTGTTTATAGAATAAGTTGTCCACCTCTTCTTCATGTGTGGAAAATAACAGACTCCCAGTAGGATGTCAGCCTTGTTGGCCTTCTCCTTAATTCTTACCCATAGACATTCAACTTCATTGTCACTAGTTCCAATACCCATGGCATCAAAAGCCTCCCAAATATAAAGGACCACCCCTCCAGCTCTCCTCCCTTTCCTGTCTCTTCTAAAGAGCTTGTAGCCATCCAGTGCAGTGCTCCAGCCATGTGAGTCATCCCACCATGTTTCTGTGATGGCAATTTGGGGCTTGATCTCAACTTGTACAAACTAGAGCAGTTCCAGCCAACTAAGCAGTAATTTCCACAACCTTAGGAAGTAGTCCTGAATATCCAAGGTTTTGAAGAGCAAATTTGCTGAGGCATTTACTGAAGACAAACATTCTGTGGATATCTCAACACTTTCTATAGTGCTGAGGACTGAGTAGTACACTGAACTGTGGTGAGTGAGGGACAGCTTTTACCAGCAGTCAGTAATTCTTACAGTGACACTTGTGTCTAATTGCTGACATGCAGCTTACAAAGAAATGTACCTGAGTTTCTCTCCAAAGAGGCTCTTTCTTCAAATATTTTCTTCATCTCTCTCCTGAAAAAATGAGAGAAACATGCTTCTCTGAGACAAAACTTTTTTTTTTCATCAGGAAGGAAAGGTTGGATTTGCCCCAGCTTTAAATCATTCTCAAATGACTCACAGATTTTACCTTGAAAATGATGTGGTTAGTCACATTAAAGAGACCTAAGAAGAAAGCAGCTAACACACTGTAACCTATTTCCACCAATTTTAGGACTTAAGTTCTGCTAATGCCAAAGTACCCTCTGTTAATGTCTACATGGAGAATAGAGTGTTTTACACTTGAACTTTAATATCTGAAAGTGGGAACATGCAATTGCAGTTGTAGTTACACAGCAGAAGTGATCATACCCGCTCTGGCTCTGACTGTTAAGTACCCAAGAAATAAGCTTCTAGAGAGTAGATAAGTCATCTCCTGTGACAGGAAAGATTTGCCTAGTAAAGAGAGAGTCTAAATCAAAATTCTCCTGGATCAACTAGACACCAGCTTTCTAACCTGTGTAATTTTGTTATCTGAGCTGCTTTCTCTCCCGTGCCCCTGTCCATGCTGCTCTAATTAGAAGGATAACTAACAGAGCACTGTGACATTGCTAACAGGGACATTGAAGTTTTAGTTGAACATGCAAATTAGCTTTGAGGTTTCCTGCAGTCCTAAAGATTTTATGGTAATTTTCCATTTCTGCATAGGCATATTTGCATTTAGCAAGACAGTTTAGCTCTAATCATCTGTCAGGTGTTGCCAATCTGCTGTCAGTTGGCTAGAGCCATCAGCTTAGAGAGTTTTTAATATTACTGTGCCCATTGTCTTTAATGGGCATCTGGAAGATGGCTCCTGGGGACTGCTCATGGATATTCCAGAGCAAAAAGAGCATCAAGGCATCAGTCTGACCTAGTGAACCTCCCAGACCAAGGCTGCAAAATGCTGTAGGCAAACCAAGCACAGTGTCTGACTGCTAATGCCCTGTGGAGCATTCCTTACCTCCCACTCTTGTTTTTCCATTTTCCTTTGATCTGATCTGCTCAAGCACAAGACATGGTGTAAATCCTGATTTTGCCCACAAGATCCATCTATAGGTACTTTCCACAGATATCATTTACATGAACACCTCTTCATTTGGCTACTGCTATTGGAAAAAAAATAAGCAAATCAAGAATAACTTCAGAGCATAAATTCTCTGGATGTCTCCTCCTCTCAGCCAGGTTTTGTTTTCATTACAGAGGATGGCACAAGGCTCTTGTTCCTTTGTTCTCCTGCTGTGTTGAAATGCAGGTTCTATTATAATGGGGCTTTGAACAACCTGGTCCAGTGGAAGGTGTCCCTGCCCATGGTAGGGGTCTTGGAACTAGATGAACTTTAAGGTCCCTTGCAATCCAAACCGTTCTAGGATTCTACAAATATTGAGCAATTAAAAACATGGCACCCCTGTAACCTTTCATTTATTTTTCAGACTGGAGTGTTTTTTAGTGTTGTGCAGTGTCCCTCCTTCTTTCAGCTTTTACCTTCAAATTTCACAATTTTACAAATGTCCCAAATTTCCTTTGCTTTTCCAAAACATACCCATTATTGTCTCAGCCCCATCTCTTGGTCAATTTGCACATTACCTCACCCAGCAAGCCTTGCTGGAGGTTTATTTTCACAAGGCAGCAGCAGACCCCAGTGCTTCACTTCTTTAATACATCATGAACTCACAGAACAGTTTGTTTGGAAGGGACCTCAAAGTTCATCTCATTCTAACCCAACTGTGCCCTGAGGAAGAACACCTTCCTCTAGACCAGATTGCTCCAAGCCTCATCCAGCCTGACCTTGAACACTTCTAGGGATGGAGGATCCACAGCTTCTCTGGGCCTCACCATCTTCACAGGGAAGAATTTCTTGCTAATATTTGATCTAACCCTACCCTCCTTAATATTAAGGCCATTCCCCCTTCTCCAATTATTGCATGCCCTTATAGACCCATGTATATCTATGCTTCTGGCTTAACACCACATGTACCAGTGGCTCCAGGCATCCCCCCTGCCCTGCAGCTTCACTTTCAGCTCCTCCAGCTCTCTACCTTCACTTCCTTTGAAAGTTCATTCACTCTAACTGGGGCTTCTCCTTCTGCCCTGTCCCTCTCCAGCCTCACAAGCCAAAATTCTCTTGATCTTTGGGCACAACCTGCAGCTCTTCAGACCACAGACAGCCAAGCTGTTTCCTTGTCCCTCCTCCACTGGCCTCCTCTCTGCTGCTGCAGCAGGATGGTGTCTCCTGGCCCCTTCTTGTGGCTGTAGTTCTCTGAGTCAAAGGCACAAAATGCTGCCTCACTGTGTTTTCAGATCACACAAAATTTCATGCCAACTCACAGTTGCCCCTCCTGCAGCCCTGAGTGAGCTGGGGCCAGGTGCTGTCACAGCCCAGACCTCTTTTGTTAGCCTGTTCCTTGTCCAATTGGTTATTTCACCAGACTTGCTGTTGTAACAGCTCTATTGAAGTTCATGTAATTCCTGTTTTCAGTCACAGTCTTGCTCCCTCTTGCTGTCCCTTTCTCAGAAATATAAATCAAACATTAATATTGATCAGCATTTAATTCCAGGCACAAAGGGAAATCTGCTTTCATGTGATATGAACTATTTATAAAACATTGATGAGGGCAAAGGAGAAGGTTTCAAACATGATGGCCAGCCCATTTTTACTCCTCCTCAAACACAGGAGGCAGGCATCTGGACCTTCAGCTGCATTGAAATTTGGATTTGACTTATAAATCCAGATTTGGAAAAGTCAAGGGACTTATTACTCAAAAGGATTGACTGAGAGACCTCAGATGCTTTTATCCTCTGTATACACAGGATGCTTTCTCAAATACCAGTGCTCTGAATTTTAACATCAATCATTCTATCAAAGCTGGATAGGTTAGCCACTTCCAAATGCCTTGCCTCATTTAGCCAGACATTTACTCATGTTCTGCTATGTGTTCCCCATGAAAGTACAGTCAGATTTCTAATGGTATGGACTGGTGCTTAGAGAGCAGCAACTGAGCTCTACTAATCAAAGGGACTTTGACAGATGAGTGCTGCTGTGGTTTGAGTGGACATGGACTTGCTGAACATTGCTTGTCAGGAAACTCTCACATATAACTCAAATGCTGAAAGTGCCTTTTTGTTATTCCCCTATTAGCTTGAGAACATGGGAAGGGACAAAATAAGGAATTCGGGTGTAAATAAAAGAACCAGAAAGTTAAGTGCAATTAAATCTGTTTGGTGAATTTTGAAATAAATCAGATTACTTTGGCCTCCTTATAACCAAAGCAGAGAGATCACATCTCAGCTCAGAGAGACAAGCAACCTCCCTCTCTGCTGTATAAAGGGAATCCAGAGATAAAGCTAAGAGAAAATTGAAAGGCACGAAAAAATGAAAAACAGAAGAGGAATACAGGATGAGAAGAGCAGAGGACGCAAGAGAGGACAAAGAACACAAATGTCATGAGAATTGCATATATGAAATAAAAAGACTACCCTGTTGTAAAATTAGGTTTTTTCTGGGTAGACTGTGGAGCAACTCCACCAAACATATCCAGCTACTTTGGCTGCACAAAGGCATTGCTGAATGCACTCCTGGTGCATTGGGTTTGATGCTCTCCTGGCTTACACCTGGCTTTGATGTGGTTTATGCTGGTGTGTGTGAGAGAAGATGTACTCTGAGAGCAATTGTCAACTAATAACAGTATATAAGAAAAATAGGGCTCAAAAGATTATGAGAGCTGCCTAATCTGAAGATCTATCATTATACTTCAATCATCAGATCCTGCTAGGGAAAGAAAAAAAAAAAAAAAAACCACTCCTGGCTCTTTTTTTTTCATGAACTTNTTAATTTTGCTTTCTGAGGATCCTCTCCATCAATGACCTGCAGTCTGCGTAAGTGGGAATATAAAGCAATTGACAAAAAATCAATATTAATTTAGGAGTGTGTTGGATTTTTTCCTGTCTTTCTAACAGGTATTTATCAGGGTGTTATTGATGCCTTGAGAAAGCTGACCTGGAACAGAAATTAGACAGAGCTAAGAAAATAAAGTAGATATTCTTAAAAGGCCTTAAAGGGTACACCTTGGGCAGTTCAAGAGCCTGGCCAGGGCTATACCTCAGGTGGACCCAAAATGGGTAAAAAATGGACAAACAGTCAAGAGGTCTCACAGTTTATAACTTTAGGTCCATTTACATATTGGGATTAATTGTCCAATTACACCTTAGGTTATGAAGTCCCATTCTTCTTGTTTTCTCTCTTCAGTCCATCATTGTTTATGCTTTTGGGCCTGAAACTTTCAACTGCTGTCCTTGTTCTCAAGCTGGGAAAGGATTTGTTCTGTCTACCCACTCTGTGAGAGAGCTCACTAACACTTAATATGAGGTTCAGAACTGCATTCTTAGACAGCGCAGAATCTGAAAACATTTAAGCTAAAACTTAAGGCATCATTATCACCTGGCAGCCTGAGGCAGATGAGATTCCAAATGCAGGACCCTGGGGCTTTGGCCTGGTTTAGGGCAAATTTGGGAGGAAACTTTCTAAGGAGTCCCTCTAGAAAGCAAAATTCAAGCAGCCCCTCCCCCAAATGGTTTGGGAAAAGATTTCCTTAGAGAAAAGGGGGAAAAACCTGTTTATTTAACAAGCAAAGTATTCACAAGCATTTTAAAAAATGAATAATATTAAAAAATGAAACCTCTTGCTGTTGTGAAGAGATGGCAAATTCAGACAGTCCTTTTGTGGGGAGCAGCTCAGCTCGCTCAGTCTCCTGGCAGCCCCTCCAGTTCTGGGATGCAGCGTCCTGGCCCTGCTGGGCCACAGCTGTGAGCTCCTGGTGTTCTGGCCTTTCAGTCCAGAGCAGGCTGATCAGTTCCAAGAAAAAGAAAAGCCACAGTCCAGGGAACTTCTCTGCCTCAGCTAAGTACAAACTAACTCAAAGCAAAGGAGAGCTCTCTCTTGCTGTCCCTGCTGCAGACAACACAGTCCATGAGAGAGAAAGCTGAAGCTCTTATCTCTGTGTTTTTGAATGCAGCCACCTCAGACATTCCACTGCTTCTCCTTCTCCCACTCTTCACTCTGAGATCTAGTTTTAAAGGTGCAAAACTAATTTCTGGGCTAAGCAGATGATTGGGTTACAATTCAGCATCATAAAGTCACCCTTGGACAGGCTTGAAGGGACGCTTTGAGCCATGGTTGTGTGTGTGCTCAGCTATAGATCAGGATTGTCAGGTTTGTGTTCCTGACTTTTATCAAAACTGGTCACTGTAGTTATTTCCAGCACTTAGAGACACTGGTCTGTTTCACAGCTGTTTCGCTCAGAAATTTCTTGAGGAATTGTTTGGTTTTAGTAAGTGTTTGATTAGTTGAATTTCACCCAGTTTTATTTTTTATTATTTTGGGTGGAAGCAAAGGTGGAGAAAAATATAAGTTTGGTTAGTTGGGTTTTTTGGTCATTTTTTTTAGATCTAAAGCAGAGTTTGTCACTCATGAACTTAGGATCACAACTAGATTTGTCAACCACCATAGCAGAGATATTAGAGGAAATTTTTAAAGGAAGATCAAGCTGATGTTCTAGGATTTTATTGAAGTTTCTCCCCACATGTAAGAGGTGAAGTGGAAGAAATCCCAGGGATTTCTTGGGAAAGAAAAGCTGATGCCTATGGGTCAGTCTGGCACTGAAATCACTGCAGGATACATATATTCTTTATGCTGAAGGCTAAGTTACAAACAATTTCCTATTTAAAGACAATAAAATATTTATGGTAGATTTGAAGCAGGTGACACTGGGAGAGCTCCAAGAGGGACATGAGCAAAGAGCAATGAGCCAAAATGGTTTTAGGCACAACATCTCAGGAGACTGAAGGGGAAAAAGGCTTAAATGCAGACAACAGGGGGAAACTTTCCAGTCTTTGATCAGGCCCTAATCTAAACAGCCTTGTCAACACAGGTTTGAGCTCAGGAGCTTTATTTTTGGCTTTTCAACTCTTTTTTTTTTTTAATCTTGAGCAGGTTGTTTTATTGCTTCCAGCCTCAGTTTCCCACACTTGAAAAAGGGATTTTTGGTACTGTCTCCCTTTACAGCATACATTACTACCTGTTTCATAAAAGTGTGTACTAAAAGTTTAGCCCCCTTTGTTGCACCCAGATAATGGTTTTCCATTGGCTATAACCAATGGGGAAAAAAGGCCCATCATCCAAGGAGGCTGACCATGGAGCCTTCCTCTCATAGGTGAGAGGAGAAGGAAAAGGTCAAGGCTGCTGTGCATGTCTGCCTCTGCATGCCATGCCTCTGAGAGGGATGCAGGACTTTCTTTCATTGCCAGGGCTGTTAATCTGGCACCTTTAACCAGGTATCTATAAAAAGGGAGGGAAATGATGAACCATCAGTCTCAGGTGCTTTGCAAGTGCTCTTGTTTGCAATGGTCCATAGCTTTAGTCTGCTAAGAGCAATTCTGTTCATTGTCCTGTCTGCCCAGCAGATGAGCAAAATTACTGACAGCAGAAATATTCCGAAACAGAGGATATTAAGCAAGCACACAGATGATTGATGTCTGCTGCTCTCCCAGTGGAGTTATCACTTATGTGATTTAAGTTCACTTCAGTGACATTTCTGCCCTTGAGAATTTCTCTCCTCCTTTGCAGAACTGTGTGCACTTTACTTGAAGTTTTGTAAACAGCTGTGGGGAAGGATCTTCCCAGTGCAGGGCTGTGTTTCCATCAGCATCACAGGCAGCAGTCGAGCAGGGCTTTTTCAGTGAGAGCACATGTCACAAGTGGTTGAGTTAGTTCTCTGCTATTCATTTTACCAAAGCTCAGATCCTTATGTCAGGCTGTAGGGTCCTCAGCTGTCTGAGAGTCCACAACTTCATCTCACTCTGAAACAGCAGCTTTTGTCAAAGAGGAGTCAGGCTGACTTCACAGATAAAGGTAATGGTAGATACTGGAGTGGATGTTTAGCTCTGAAATGGGTTTCCCTCAGAAATCTTTCTGGTTTTAAGAACACACTGAAGAGGCAGAGGATCTGTTCCTGCTATGTCGGCCAAGGCAAGAAAGAAACTCATCTCCTTATATCAGCATAGGCATCAAAGCCTATAAATAGATAAATAAAGTAAGCTCATACAGTATCAAACTAGAAAAATGTGATGTAACAGCTTCATTATCATATTTATGTCTTCCTAATTGCACTCTGCTGAGATCACTTGCAAGCCTAACATGTATTTCTGTATAATAGGATCAAGTGTATTTGATCTTAAGCTGTTTTCAACAGAAAGCTGAAATGAAAGGTGAGAATCAGAAAAGAGCATGAAAATTACTGCCTAACTTTAATGGTAAAAGTATTTTCTCTTAAGAAAACTTTCCTCCTGTAAATGTGTGACCCATTTTCTAGAATCCATCTGTATATTTGTAACATGATGTGGGAGCTAGGACTGAAGACAGGGATCTCACAGACATATAAGTCTATATGCTAAGAGAAGCAGCAACTATACATGGGGAAGCAACTTATGACAAAGGGAAAACTATGCCTCCTGCATAAATTATATTAATGACCAAGGTAATATTAGTATCTGGACTCAGTGGTCATCTCTGAGTCTTGAGCCTTGAGCCTGAGTCTCTTGAGCCTTGAAATACTTTTGCCTTCTGTGCCCAGTATTGGTTTTAGTCACTGGTGATTTTGAGTGAGAGCTGTCCAAAAAAAAAAAAAATATATATATAAAATTCCTCATTTGGGAGTGATCAACTCTTCCAGTAAACAGACAAGGGAGAGAATCTGATCTTTATCATAACATGATAAAGTGACACATAGAATTTAGGAAAGGCTTGTTTCAAACTTGCCACACTGTGCTTGTCAGAGACTGACAAGCAAGTTTTGATGGCTCCAAATGCTGCTGATAAGATTGAGGTGTATTAGGAAAGCTGCTTTCTCCTGGGCATGAAATTACTCCAACAGTCACTAAGGAAATGTATTCCAGTAATCTATGGCCACTTCACATGTGCTGCAGGTCACTGGCAATTGCTTCAGCAAAAATAACAGCTGCATTAATACTGTGTAAATTCCTCAGAAAACAACTACTTGCTTTATGCAGCAGTTAGAAAAGTGAATTGATTTAATTACTGGATGCACACTTCCTTGAATGTGTGCATATTATTATTCTACCAGTTTCACAGATGCAAACCCTGAGCTCACAAATAAAAAGGCATCTTCAGGAATCATGATATCAGTTGTGTGCTCATGCTTTGGTTTGCACTCTGGGCTCTCACACCAGCAGGATCAAATCCAGCTGAGTCTCAAGCCCTTGGACACCAGCCCTGGGTGATTGATCCCCCTTGTGAAGAAGTTGGTTTTAACAAATTGGCTGGTGTAGAGGACAGTGGCCCTACAGTGTGATATAACTTCACATTAGAAGCACTGCATTGAGATATGCAGGATAACCTTTCCAAGAGGTCCTTGCCAGAGAAGCCTGTTTCTGGGACAATCAGTGATGAATGAAGAAAATGAACAGGAAAAGTTAAGAGGAAACACTCTGAAAAGTCTAACTGAGGCTTTTTATTCACTATTAGTCTTAATACTGCATATTTAATACTGCATACTTAGTCTGCAGTGAGTATGGGCATTGCCAGAAAGATATGCAGAGTTCTGGCTTTGGGTGATAATCAATTGGCTGGATCAAAACAAAGGGTGATGGATTCAAGCTGAAAGAGGGTAGATTAAGATTAAATATTAGGAAGAAATTCTTCCCTGTGAGGGTGGGGAGACCCTGGCACAGGGTGCCCAGAGAAGCTGTGGCTGCCTCATCCCTGGGAGTGTTCAAAGTTGGGCTGGATGGGGCTTGGAGCAACCTGGGACAGTAGAAGGTGTCCCTGGCCATAGCAGGAGGTGGAAGAAGATGAAGTTCCAAACCATTCCAGGACCCTGACTCTGTAATTGCTCCCACTCCAGCTCACTGGAGGCAGCCAGGGCTGTGTTTCAAGTGGTGCCTTCAGCTGAACTGTGCAATCTGTGCTCCCTGTGTAGCATCCCAAAGTGCTTCCAGGGTGGCTGGCAAACTTAAAATGGCTTGGCATAAGACTACTAAGCTTTATCCTCCCCATAAATTTGTCCAAGGACTAGGAGTGTTTTAAGGCATATCAACCTAAAGAAGTTTTAGAGTGCGCTGGAAAAGAGCTATAGTGCTGCAATTTACAGCCAGGAACATTCACCTGGACAATAAGAATCCTGGTGCATTGAGCTGAAAAATATGCTGCAGTGTATGGTATTGGCTTGTTTGTAATAAACCACTAGCCTGGTACATTTTATTGGTTTACAGCCATTTATTGTTTTGTTTTCAGAAATACAGTATGTAAGCAAAACTGATAAAATAGTTTACTACATAGCAATTGTTTAAGAGGGGAAGACCTATCAGAAGAGGTATCTCTTAAAAAGTATTCAGTGGGTGCCATGCACTAGGGGACAAAATTAAAGAGATAGTTGAAGACCATCACAAGTTCTCCACTGTTTTTAGTTGGGCTGGAGAGAGTTTTTCACAAGGCCTTGGACAACTGTGAACTTCGTCAGTTGGATCTCAAATAAGAACACAAATCAGAAGAACAATATTTATTATTGGTTATTTATCATGCTTTTATTAAAGGGTTTCAGCTACCTAGTGAGAAAGCAGAGGGAATCAGAGGACACCTCTGAGATCAGACAGATCTCTTAGAGGAGAGCAGCAATTTGACCGACACCTATTGCATTCAGGAGGCCAGCTGTGGTACCTACCTTTCCTACCCCTTTCTTTGGTTCTTATCTTATAATGTTTGATATGCTTGTTTACATTCAAGTAAACTCTTTAAAACCTTATCTACTTTCTTACCTCTTCTTACCTGGGCAGCATATTAATACAGTGTATATGATGAGCTAACAAATCCATGTGTATGTTTGTAAATGGGGACTCTGCGCTTCAGTATTTGTACAATGATGCTTGTTAATGACAAAGGATCACTTAGTGTCAGCCTCCTCACAGGACCAACTCCAAGAAGATGCTGTTGTAAGAAAAGCACCAGAGTTCTGATGATTTAAGACAGAGTAGAGTTTACCATGGTTTATGCTGGGGATTTTAACATAAATCTCAAGAAATGTACAAAATAAATGGCAAAATGTTGTATCAAAGCAGTTAGAGACCAGATAGACTTAGAACCCTTTTTCTCTTCTTAGTCTATGGTTAAATAATTTATGTCAGTCTTCAAGTGCTCCAGAGCAACTCAACACTAGTGTCCAGTGTATTTCCAAGAGCAGCATTATCACACTGCCTCTCCAGCATCCATACACCCAGGAGGGAGCAACTTTTCCAGGAAACAGTGGAACTTTGTGGTATAGTGCTTGTCTTTCCAGCCCCATTGAACAAGATCCTCCTCCTTTATGTTTCAATGTAGGTAAGAGATCAGCTCTTTGGTTGGAGCATGGTGCTAATTACACCAAGGTTTTCGCCTCAATCCCCATTTGGGTCATTCACTCCAGACTTGGACTTGATGATCCTTGTGGGTTCCTTCCAACTCAGAAAATTCAGTGATTCCCTGTGAAACAAAATAAAAGAGCATCCAAACAAAAATTCCCTCCATTTCATGAGCTCCCAAAGGTGCAGGTGGTTTTGGTTTCAGAGGTACAGAATGGTCATGGACCATGATCCCATCTTTGTACATGCAGGTTTGGACTATCAGCCATTGGAGGAATAGCTCTCCCCAGCCTTTGAGAAACCAGATGCCTTCAACATATGTCAAGTATTTTAACTTTCATCCTGGCATAATCAGGGAGGAATGTTTGGTGGATGCTCAGGTCCACCTGCATCCTTTCAGCAGCTTGAAATGTTCACTGTATCCCATGTCCTTTTTAGCCTTTCTATTCAGCTGTCTGCAATTGAGCAGCTCTTCCCAGCACACCCACTACAGCTTCATCCTTAAACTGCAGGAACGAGTTCCAACCTATTATTGGACTGCTTAATGAGCCCATTCAGGTTGTTTTGGAAGAGTAGTTCTCATGGTTTTACCCCAGGGATTTAAATAGGCTCATATATCAAGGCCAAGCCTTGATAATTCCTTTATTTCTGGTGGCATTTTAAATCACACAGAAACCAGGAGCTTCTGAGCAGGGAAATAACTTCCTGCCATTAGGCAGCACCTATCACCAACCAAGAACACTTGTGAAATTTATATTCTTAGCTATGGCACTTGCTCAGAATTAATGAATTGGGCTGGGACAAACAAATCACTTTTTCAAATATTAAGTATCTCATCAAAGGATTTGCTTTCAATGATGTGTTTTAGCAGTAAGAAGCTAGGTTTTTTTCCTTTTCTTTTCTGTGTTTTTACTAAGTTTCCAAGCCCATATGCAATTCTGTATTGCTTTTCCAAACTATATCTCTTAGAACTCTCATACCAAGCCCTTGTTTTAGTATACTCTTCCCTGTGTGGCACATTCTCTGGTTTCTTCCTTCTCCCTTAATTTTTTTAGCTTGTCAGTCAAAGATTCATTATAGTGAGGAGAAATCAAAATACTAAACCCTTCAAATCAAAATGAGAGCTTTTCTTTCATAGAAATAATCTGCATTATGGTAATAATGAGCAATTAGAGGAAGTTAGTGGCATTTCAATAATCATACTCCTATTGTTTTGCTCAATAGATGCTAGTTCATATTCTAGAGAACTCCTTTATGTACTACTAATATCATCCCTGTAAAATGACAGATTTCCTGACCTTTTTCCTCTTCAAAGGATTTTCACCGAGCACGCTTGTTCTACAGAATAATTGTTGATAGCACTCCCAAACCCCAGGTACTCTCAGTTGAACCTCTAGCAGAGTGAAATTTTTGAGTTTCAGAATGTGAAATTGTCTTGACCCCTGTTGAGAAAATCACTATAGATGGATTTCTTTATAAATATTGTTGTAGATATAGAAATTTGTTAGAAAGGCAGGAGATGATGATACAGCTCTTCCCTTGGAGTAATTTTTAAGGGGTTTGGAGCTTCCCTTGCATAAGGGCAGGAGGATTGTGCCTGGAAGATAAAATTGTCTTCTAAAAAAGACAGAGGTAGAAAGCAGTAGAAAGAGCAATTATTGTCCAAAAGTTCTTATTTAAGCAAGAAAATCAGGTCTGGACTTGATTTAGGATTCAACTAAAAGCTGACAACAGTCTGAATATGGATGGATTTTCAACATGAGATTTGTTGCACAATGCATATATTCTAACATATTAATTGCTCAATGGAATTGATGCAATTGGAAATTAACTCACTGATGTAACTCTGCTGCTGCTGAATCCCATGATGACATCCAAGATCTCCCTATGAATCTTTCTCCACCATTTTTTCCATGAAGTTCTCAAAATATATCCTGGTATCGTGTGTTATTCCCCTGCAGCCTTGTCTGTGACCATGGAGCTTGTTCCTCCTGGCCAGGTTTGCCATGTGTCCCTGAAGGTGTTTTCTCCATGGACATGTGGTGCTGAAAAGTGCACTGAATTAATTCACTTGTGCTTCTATTCCTGATGCCAGCTCTTGAACTCAAATACTTCTTTGGTCTTTCTTTGTATTCAAGTTGATTGAGAGGGCTGAGCCATATACAATATTCAAATTGCTTTTATGCATGAAGAGATTTTCAAGAAATCAGTGCACTCTTTGAGTGACATAATTAATACATGAACTGGCTGCCCTTTAAAGACAGCAGTAATGTTCCTCACGAAGACCGATGCACTAATAGTACATTCAGTAATGTACTTTTTAAAAGCTAAATTCTTCATTTTTGGTATTTGAGTAGGACACAGAATTAGGCATGCTGAGCTGTATTTATTAGCAGAAAGCTGATTATTATTACTGACCAATCTGCTTTTTTAATGATTCAGTGAGCATGTTGTTTTTTTATAGTAATGAATACAGGGCTCTTAATCAGGTGGTCTGACAAGTGTGCAGTTTGCCTGGAAAATTATGCTGGACTGAAAGTGGTTTTATGAAGAATAAAAAAAGGGGAAGGAACCTATAAAATGTTGGCATTTAAAGGAGAAAGGGTCAGGAAGTGCTGAAGGAACAGAGCAATTCTTTCTGTTTATCATCTGTATGCAGATATTTGGCCAAAATTTCCAGTTAGTGTCAGAGATACATTATGCCCAACTCAAGACAAATTTCAGGTCTGGTTTTAACATTTTCCACTGAAGGCCAAAGGAGCAAGACTGAAATGTTCTTTAGAAGCAGGAGGGCAATATGGTTCTGTGAAAGGCCTCTATAAAAATCAGATGGCTGCAACTCCCCTGGGCTCTGGGGTCATGTTTACCTTCCTCTAGTTAAAAAAAGAAATATTTATTTTTACTTTGAGTACATATTTGTCTCATTTCTTACCCACTTATGTGCCCCTAAGGCATCTTAGTCTTTCTACCAACCTGATCTATTTTCTGATACTGATCTTACTTCACACTCCTGAAAGTGTCTTCTCCTATACCCAAGAGCCTGGCCTGGAGGATACTGATGTGTCTTGGGGGCTGCTCTTCACACTCACCACAGTCAAAGCAGATTTTCACACTGACAAAGTCCATGAAAGGGAATAACTGACTTGTACCTGACAACAGTAATCGAATGAGGCTCCATGGAGACTTCTGCTGACTTTGATGGCCTTTGATCAGTCAATAATGAGTCACTGTCACCAGTGACCTTTATCAATGTATAACCTGAAAAATGAATATACTGCTAAAAAATACATCAAACTTCTCTTTTTTGATTTGCCTTTATTTAGCAATCTCTCTCCCTACTCTGGTCTCTGTGATTGACTAGAGAGTACTGATTGACAAGAGAATTGTATTTCATTCTGTTGATCCAGTTGTAAGTGGGTGTCCAGTTCTGAGGTTCAACTGAAGAGTGATTGCTCACTTTCCATTACAATTTTCTTTATAAAGAAAGCAAGAAAAAGCAATTTCTAAAAGAATGATCCAGAGAATTTGTTCACAGAGGACTTAATGTTCTAAGAAGTTGATAGGAAACTCCCTAGGGAGCAACTTTTAGGATTAACACTGCTGCTTTTCAAATTCCAGCATAACATCTGAATTAACGTGCCAGGTTTTGTCATGTGCTCCACATTCCATCTGGATAATGAGTGTCAGTCCATGGCTGTTGTTTCCCAGGCCACTCACATGCTAAAGACCCAAGGCTGATGGGGTCAGTGTAAAGAACCCCACTGATGCCTTTATGCTTTCATCAGCTCTAACTCACAGCACTGAGGCCCTGCTCATTGGGCACAACTTAATCTAAACAGTGTATATTGCCTGCAGGAACAACCTTTGACTTTATAAACTTTCTTCTGAGCTTTATGTGTGAATTTATGCCTCAAGAAAATTTCCACTGAAGCCGTTGAAAATTGTGTATAAATAAAACTATTGGAAAAAATAGTTGTCTGTTACATAGGAGAACCAGGTTTATATATTCCTTTTTCTCTTTCCTGCAATTCTCTCCTCTTCCACAACCAATATGCAGATTACTTGATTAGAACTTCAATGTAACAGGTATGTTTTCTTTATTTGCTCTGGGAGAAAAGTCATCAAATATGACAGACAATGGAAACAAGGCATGAAGGAATTTTCTGTTTTATGTTCTTAAAGAACTAAATGGAGCAAGGAGGCAATTTCAACTCTAGTCTCACAAATAACCTTATTTTTTTCCTCCTAGGTTCAGTATTATCTTTATATTGTGCACTGACCTCTTAAAAAGGGGGGTGTCTGAAGCTGATAGAGAATAAGGACCATCAGTGAATCAATATAGGTGAACTAACTCCAGAAGTAAAAGTTCATTGGAGAGAAGCAATATGACATTATTTTTGAATTGTCTGCAACACCTGAGCCTTGAGTATCATTTGGAAATACAAAAATGTCTTTTTATCTATATTGTGAGCCTGAAAGGATTCCCTGTCTGTTTGCTCTTTGTCATCAAAAGCTCTTGTCCATCATTGCACAATATTTTGTATTTTCTTCTGTAAAACTCTGAAATTACTGTTTAGATTGAACACCTCAAGTGAGCACTAGGTAAGCCAGAGGACATTTTATTTCCTTTCAAGACCTGGGAGACAGATGTGTCACACAAAACCATCTTTTCTCTGTATTGCAATCACAAGGTGCTTTAGCACTTTTGTTTCACAATGAGGAAAATTGCTCTTCTTTTAACTCATCTTGAAAGCCACTGCGTGGTGTGAAATTTAGTGTAGAGATACTGTAAATTTAAACTTACAGTTATGTAAACATTAGACACTGATGTCATCTGGAGTGGCCCTTCCCAACAAGTAAATGAGAAACATTCACTGCAGCCTCCACCCTCAAAGACTCCCACTGCTGCTACAGTAATTTGTTATGGTAACTCAGGTAACTATCAAAAACTGGGCTGCATTCTGCCAGGAACCATATAAATTCAGAATAGTAGATGCTCTGTGCTCTGATGAGCTCGAAATTTAGAAATACAAGGCAGCCTTGGTGTGAGGTTATGAGCATAGTCATGTTTTTCAATAATCTCAGATCAACCAATGGATTTGTAATATATTTTTTTTAAAGATTGAATGCAGTCTTCAAATATTATGATTCCCAGAATAGCTTAATATCTTTTTAGTGTCCAAAATCACCTGGGTTGAAACTGGATGATCTATAAGGTACCTTCCAACTTTAACCATTCTATGAATCTATGATCCTAGAACACTTTTTTTCCTGAAAACCATCGGTGGTGCCGTGAGCATTTCTACACACACAGCCCACTAAAAACAAACTTAGCTTCTCTAAACACCAGGCTGAACACCAGAGCCACTGTCCTCAGACAGCTGCTGTCCCTACCATTAGAATCTTTATAGCACACACATTACTTCTGACTGAAATCAATCCTGCTTTGCCCACCAAAGGACAGAACTTGTCCCGTGCAACAACAGAATAAACTGAGCTGACCAAGAAACAATGGGACCTGCACAGGGAGGAAAATATTCACCATATTCTGATGTAAAAAAACAAATGGGAAAAGTCCATAATTTAAAGATGCTCCAAGTCAAAAGAAACAATTTAATCATCAATTATATACAATTCTCCTTAACATAGAACCATCTTAACAGTTTTTTAAAAACAATCAGTCCACAGATCCTTATTATATATGCTTATATATATATAGATAGATACACACATATAAAATCTCGTGCCACAGTAATAATTTTCTTTGATTTATCAAGATTAGCTCTTTTTTTGTGTGTCCATGAATAGTTATCTTGTTGGACTCATTGTACTATATGATCTGCAATAACCCCAGCAGTAAAATAAGGGTTTTTCAAGTGTGACTTCACTGGATTTACTCCCATATTCTGTATGTATAGTACAACAGCATGAAGCAGTGGCACCATGAGAATTAGCTAGCACAATAAAGCTGAAAACATCCTTTGCCAGTAGCCTTAATTCACACTCACTTTCCCTTCCCAGGATTGTCACTAATAGGCAATGACTACTTCTTAAATATTATTTAAGTTTAATAGCTGATTATTATTGCTAAATGGTATGAATACTTTTAGCTGTGATTGGACAGAGAAGCTGCTTTGCATTTTAGGTTCCTGAATGGATATGTTTGCAAACATTTTGCCTGGCACATTTATTTAGAAAGAGCTGAAATCCACATTTCATGAACACGCTTTCTGAGTCCTTTAAATTCCTTTTTTACAAACACATCAATTACTCCAGGAAAAGCAGTGAACTTTTCTCAGATATGAGCAAAAATAATTTAAAATTTGGATGAATACAGGCTTGTTTCTTTGCTTCATAGCTTCTTCAGTTTTATTTGAAGAGAAGAATGTATATTGAATTAGGTAATAGAAGCTATGTTGGAAAGTCTTTGTCATTCAGCAGTTGCAGAAGAGCAATCTCAGGCAATGTGGCTTGGCTCATCCCACATAATTTTGGGATTTAACTGAACAACACAACAGAACCTTGGTTTTGGCATTTGCTAGCATTGCCCTCCAAAGACAGAAAAAGGCATGTTGTTATCTGATGAAAATTGTCTGCTTCCCAAATGGTCATGACCTAAAATGCTCATTTTCCTTTTTTTTTTTTTTTTTTTTTTTTTTTTTTTTTTTTTTTTTTTTTTTTTTCCCACACCAGATAGTCAGCTCTATGGAAGAAAAATCGTACATTAGCCAGCCAGCAGCTTTGTCTGTGGAAATAGGTAAGTTTTACTCCTACAGAGAGGCTCAAGCAATTAAATCTGAGCTCTGCCACAGAAGAACTGCAGCATTCATACACTTCTGATTTTTTTTCCCTACCCCACCTTGACTTCACTCAGGACAGGCAGGATTAACTTCCATCTATCCATGGTGTTCCTGGAACTGCCAATGGACTTGTTAAATTGTGATAATAATTTTTAGGCTGTTGGCCACACATTTGTTATGAAATGAACTCTCTTCACATGAGCTGTCAGACAGAAATTACTCTTAGTCACAATCAGTCTAAATTTCAACTGGAGGCTTCAAGGTGATGGCTGTGAACTTCATCAGCTATTAAAGGCCCATGAAGCATTCAAGCTTTTCCATTTTTAGCTAGAGCAGGACTTCTAAATTCCTGGAGAAAGTACTGTTTATATGTCAAAATTCCATAGCATTAAATGAAATAAATCTGTATTTCTGCAGATTACCTCCATTAGAGTTGATTTAATTTCTTCAGGCCAAATTCTGTGTTCCCTTCCTTCTTCTGTTGAAAGCAATAAATGCTTTAAATAAACTCTTGGGAAATGTTCTGGGCCCATAGCAGTAAAACTCAGAAAAGTGATCAAAAACTTATATATTTATAGATTTCATTAGATTTAAAAGTACCTCTGCTCTTCTCTGTGAATGTCTAGGGTTTATTAAATACATGGCAGGCTTGTTAAGCTCATTATAACTTTTTGCCCTTAAACCATTGGAGTATTGAGCCATGAACTGAGGCTTTGGGATCTGTAAAGTCCTCTGGAAGGAGCTGGAATAGATGAGTGAGCATCCATAAACTCTGTACTGTTACACACACAAGGACCAACACGGCACTTTGCATTTGAATATTTCTCTTCAATGCCTTTTGCTTACACTTCATTTTTATTCAGCCACATTGAATGCAACTCAAAACAAGACCTTTACCTAATGCTGAGTTTAATGACCCTTTTAATTCCAGCAGAGCTGTCCTCCTTCACTCTCACTGCTGTTCCCTCGTAGCTTTGGAGCGTTAAACGTGTTATAAAAATGTCTTTTTGGTACGGTTCACAAATTAACTGAAAGGCACAGAGAAGCAGTATACTCATCCAGCATGAAATCAAAATCTAATCAATGCAGATTATGTTAGATTAGCTAAGCAAGTAAACAATTAGCCAAGTTAATGTTACCTACCATGTCCTTCAGCACTTAACAGTTAAGGAATTTGTCTTCCCAGACATGTTTATTTCCAGCTCTTGTTGGTGACATTGCAGGTTCTTGGATGAATTTTTCAAACTGCTATCTCCTGTCAGCTCCTTATTTTAATTCTGTTCTAAGTTTTGAACAAAAAGGAAGGAAATGGTAGGAAGAGGGGAGTCAGCTGCTTTGGAAGGAAATGTGGGTTTTGATGTGAACATATGATGCAGACCAAGGAATTGCCTCAGGCACTCAGCAGCCTCTCTCCAGCCTGGATTACACAAGGTTATGATGTTGCTCACCTCTCTAGAAGGGTTGAGGAGCTGTGAATCTACACCTTACTCTTTTAGAGACAAAAAGGTTCTAACCTCATATGACAGATTTCTGGCAAATATGAAAAGTAAATAAGCAGTTGGTTTTGATTTTTGTAAAATCCTACAATAGCTAGGTTTGGAAGGCATGTTGAAGACCACCTGGTTCCATCTCCTTTGTCACAGGCAGGGACATCTTCCACTATCCCAGGTTGCTCCAAGCCCTGTCCAGCCTGACCCTGAACACTTGCAGAGAGGGGCAGCCACAGCTTCTCTGGGCAACAAGATTTTTGAGGGATTGTTGGGGGTTTTATTATTATTTTTGGTGATGTGGCCATGCCTGTGTCTGAGTTGTCTCTCTGAATTCCCATATTGTTCAGACTTCCTTTTCTTATTAAGGTCACAGTTGAAGTGGAATTAGCAGCTGGAATTTTGGTACAGAAAACCTGCTCCATGACTCTGCCCTTTCTTTTAGGTCTCATGAAATTCACTGCTCAACTGGTATGGCCTGATGGGCTTCAATACCTGTGTTGGGTATGCACAGATCTTTTAAAATATTGCATTTCTCCTTCGATTTAATCTGCCTTCCTTTCATTTGTCTTTGGTTTAAGATCAGCACACCAACAAAAATAATTAATTTAGCAATCTCAAACCAGTTTCCAAACATCTGTTTGTTAATATCACTGCTACCAAGCCACAGAAAAACTTTGAGTCTTGCTTCAAATTTCTCACAGTAATGTAGGAATTAAATTGAGTTTATTTGTACAATTAATACCCTAAAACCAAACATGATCAGGTTTTAGCTGCTGTTTCAACAGAATTGTTGCATGGAATGCATCCAGTGGTCATATCTAAAATACACAATCTTCTATCATTAATGTGAGCTATTTCAAATTTTTTCATTCTAAAACCCACTTATATTTTTGTTGGGTCCATCACTTGCAAAATCTCACACAACCTTATTTTTTTTTTTTGTGAAGGATTGCATCCCATGTTATAAGAGTATTATAGCTGGAAAACTATTTTAATTTACAAAATGATTAGCATTAATTCTAAACAGTGACTGCTATACCTGAGCAACCAATTCATATTTTTCAGTGGGATGGACAGGAAATCACAGAACTTTTATGATCCTTTAAGACAAGTTTAACTCACCACATTTTTTAACTTCTCTCAGTAGGGAGGATGCTGCTGGCACTGAGTAAATAGTTTGACTTTTCAGCATAAAAATTAAGGAGGTCAAATACAGTTTTATTAACAAGTATTTGGGGTATTTTCCCACATTAGCAAATTAATTATTTTTCTTTTGATCTTAAAAGGCTTTGCTGAATCATTGCTTGTTCCTCTTTTTCTGATGGAGAAATTTTTAGGAATTCTGAGGAAAAAATTGCAAACACCCAAAGCCAAAACCTGCTTGGTATTTATGTGTTTCCAGATGGCAAATACATGAAGAATTGGAAAGAGTAAATAAACACTGATGTCTATATAATATTTTTGGTTTAAGGAAAAAAACAAAACACCAGAGTCCATAAGGACAGTGGAGACTTCTCAGTCTTGAGAATTAAATGCAAACCCATGAGGATGTGTTGTGATCAGAGGTGGTCTGCAGAGAAGTTCAAATCCTGCAAAGCATCACTGACATTTTCTTCTGAGAAAGGAAAATGCTTGGCATCATCTGGACACTCACCAAAACCATCCAGCTCCTTGAGGGCCTTCTGCAGGTGCTCTGTCCAGCTCCTGGCCCTGCTGCTCAGTTGTAGAACCATGGAATGGTTTGGGTTGGAAGGAACCTTAATGATCATCTACCCCCATCCCCTGCCATGGCCAGGGACACCTTCCTTAGGCCAGGTTCCTCCAAGCCCCATCCAACCTGGCCTTGGACACTCCCAGGGATGGGGCAGCCAGGGCAGGGCCTCCCCACCCTCACAGGAAGAGTTTCTTCCTAAGATTGAATCTAAACCTCCTCTCTTTCAGTTTAAAGCCATCCCCTTGTCCTTTCACTGCACACTTTGTAGGTCACAGCTGCAAAATGGACACCAGGAGCAAGAAGCAGAAAAGGATCTTTGGCACTCAAGTCAAAATGAGACATTATTGTTGTTGTTGTTGTTGTTGTTGTTGTTTTGCCATATCTACAGCTGAACCCTTTCCAAGCAGATCTTGGGGAGACATGGATCTCCATTTATTCAACTCCTTGACAAATCTGGGGATAGTTGCAATTGGTTGTCATATTAACAGTACCAAGAATGTTTATCCTGTGATTTGAGTCTCTGGAGGCCACAATGATACAAACAGTCCAAGGAAAACACAGGAAAATGTTACGTGCCATAGCCCAATGCCAAGAGAACTCTAACACAAAAGAACCTAAACACAAAAGAAAATTTTGATAAATTTTGATTGATACAGTTTTGTTTGATTCATAAATAGGGCTGATTCATATAAAAGGCTTCAACTTTATCAAGTAATAATCATAGGCTGATTTCAGAGACCTAAAAAGTTTGAAAGAACTCAAACTTTAAATAATGTTGCCTTTTAATTTTGAATTTTAAAAGAAGCCCTCTTTGAACAACTGAACTTGTAAGGAAATTGTGTTGTGGTTCATTAGAAAAAATTTGTATTCTCAGAACTTTTTTGAAAGTAAAAAGGCAATCAAAAATTTTGCAATCTCTTTGAATTTTAAAGCTTTAGATTACTTAAGTACTTTGATAATGTAAATAAGTGTCTGTTAGAAAAAGAGAGCAAATTAATTTCTTGGCCATTTTCCAAAATTTCTTCTAAGATGCATTTTCTTATTTTATGCTGGTTAAGGAATCCAGATTATGAAATCAGTTCAAATTTAACAAATTTTGAAGTACTGAAACTGTAACTGAAGGCATGTAACTGAAGAGAAAATTTACTGGACTCAAGGAATTGGGATTAGGGTGAATTATATACGATTTTGGCAAGAGTTTACACAATTTTTGACAATTAAATTCTGTTTATTTTAATTTTTTCAATTGAAAATTAAATCAATTACTTTTCAATTAAATTCTGTTTAGGGCTTTTTTTTTTGTTTTGTTTTGTTTTGTTTGTTTGTTTGTTTTTTTTTGTTTTTTTGTTTTTTTCTTTTTTTTTTTTTCCCTAGTTTATCCACTTCCATGGCTTGATCCTCACTCTACTCCCTCATTTCTGTTAACTTATTTTGATGGAGTGCATCTTGATTCATGGCGTTATGGAGGTGGAATGCTAAACTATTCCAAATGAGCTGGATTTGTGTGTACCTGAGGATTAATGGGCAGAAGAGTAGCCACAAGTCAAGATTTACAGGTTCTTCTTTTTTCTATAACATTTTTAGGGTTTTTTTGGGAAATAATATGGAACAGAAAGGCTCAGAGTAACTTCTGGCCAAAAGCAGATGCCTCTTGCATCCTGCAAGTCAGAGGACTTCTGCTGGGTGGTTGCTGTGACCCACCCAAACCCCAGTCAGTAACTGTGGAAGTTTGTGAGCTCTGATTCACTTCAAACAATGTGTTGTGCAATGACTGTAAAGAACAAAAGCCTATCAATAATCAAGGGGTTGTGGTTAAAAAAATTAATGGCTCTCGATATAAAATTGGATCTCCAGGTCTTCACTCATCCACTTCAGAACTAGTTCAAAGCTATCTGAGGTAATAAAAGACCTTGGTAAAATAAAAGACCTGTCCAAGCTAATAAAAAACTTGACAGAGTTACTGTGTGTCATTTTCCAGGGAGCTGTAACTACTGCGTTATAGCCAGTTCATTGAGAACTAAGTACAGAGCACAAACACTGACGAAGCTTTGGAAGAGGGATGAATTATGGGTGGATCAGATACAGACACAAAAGTGCTGTGCTGGAGGTTAAAGCCATTCCAGAAGCTGAATGCCTTTGCTTCACAGAAAAGGATGTGACAATGAGTTTCATTTAAAGACTGAATTCATTTGCCATGGGAACAATGAGGTTTTGCTTTTTTAATCAAAATGCAGACAAGTAATTTCTTAGGCAAGCAAAGCTCTGAATTATGCTAGGGAAGATACAACGTGAGTAAACAGTCTTTTCTGTAATATAGCTATAAAATATTATATTATACATATACATGAAATAAAGAAGTGATTGAACTTGTCATTTAATTGTATTATCAGATTTGTGGCTTGTGAAAATGACAGGGAAAATAACACAGTACACAGCATGGGTCAATTTATTAATTGTGGATAATATTGAGCCAACTCCAGTCACTGCTATTGTATTTCTTATTTATAGGTATTCATCAAGTTGCTTGGATAAATAATTTCAACCAGCTCATCAGTTTTTTATGGTCTTCCTATTTTGATTGCATCCTGGTTGTCTACCAGGACCAGGGACCGGTTTTTGAGGCCACACAGCATCATTTCTACCTGGATACCTGTTACGTTTCCAGTGGGAGGGTAACCTTGAATACCTGTTGAACTTGAGCTTTTTGATGATGTGACATTTGTGGCATTCTAAATATCTGTAATATTTGAAAGAACAGGACAAAAGAGGTAATTTATTTATGTGTTTTTTAATTCTTACCCCATTCCTTCCAACTCTATAATAGCTGGCGTCATTTGCTTCTTAAAGTTGAATCATGGAAAAACTCCAGTTAGACAGTTGAACTGAGGGCCAAATCTTGGTCTAGATATCCATTTTCACTCCCACAAAAATTGGGAGGTTTTTATGAATAAGAAATTAGGACTCAAACCTATCACTTTACAAAGCAAAAATGCCAGTTGGAGCTTGAAGCAAGATGTCCACACATCCTTGAAGCTTGTTACTGTTACTGTTTTCACCAGAAAAAGCACAATGACTTGGAGGTTTCTACTCACCTGAGGAGCAACATTCACATACCTGCTCTTGGCAAGAGTGCCTGAAACAAAGCATCACTCACACAGATTTCCTGGACAGGCTGTTTCTGTGCTTTCAGTGTCTAGAAATAATCTGCAGAATATTTGGTCACCAGAAATAGAGCAATCAAGTGCTGCTGGAGAAGGGCTGCATGTACTCTCCAGCAGGATTTTCAAAGCTACATCCAACATAGGTCTCGGAGCACAGAAATTCCTGGATTTTCAAAATATTTCAAAGCCAGATACACTTCTGGAAATCTTGCCATATCTGTAAGTGAGTGAGAGCAAAATGGTGGAGCTAATTAGGAGCTTTTCCTTTTCTTTTTCCTCATTTTCCTTTTCCTTTTCCTCATTTTCCTTTTCCTTTTCCTTTTCCTTTTCCTTTTCCTTTTCCTTTTCCTTTTCCTTTTCCTTTTCCTTTTCCTTTTCCTTTTCCTTTTCCTTTTCCTTTTCTTCCCTCCCAGGGGAGAAGCTCTTCCATATGGAGCTCAAATCTCCCCACAAAGCTCACATCTTCCAGTAGGGCAAATTATCTCTTGTGTGAAGTGGAAAGACATTTGGGAGCATGGAGAATGGGGCAGGAGGAAAGTGGAAAGTTTTATCTACTTCACATGGGAACAATGCTGTAAAAATAGGTTTTGTCATGGTTTTAAAAGTCTTTTATATCAGGTTTCATCAGGTTCATGCCTTGACTCCAGCATCCCTTAAAAGGTAAAGACCTCTAAGCTTGGCTGTATTTCCTCTTTATGCTGTGGCTTTTTCAGTTTAAAGCTCTAGTTATTTGCAGAAACTTGTTTGTAGGTTGCTTGGTAAGCCTGGAGTGAACAACTGTCCTGGTTTTCAGATTCTAGTTTGGGGCTTGAGGCAGGGAGAGAGTATTTAAATGGAGATATTAGATGGTACCCATTGCCCTGGGGAGACAGGGTTGCAAAATCTTCATTAAGGCCATGTGAGAGGCAAAAGAAAAAAAAAAAGGATTAATTTCTTCATGTTATTCATAGACAGGAATATATTGTCTGAAATATTAGCTGTGGGTCTTGTCCCTTGAGGCCTGAACACAGTGACAATGAGGAGTCTTGAAGAGGTTCTCAGCCATTAGGGAGTTACACAATACATGAAGAAGGTGAGATGAGAATTGGGACTAGACCTGTCCCTATTCTCTTATTTCTTCCTGTTTAAAATGCATCAATATTATAAAAAAAACCCACAAAGAACAAAAAACCCCGCCAAACAGAATACTGGCAGATTTTGTAATTTGTCAAAGAAAAAGTAGAAATACAATATACAGAGCCTGCAGCTGACACGAACTTTCTCCTTTATTTTTCCACCTGAATCTGAACTAATAGGAATAAGAACTATTTCTTCTGCCCACTGACCCAAAAGTTATGCATTCTTGTGCTAATCCACTTCTGCTGGTATTGACTGCTGGTCCCCATGGGTTTGCCTTGCAGAGTCAGAAATAAATTACCCATCCAAATCAATGAAACTCATGCCTGTGGTTTACACAGATGTAGCTCTATCACTCATACACAAGTGATAAGGGCTTGCAAAGTACTTCCACTCTTCATCTTTTGGCCATGTTTAAGCCACTCTTGGGAGAGAGCCACTCATCAGCATATGGTCCCTTTCAGACCATTGCTCTGCTTTGTAGTGCTGCTGGCTTAGAGAAATTGAAGTATCTTCAAAAACAGCATCGCTTTTGCTTCCTGCTATGGAAGCAAGAAGTTAATTGAGGGTTGTGCTGCTGATGTCATGGTGACACTGAGGTTACTGCACTCCCTCAAAACTCAAATTAAACTAAGAAAGCACTGCTACTTCACAGCCTGTGTTGTGTCTGGTACACCCTGATTTTTAGTTAGGTTAGTTCATTATTTATAAGCTGCCAGATCTAGAGAGTTCACTGACTGCAGGATTTGTGTTGTGAGTGAAAGAAGAACTAAGTCACCTCTTGGGCTGCTGCCTCATGATTTAAGAGATCCTCCAGTAACATTAAAATACACAGAAGAGGGGTGTATGTACCAAGTTTGTGCCAATAAGTTGTGGCAGTGAGTCAAGAATTCAACAGCAGCACTAGTATTATTTAAAGCCAAGTCGAGAAACCTCAGGCTGAAGGGAGCTCTGTGAGAAAATTCTTGAAGATGCTGGGTTTATATGTTGGAAATCTCTGCTGAAGCACAGCAGCCACATGGAGCAGCATCACCCAGAACAGCCACAACCACCAGGGAGCAGACACAGTGTAGGTGAAATATCTCAGTTCAGACTGCATCAAGTGATGTTGTGAGGGTGAGAATGAAATAAGAGACTTTTTACATGTGTTAGTCTTATTTAATACCACAGCAGGAACTGTTCATCACAATATCCTATATGTGTTTTCCATCAGAACTTCTGCTTCTAGGCATAAAAAAGACTTTGTAGATCAGTTTTCACTATTGATTCAGAATCTGAGCATCTGCTTTGCTCTTTTAGCTAGAAATCAGCTGGAGACTTGTTACTTTCAATAGGATCAAAATATGCATATCCCAATCTGATTGCCTGAAAGTGGTCATGGATTTAGCTGGTTAGACTCACTGAGTGATGCTCCTTTTCCTAGAGGCCAAAATCAAATTTTATTTGGAAAATAACAGAACTGTAGACAAAATAATGTGGATGGCACTTGTGGAGGTCATTCAGACCAACTTCCTGCTCAAGGCAGGGTCTGCTAGAGCAGGTTATCTAGAGACTCATCAATTCAAATTTTAGATATCTTGAAGGAAAGATCTTACAACCTCTTTGAGTCCTTTTTCCTGTCTTTAAGTGCCCTCAGGGTTATTTTTCCCTCCCTTTATCCACCAGATCATGCATCTTGCACCCTTGGCCATGCACATTCATTGTGTGTCCATGGGACACTCTGTTCACCTTGCTGCCCTCCCTCTCTAGCTGAAAGTGCAGTGATGTCCCTCCTCAGTCTTTTCCTCTAAAGGCTGAACTTATTTAGATATGCCTTTATTATTTTTATGACATCCCAGTGTAGCAAGCATAACTATAAACAATTTTGGTTTTTTTTAGTTCACTGTAATATTTTCTCAATCTGTATTTGTGAATGTCCAAGATAGGAAGCTGTTCTTGTGCCATTTCCTTTCACACAAAATTTCTGTTGGCTCTGTGCAAGGTGAACACTTTCAATGAATTAATTCTTAATTTTGACTTTGCTCCCATTTTGGTTCCTTCCATTCCTGAGTAACCCCCAGCAGTGTGACCTAGCCATTACTAAAGGAAAAAAAAAACATGAAATTGAAATTTATCCTGAGGAGGAGCTGAATAAGAGGCAGGTGCTGAAAGCAGTGTTCAGCTGAAAGGATGCTGAAGGAAGAGGTCTTAATCTCATGGCACAGGGGCTGTGGCAGCACACAGCTATGCACCAGTTCATGCTACAAACAAATCCTTGGGGCTGGGGTTTACAGGCCTTCTCCCTTCTGCAGTGCTGCAGCTGTTGGTGCCTCCTTTAAACCAGCTTAAGTACCTCCCTGTGACTTGTAGTGCCATATTTGCATTGCAGCACAGATGTACCCAGTGTAACATCACATATAACTCTGCAAAGACAACATCTGGTCCCATTAAGTGCAGTAGAAATACTGTTATTGGTTCCAGTAGGCCTGGTAGCTCATTTATTTATTTTGCATTGTTTTCTAGAAAATATCAGTCACTCATATGATGGAGTGACCTGTCTGAACTAGTGAGAGCTCTCACCCATAGGTTTGGTTGTTGAGCAGTGACATGGCTGCTTGAGTGACTTTCCCAGATTTTATGTTTTCTTCTATGTCACTATTATTTTCAGAATAGAAAACTCAAATATCTGAAATCACCTAATAGGTTGAAGGAGACAATGCCTTATAAAAACGTCTTTGCTATTGACTTTGTGGAAGATTTGATTACAATGAATTGTCAGGGAAATGATGTAATACTAAACATTGACAATGTAATATCCAAGTGTAATTCTGAACAATAGGAGGCAAGAGAAAAAGTACATTTCCTTTTATTGCAGCAGAGGCTGTTGCTAAATGGATAACAGAGTCTCAGTGTAGTAACTACTAAGAGTAATATGTTTGTATTGGAAGAGTTACAGTAGAATTTTGGCCAAACATGAAAAATATATAAGGAAAAAATAATTCTGTAAGCAGCTGAAACAAATCTAAACCTAATTTTTCACCCCTTAAAACATTTTATCAAAAACTGCCACAAATGAGCTGCAATATATAAGGCGAAATAACCAAAAATCAATTATCTATACAAGGTCCCAAGACAGATTTGTTGAAGCCATTTAACATCTTACTTTCTCATTGGTGTGTGCTTGATCCTTAAGCATGAGGAATTTTGACTACTGGCTCAAACTATGGTCCCAAGTATTCTCTGTCATGCTTGATTATTTCCCCACTTTCTCTCTTCTCCCTTGCATTTCGTCCCAGCCAGAGATTTATAACCCGTTGTTTCACTTCAGCTCGAGATTGTGCTTCAGAGCAGCCAAATAGCTGTCCACAGGAAGGTAAAAATCTTAGTACGACTCCAACCAGAGACTCTTTATCTTTAAAATATGGCATTCTGAAGCCTAATGTCCTCTGGTTTTATTAGCTCTTCTGGAGGGGTGCTTAGCTGGCAAGTGCAGCAGCTGCCACCAGCTCCTTGCAGCTTTAACAGCCTCAGTGCAAACTTTCCAGCCTGGGCACAAATTTCACAGGGCACAGTGGGTGGTGGTGGTGGTGGGTTCTGCTGTTCCCAGTGTTCCAGTTCCTCCAGGATCCAGGCACTGCCTCAATGCACAGGATGCAGCCCTTTCCTGGGCCAAGGGCGAGCTGGTACCTTGGTCACTGCAGAGAACACTGGACCCTGCCTGTCTCTGGGAAACCATCCTTTTTTAAGGGAAACCATCCTTTTTCAAGGTAAACCATCTTTTTCATCCCACTTTATGGGAATTGTAGGGGTTGTTGTTGTGCTTCAGAGCCAATTCTTCACCTGAGCACAGCAGGTATAAACCCTGCACAGGAGCCTGCCACATAGAGCGGACTCTGCGTGGCCAGCGACACTAATTTAACATGAGGGGAGTATTTCAGCCTAAGTGGTCTCTACTGTGCATAAAACACTCAGTACCAGTGACATTTGCTTCTTCTCTTAGTGGTAAAATATATTTATTTGAGAATCAGATCCTAATCTATCTCAGAACAGTGTTTTTAGTCTTTCACAGTAGCATTTATAATGATTGAAAGTGTAGGCTGGAGAGGACATCTTTCCGTAGCAATGAACAAAAATAAGAATAACTTTTCAGTATTACCATATATCAATAGCCAATTATTTTTGTAAGGATGGGTTCTGGCTGGCTGCTAATGGACTGACAATGAGATAAGTCTTCCAGGAGAGAAACCATCGTTTTAAAGATGGAGTTGCTGGCCTTTTAATTTTAAGGCATTACCAAAATCACACCTTTCACCTTTAAAAATTGTAAATGATCACAGACTTGTTCTAAATCATTTAATTGCTGTTTTAACTGAGCTTGACTCATGCTTTGCAGGGGTTTGTCTTTCTTAGCACTGATGGTGCCACTTAATTTCTTAATTTTTCTTAGAAGTACGACATCCTCCTTGCTTGTACTCTCCCTCCCAGCTGCTTGCTGGCCATCTGTCTGCAAAGGCAATTTTAGGAAGCTGCAGACAATTCACCCTTGCTCATATGCATTTCTAGAACCTGATACACAGCACAGATATTCACAGGCACAAAGTAAAACCCATTAAATGAGATAAAATGTAAAGATGCTTTAGAAAGATTTTTCCAATGTTACAGATAAACCAAGCTCACATTTCTTGCTGTTTTTTTTTTTCTGCTTATTCTTTCATCTTCACTTGTTTCATCCATCTCCTCTTTCTCTCTGACACAGGCAGTTTTTATGACATAGATTAGGAGTCCTGTGTCTCTCTCTATCTCTGCTAGAGCTCCTTGCTTTAAACTTTCTCTTGAAAACAAGCTTGAAAGAAAGATCACTAAATGCTCTAGAATATGCACCAAGACTTGCTCATGACTCTATTTCCAGATAGCCAACGAGCTTGGGAAAAATCTAAACACCTTGTTGTTATCCATGCTCATGGATCAATGTCCTTTCTGGTTTTCAGATTAATGTTGCCCTCTGCTTTTGATGGTGTCTGGGAGAAGAGACTAACAAAATATTCATAGGTGAGGAAAAAAGGGAAAATTGCTGCCATTCCCAAAGGCATAAGTGGGATCAATGGCCATGGGACCTGTTCCCACTGGTCCCTCCACTAGTCCTATATTTGGCCATGTGCCTGTGGCTCCCACGGCAATGGAGACAGAGGGAGCTGCTCAAAATTGCCACATCAATTTGAATTCATGTCTCTGGGGCTAGTCATTTGAACTCTACATATGTTCCCTACACAGCAACAAGCCAGCTGCTCTGACAACTCCCAAGAAATAAGAAATGTGCCTTGAATTCCTGTGACATTTCATATTCCAAACTTTTCCCAGTGGCTGATGTTTCCTTCCTCAAAGTGACATATTGATTGTGGGTACACGTAAGGGTAAGTGTGATTGTGTTCAGTATTTTGAGCTCATCATCTGTTATCCCATTCCCATTGTCATCCGATGCCCAGACACTATCAAATTGGAAGCAGTAGCGTAGAAAATTACGAACAAATCAAAAAAGACTACAGCTGTGAAATGAATCAAACCACTGTTTCTACTCTTTGTATTTCCTTCAGTATAAAAATTCTTTCACAACAAAAAAATACTATTTTTTTTATTTTGGTCTTACAGCTATGAAGGCAGGGATGAACACTGCAACCCAGCACTCACCAAATGGAGCAATCATTTATTAAAACATGAAGAAGAGGATGGATCACCAAGGCCAGCACCTTGCCTAGATGGGTGCCTCAACCTATTTTGACCACCCAAAGAACATTCCATAGGTGCAGGCAGTCATCCATAAGTATTCCAGCTTGTAATGGTGTGGGAGAGCAGCACCCAGAGAATCCTCTTGCATGTTTGAAGTTCTTGACCTTGGTCCTCTCCATTTGCTGCATCTTAAACATGGTGATATGATTAGAAAAGTTCAAGTCCAAGCTCCATGTCAGCTTTTCAGAGCAGCCCCTCATTGTGTGCTTGCCATACCCCGAGAGCAGGCTCTGAATATGTGTGTGTTTGTATGAAGATGACCACATTAAATTTAAGCAGAAATAAATGGTAATTTAACTGGCACGGATACACAAAGCTGACATAATCTCTAAAGGTTTGAGGCTGCTATTAAATTTGTTCTTCCTGTTAATTTGTGAGCAAGAGGATAATGAAAAACTGGTAACTCTAAAGTTGACATAGAAAGTAAGAGAAATACACTTGGCAGGGATAATTTTATTCACTGTCAAAATGAAAAGGCTTTGCTAAATGTATGTAGGCAAAGATACACACTGTCATCTTAATGAGTAATTAAAATATGGTCTTCTAATAATTGAATCATGACTCTTGTCACATTTGTATTTGTTTAATATCTCTAGTTTTGATTGAATCTTGTTTTGAGTTCCGATCTTAATCAGGTCTGATTTAGGCTCTTGGTTCAAATAACTCAAAGTGATGAGCATGAATCTTCTTGTCCTATTACCTCCTCAGCTTCTTGTTTCCAGTGAATACAATGTTCTTTTGCAATCTCATGATTAGTTACTGCATTTACCTAGCAAGGCTGGACAAGTGAGTTGGGTGGGTTACATGCTGAGGTTAAAGGTTTGAATTTTCAAAGAGGAAGCCTTCTCTTCTTCTTCTGAGCATCACTTGCTAGATTGTGGAAGTACTTCAAATGACTGACATGGTCACCAGTTAATTCCTTTGCTGGTAGAGCTCAGGGGGTCTTGGCTATTTGCATTGCTCTGTTGTGCTGGGGTTTTTTTGTAAATTAAGAAAGCAAAGCTGTTTAATAGAAGATCATCTGTTCTTTAAAACTCTTTTCCTTAAACCACCTGTCATGGTCACCCTGGAATGTGATTGTATCTTCAGTGACACAGAGCTGGTCCTCACCAATCTGTTTAAAATTTCTCATTAAATTCCTGGAGTCCCATCAGTAAAAACTAACATGAGGTTGCACATTTCCAGCGTCTCTCACTGAAGTACACAAGGCTGGGACTGGCACAAGTCTCTCTTTATTCACAGTCCTCAAGTTTGCCCACATCATATTAATTCATTGTCTCTTGCAGCTCCAATTCTCCTAAACTTTCAGAGTTTTCTGGTTCTAATATATGTTTTTTAAACAGAAGGGATGGGATGATGTTTTAAATCTCATTACAGTGAACAGGTTATCCTGTCTTTCCATGCAAAAAAAGCTTATTTCTCCCCTTTATCTGCCTAAGAATTTTTAGGTGCTCCAGTCTGTCTTTAAAACCAACCATTTTTTTCTCTTCTTTTTAACAGTAATTTTTTGGGGGGGCCTCTTCAATTCCCAGTTCCAAAGAAAGCAACAATTATTTTGCTTCAAACTCATCCAGCCCTGAAGATGAGGAATTTATCACTTTTTCATTGCCAGCCTGCTCGGTTTATTTCTCCAGTTCTCTAAGAAAGCTGTTTGCTTTGCCCAGCTTCACAAAGGTGGGTGAACCAGAGCAGGGAGACAGTGACTCCCTCCCTGGAAAGGTCCCACAACATCCATTCAAAAACACCTCTTGGGATGCAGACACACTTCCACAGGGCTTTTAAAGGTCTCAGGACAGATTCAAAGTGTTTGAAGGAGCGGGATATGGAGCTGGCTGGAGTTGAGGGTGTGAGGAGGGGTGCTTCCATCTGCTTTCTATAAACAAGATTTTCAAAAGGTTGAAACATCAAAAGATTTTGAGCCAGAATACCAGAGGAATGCACAGGACACAAATGTGTGAGAGAAGGCACTAAAAATGCTTGTTGGTACCTACTGCTGTCAGTGGTGGGAAAGGGACATCTTGCTTGGGAGCATGGGCACCTTCAGCACCTGAGAGCTGATGGCACAGGGGGGTGGTGGCACAGAGATGATGGCACAGAGAGGTGATGGCACAGGGGGGTGATGGCACAGGGATGATGGCACAGGGATGATGGCACAGGGAGGTGGTGGCACAGGGAAGTGCTGGCAGGCTCATGGCACTGCCCACACCACACCCTCCCACCTGCCTTGGCTGCCAGGGTCTTGAAGAAACGCAGCAGCAGCAGCCTGTGCATTGAAAACTGCATCAGATGATGTAAAATGAGCAAAATGTTCTTCCTGCTACAAAAGTAGGGAAAAAAAAAAAAAAAAAAAAAGCT